>CM066997.1:56118633-56513633 GCA_033977485.1 Hydrangea macrophylla
ATAAGATAATTAAGTCATCTGCAAAACAAAGGTGAGAAATTTTAAGTTTATCACATTTCCAGTGATAAGTGAATCCACTATTTTGAATATTGTGGTGGAGAAGTTGGCTTAGAGCCTCCATGACAATGACAAAGAGATAAGGGGAAATGGGCTCACCTTGTCTAAGCCCTCTAGTACCATCAAAGTATCCCACAGACTCCCCATTAAAGTTAATGGAGTATCTAGGAGTAGTAACTCAGGCAAAAATCCATTTGTTTTAGGTTAGGAGGGATACCAATGGTATCAAGAAGATCAAAAAGGAAGTTCCAACTAACACTATCATATGCTTTCATAAGATCAACTTTTACAGCAATTCTAGGTTTCCCTCCTTCTCTGTGATAGTTCCTAAGAAGATCTTGAGCAAGTAAAACATTATCACTTATTTTCCTACCCTTAACAAAAGCAGATTGTGATTGGTCAATGATGGTAGGGAGAATAACTTGGAGTCTATTAGCAATAATTTTAGATATACATTTGTAAATGGTATTACAACAAGATATAGGTCTAAAATCCCCCATCTTAGAAGGATTAGGCACCTTTGGGATCAGAGTAATTATAGTAGTGTTTGACTCTCTAAGCATTTCCCCAGATATGAAAAATTCTTGAATTGCTTCCATAACAGTAGTTCCAACAATTGACCAAGACTGTTTAAAGAAATAAGCATTAAAGCCATCAGGGCCAGGAGCTTTATTGTCATGCAAGCTGAACATTGTGTTTTTAATCTCTTCAAAAGTAGGGATTCTATCAAGCTCTTCCAAAAGGTGCTCAGGAATTCTTTTATAAATGACTGTTTTCAAGGCTTCAACCCCAGGATACTGGTTATTAGCAGGAGTACCAAGTAACTGTGTAAAATGCCTAACTGCTTCTGATTTAGCATCTTCAATGTTACTAGTAAAGGAGCCATCGGGTTTTTCAAGTTTGAAAATCCTTTTATTATTTCTTTTTTTCAGAAAATGGTAAATACTCCCTCCGTCCCTTTTTTTTAGTCCATCTTTGGGAACTCAACTTATTAAGGGGACAAAAAGAATCTACACCTACTTTCCACAATTGCCCCTAATCATTACAATAACTTTTTTAGTTTTGTCTTGGTGTAGATTTCAAGGAAGGGTAGTTTTGGAAAGTAAGTAAAAATTGTATGCCAATTTAGGAAAGTGGACACTAATTTTGGGACATTCCAAAATGGAATATAGGACTCAAAAAAAGGGACGGAGGGAGTATATTCCAAAAAAGGATGTACAAAAAGTACAAGGGGCATACCCCAGGATAAACAATGAGCTTAATTCATGAGGACATCAAAAGCATGCCCAACAGGCTACATAGAACAACCTGAAGGTAACCAAAAGTGATAACCATGGATAGAAAAAATGCCCGAAATCTATGGATGCCCACCAAGGCTACAAAATGTATCTAATTCCAAATACAGAGATATCGATTAATGTTAACAAGATACTTCTACTTCACCCTGATTTGTGCATTAATTTGAGAAATAATATGCTTCAGTAATATACTTGGAGGATTGAAGATCTTCTTGAATGTTCTGTTATTTCTCTCTTTCCATAAACTATAGACAGTCACTCTAAGGCATATCTTGGGGAGCACCTGTTGGATTGTTTTCCCTCTAAATCTTTGAGCCATCTACTCCAGTGTAGCAGTCCAGCTTTGACTTTGCCAAATTATGCCATTCCTTATCAATAGCTCCTGCCATATAAGAGAAGAGTAAGGACATTTAAAGAACAAGTGGTCATGAGTTTCCATATTAGCCTGGCAAAGCAAACAAACTAAGGGTCCACGAGTGAAGCTATAGATTCTATCATGTGTAGCTAATCGGTTCTGAGCAGCAAGCCATAGAACAAAAATTTGTCTGGGAATACACCCTGACAACCAAACAAAATTGTACCATGGGACCACAGTATCATGAACCCTCAAATGGTCCCAGATAAGAAAAGTATTGAAAACACCCTTAGGGGATGTAGTTCATTTAACAGTATCCATGCAATTATTAGGGGAATAGAAATTAGACAAAACATTTCTAACTTCGTTAAGCTCTATAGAGTTCGAACTAGGCCAATTCCATTCCAACCCTCTGACTATACTGCTAACCTTAGCATCAATATGAATAGCAGCATCATAGACAATTCTTTCAGAATATTTATCCATCAAGGGGCCTATTGGAAGCCAATTATCAAACCAAAGGGAAGTGTGGTCTCCATTACCAATTTGATGCATTAGTAAAGGTTTAGCAACTTCTCTAAGTTTTAATAACTTTCTCCAATACCAAGAGCATTGGGATGGAATCTTGGACTGCCAAAAACTCTTTTTTTTTCAGAATGTACTGGTGGATCCATTTTTTCTATAGAGATATATTGGATTGGTCCTGTAGATTTCCAATATGTTTCAAATTTAAGACTTTGTTAACCAAGAAGATATCTTTGAAACCCAGTCCTCCTTCCTTTTTTGGTCTGCATACTTTGTCCCAAGCAACTTTGGCTCCTGAATATTTATCTGTCTTACCAGACCAGAGAAATCTAGACAAAGCTTGAGAGATTTGCTTGAGGACACCTTTGGGAAGCATAAACATACCAAACCAGTAGAGCTGAATCCCTATCAAAACAGAGCTAATTAGTTGGGCTCTTCCTGCATAAGATAAAAATTTAGATTAAATTTTATAAACCAAGCCATCATATAATCTTGTTTTTTAAGTTTTGAAGAGATTGAAGGAACTCCAAGATATTTGATGGGAAGACTTCCTTTTTCAAAATGAAGAGTATTCAGAATATCTTCAATCTTATCATCTTCAACATTAGAGAAAAAAATGGCAGCTTTTAGAGTTGTTAGCTTGTAGGCCAGTTAAATCAAAAAATTGGTTAAGAGTCTATCTAACCATGATAGCTGAGCCCACATCCCCATTCAGGAAAATGAGAAGATCATCCGCAAAGCAGAGATGTGAAATCCTTAACTTGTCACATTTCCAGTGGTACGTAAAAGTTCCCCTTTGAATGCTATAATGCAGAAGTTGACTTAAGGCATCCATAATAATTACAAAAAGATAGGGTGAGATAGGATCACCTTGTCTTAACCCTCTGGCACCATCAAAATAACCCACTAATTCTCCATTAAAGTTAATAGAGTATCTAGGAGTAGTAACACAAGCAATGATCCACTTCTTAAGATTAGGAGGGAAACATGTTACATCTAACAAATCAATGAGAAATTCCCAACTAACACTATCATAGGCCTTCATTATATCCACTTTAGTAGCTGTTCTAGGTTTACCTTTCTGCTTATGATAATCTCTAAAGAGGTCTTGGGCAAGAAGGACATTATCACTAATCTTCCTACCTTTAATATAGGTAGACTGTGCTTGATCAATAAAAGTAGGGAGGATTGTTTGGAGTCTGCTAGCAATGATTTTAGAGATCCAGAGAGAGAATGTCCTCCTTCTCTCTAGAAATCTGAACTTTTCATTTCTATGGAAAGGCACAAGGCAATTCGAATTCTTAATACTGCTAATCCATCTTCTTCCTTTGCCTTAAATGCAAGTCCTCTACCAACTTTTGATGTTATTGCTCTGGATCCTACTTGTGGTGAAGATTCTAAATCAGTTTTTGATGTTTCAACCATGAAGACTATAGCTCAAGACCCTCCTGCTATTCCTTCATCCATTGTCACAGAGGGTTTGGTTTCTCAGATTATTGTAACACCTATTAAAGAAATTCCAACTCCTACAACAGATTCAACCTCCTTCAATGCTACTATGAGTGCTCTGAAGGGGACTGAATCTTATGTTGCCACTGATGGTGCCTTTAGTAAGGTTAATGTTAACACTGAACCTACATCAGAGATTGATGTAGAGGATGAAGATGATGAAGAGATGCATCCGGATCATCCTCTCAAGGTGGGCTATGAAGCTTCTCTTAGAATTAACTCCAAATTGGTGGATGAAAATACACATCTTCGTAGCCTACTTGCTGAGATCAATGAAAGTCAGGGAAAGATCCTTGTTTCTCCTCCCATTAATTCCTCTTCAAAAGAGGACTTTTCCTTTACTGGTAGAACCCCCTACCGGACAAATGGCTCTAGAGGAGGTAGGGGAAATCCTAGAGGGGGTAATGTATGGAGGGAAAACCAGTTTGAACCGTTTGACATCTGCCCTGGAGCCCCTCTCCCAAACTCTGTTAATCCAAAGCATGCAAAGGCCCCTGCTAACTTGGAGTGTTCCTCAAACTCTCAAAATGTTCTTACGGTTGATCTTCCAATTAAACCCGACACTTCTTCCAATGTGTTTACAGCACGTGCGAACACCACTTGTCAAATTTGTGTCCCACCTTCTCCCTTAGATAAAGCTGATCAGCACATGGGCTTCCCACCTTTGCCCGCAAAAACCGGCACCTTGTCTACTCAGGGGACAGAAGCCACTTTAGCAGCTGCGTACGTGGATTGTTTAAATGGACCTAACGGTCATAATTCCTCTTCATCCCATGTTAGTGCGCCTACACATAGTCATACGTGGGTCCCTAATACTCCGCTGGAAAAGGCTGACAAGCACATGGATTTTCAACTTTTTCCCACAAAACCCGGTGATATGTCCACTCAGGGTACAACGGCCACAATACCAGCAGCTTGCGAGGAAATTTCAAAGGGGCCCAACAGTCATTTACCTCTTTCAACTAATACCATTGAACCTAATAAGAATATGGGCCTCACACCTGCTCCCACTTGTCCAGGCGAGGTTGCTCCTACTATAATAGAAGACAATGCAGCCGCAAAGTCTGGGCCAGTTGTCACTAAGGCCCCTACTCACACATGGGCCTCCCTTGTTACACAAAAACCTCCAAGTGGATTTACTCTTAACTACACTAAGCCACGGGTAGGTGAGAACCGCAAGGTTATTTACATGCCAAATGAGGTCATAATTAACGGGAGCCATGCTTGGAAGAATACGTTAGTAGGATATTTTATAGGGAAAAAACTACCTTACACACTGGTAAAGAATATCTCGACCAGACTCTGGAATAAGCAAGGCCTCAGTGACATGGTGGCCACAGATTCTGGATTTTTCTTCTTTAAGTTCAACAGCGAAGATGAGTGCCTCTCTATTTTGGAAGGTGGACCTTGGCATTTTTCAGGCCAACCAATTATTCTCAGGAACTGGCATGCTGGGCTGACTTTATCTAAAGAATCCATTTCAACCATTCCAGTGTGGGTGCACATTTATAACATACCACTTGAATATTGGAACCCTACTGGGCTTAGTCTCATTGCAAGCGCTATAGGCAGACCTCTACATGTAGCCAGAACTACAGCAGACTGTAGAAGGATTTCTTATGCACGGATATGTATCGAGCTCAATGTAAAGGATGAGCTTCTAAAGGAACTAATTGTTGAGTATGAAGACCCAATTAGCGGAGACAGGGAACAGATTTATCTTAAGGTAGAATACCAATGGACACCAATTCGGTGTGATAAGTGCAAAAGGTTTGGGCATAATTGCTCCACACTCCCCAAGGCTCAAAATTATAATAAAGTTGTGGACTCTACCCCCACTGAAACTGATGGAGACTGGAAGGTTATAGAGAAGGGGAAAGCCACTCTTATTGCAGCCGATTCTTCCAAGCCTCATTCCACTGTAAGTTGTGATCACCCAACCACTTCTATGCCCAATATGAAGAATAAGGGGAACATTGAAAATGCAATTACACATAGCAATTTATTTGAAGTATTGGGAACAACTGATGATGAACCTTTGAGGAATCTTAATGAGCAGGATGCGTCTCCTCCCATAATGGTAAACAACTCAGGCAGTGATTTAGTCCATCAGTCCCCTATTTTACAGGGTCTTAGCCAAGATGAAACTGTTATTACAGGGGTTACAATAGTTGATAGCATGGGGCACTATGCCCCAACAAATGATACTAGTGTCCAAACTACAACTATGGATCCAAACCAAGGAGTTAATGAAGAGGAAGGCTCTGGGTTCTCTAGCTCGGAGGTAGCTACTTCCCTGGTTTCTCAAGAAGATGGTGCAGAGAAGATTATACATGGGGATCCCCAGTTGACAACTCCAAATGCTAGGCATAATGGCGAAGGTGAAAGGGTTTCCTTGGAGCCTCCAGACAATGTTGCTGGTCAAAACACGCATGGGGAGCCCCATCAGACCCCCCCTCCTGCTCTACATGCTGGCCCTAGTAAGGTACATAATAAGAAGAATAAGAACACTAATTCTTCAGGTAAGAGGAATAAATCACATCGGTGATTTTAATGATTATAAGCAGCTGGAATATTAGGGGCCTCAACCAGCCCTATAAACAGACTGAGGTTGCTAAATTTATTTATGAAAATAATATCGATGTTCTTGGCTTAGTTGAGACTAAAGTCAGAAAAATTAATGAGGACAAAATCCAAAGAAAAATTTTCAAAAATTGGAATGTTATCACCAATTGCACTAATGATTCAGTGGGGAGAATCTGGATTGGATGGAATCCTGATAAGGTTAAACTTAATATCATCAAAATTTCCCCCCAGTGTATTCATACTACAATTGAGAATGATGATAATAGTGTCCAAATTGAAGCAACCTTTATCTATGGTCTCCATACGGGCCAAGAAAGGAAAGCTTTTTTTTTTTTCGGAAAAAGGGTGAATAAAATCCAAAAAAGGGGCCATACCCCAGGATATTACAGAAAGCACAAAAACAAGTTATGACTGTGAGAACAAACATGGAAATGAAGCAAACAAGCATAACAAAAACCTAGAATTGAACACAACCCAAACATGGCCCACACTTGGCACAAATCCAATCAGCAGCTAAGCTTAATGGCGGCCCTTGGGACGACTACCACTAAATTTCATCTTAGACTCCTTCTTTCTCTGTCTTGAAGATGTAGGACAATCCAACACAGAAGAACCATTAGCAATGGCGACATCCAACTCTTCCCTTTCTTTGTCAATGTCATCCATAATCTCTGTATCTTCGGCCGCCTCAATAAGGTCCATTGCAGCCCCCACCTCATCCTCAGAAGGAAGCGAGTGGAGTTTATTTTGCAAGGTTACCCCAGAATTCACTAAATTGGTTGAATTATGGATAGCAACTTCTATCCTCCCTGGATCTCGGTCAGCCTCAAAGAGACCATGGGAAAGAGCTGAAAACCTATTGCCCCTATTTTTGGGACCATCCGAATGAACTGTTTCACTAATGGTCTTGTTTTTAACTGTAGCATTCATTTAAGAAAGGAAAGCTCTCTGGAAAGATTTATTCTCTATTTTTAATCCTAATATAAACCAAGTTTTGCTAGGAGATTTTAATGTTGTCTTAAATACCAATGAAGTCTCTAACACAGACTATGTGCTTAACTCGGAAATTTCTGATTTTAATACTATGGTTAACTCTTTATGCCTAACTGATCTAAGATTTATGGGAGAATTTTTTACATGGAGTAATCGAAGGTATGGCAGACCTGACTATACTCAACGGAAATTGGATAGAGCTCTTGTGAATCAAACTTGGTTAACAAATTTTAATGAATCTCATGTCCAATTTCATAAGCCAGGTATATCCGACCACTCTTCTTTGATTCTTTTTCTTGATAAGAATGGTAGGAGGAAAGGGAGAGCTTTCAAATTCTTTAATTATTGGACACAACTTGACTCATACCATGATATTGTGGATAATGCTTGGAATTATACTATTAGTGGGACAGCCCAATATCAAGTTTGTCACAAACTGAGATTGCTAAAACAAGACTTGAAAATTTTTAGTAAAAAATTTGTTGGTAAGGAAAAGATGGCCGCTAATAGAGCTAGAGAGGCTATTCAAAATGTGCAATCTGAACTTCTCGATGACCCTCACAACTCTTCCCTTATATCCGAACAAAAACATTGCATGCAAAACTTTCTTAAATCCATTTGGATTGAGGAAGAGACTCTAAAACAGAAATCTAGGGTGCAATGGCTCGAGACAGGGGATAAGAACTCTCGATATTTCTTTCAACACATTCAAAGTAGAAGGAATAGGAAACAAATCTTTAAACTTGAGAGGCCTGATGGCAGTTTTACTAATAACATTGATGAAGCTAAATCTGAAGCCATTAGACACTTTACAGATCTCCTTGGAACCACGGCTCAAAATCACTACCCTGGGAGTGAGGCTTTGAGAAGAATTATAACTAAAAGAATCCCAGTGGAATTTTTAGAGGAATTGGATAGGATCCCCACCATAGCTGATATTAAAGACACTTTCTTTAGTATGCATGAGAACAAGGCCCCGGGCCCAGATGGATATAATGCTTATTTCTTTAAAAATTCTTGGCCGACTGTGGGGCCTTCTGTTGTAGCAGCAATCCAAGAATTTTTTCACACTGGCAAAATGATTAGGGAATCCAATAGCACTATCATAGCTCTGATCCCAAAAGTCCAAAGCCCCTCAAAGATGGGGGATTTTAGGCCTATTTCTTGCTGTAATACTGTGTATAAGTGTATATCTAAAATTATTGCAAAAAGGCTTCAAATTATTCTTCCCACCATTACCGACCAAGCTCAATCTGCTTTCGTAAAAGGTAGAAGAATTTGTGATAATGTTCTTTTGGCCCAAGATTTGTTAAGAGATTACCACAAATTAGGAGGGAAACCTAGAATTGCTGCCAAAGTTGATCTCATGAAGGCATATGATAGTGTCAATTGGACTTTTCTTATTGATGTTCTGGATAGTTTTGGATTCCCTCCTAGAATCAAACAATGGATAGAGGCTTGTGTCACTTCCCCTAGGTTTTCCATTAACTTTAATGGTGAATCTGTGGGATATTTTGATGGAGCTAAGGGCCTTCGGCAAGGAGACCCTATCTCCCCTTATCTTTTTGTTCTTGTTATGGAGGTCCTGAGCCAGTTACTCCATAAAAACATCCAAAATGGGCCTTTTAACTTTCACTGGAGATGCGAAAAATTAAAGATATCTCACCTTTGTTTTGCTGATGATCTTATCATTTTGCTCCATGGTGATATTGAATCTGTTAAGATCATTAGAAATACCTTGGACCAGTTCTACGACTTTTCTGGGCTACAAGCCAATAATGATAAAAGTTGTGTTTTTTTCTCTAGTATCGAAGACCATTTGGCTAGTGATATTCAGAGAGAACTCCAATTCTCTAAAGGAACCCTTCCTATGAGATACCTCGGAGTTCCTCTCATTACCACTAAACTGAAGAAAGTGCATTGTGAAGAGCTTGTCACTAAAATCTGTTCTAGAATCAACTCTTGGAAATCTAAATTTTTATCTTATGCTGGCAGGGCTCAACTTATCCAATCTGTTCTTTCAGGGATCCACCAATATTGGCCTGGAATGTTTATTCTTCCCAAGAGTGTCCTTAAACAGGTGGATCAAGCTTTAAGAAGGTTTCTTTGGTCTGGTACCACGGAGATGGGGTATGGTGCCAAAATTGCATGGGCCAAAGTTTGCAAACCAAAGAGAGAGGGAGGTTTGGGGTTTAAGGATGTTTTTCTTACTAATACTATTTTAAATCTAAAGCATGTTGGAAACCTTCTTGACCCCAACAATAATTCTCTATGGAAATGTTGGGTTCATTTGTATATGATTAAAACAAAAAGCTTTTGGGAGGTTAAAGCTCCTGGCCAATGTTCTTGGTATTGGAGGAAATTGCTAAAACTTAGGGAAACTGTGAGACCTTTACTTCTTCACAAGATTGGTAATGGTCAACATACTTCCCTCTGGTTTGATAACTGGCTTCCTTGCGGCCCACTTTTTGAGAAGTATACTAGCAGAATTGCATATGATGCTGGTATTGATGCTAATGCAAGAGTGGACGTAATTATAAGGAATGAGGATTGGAAATGGCCTGCTTCAAATTCTATAGGCTTAAATGAAGTTCGAACTATATTATCCCAAACATATAAGCCAAATGGTATGACTGATAGTGTATTATGGATCACATCCCCAGATGGGAAGTATAAATTTGCACATATTTGGAATCATCTCAGAGATGAGACCCCTGTGGTCCCGTGGTATAATCTAGTTTGGTTCTCAGGTTGTTCACCTAGACAAAATCTAATCCTATGGTTTGCTGTCCAAAAAAGACTTGCAACCCATGATAGAATCTACACTTATACACCTGGTCCACTAGCTTGTGTATTTTGTCATAACCAAATGGAGTCTCATAATCATCTATTTTTTGCTTGCACTTACTCCTCCTTTATTTGGCAGGATCTCATGCAGAGATGTGGGCTATGTTGGAATGAAACTGATTGGGACTCTACGGTTCTATGGATGGCGCATCATTGGAAGGGGAAGAAGATCGAGCAAGCAATTCCCAAAATCTGCCTTGGAGTTGCTATCTATGGCTTATGGAGGGAAAGAAACATCATAACTTTTAAAGGAAATTATACTCCTAGAGAACAATTGCTCCAAAATATGGTGTCACAGGTTAATAGTCAGATTAGGTCTAAATGGAAGCAACATTCCCAAATTAATTTATTTGCAATCCCCTGGGCATAACTGGGGTGTGTGTTGATATTTAGATTGTCTTTCATTGCTTTTCGATGTGAGATGATGTTCTTGTAACCTTTATTGTTGTTGTGGCATCCTTGCCACCAGTCCTCAAGCTGCGCTTTCTTGTTATATCCTGGGGTATGCCCCTTGTACATTTGTACTGGCCTTTTTTTGGAATATATTTACCCTTTTCCGAAAAAGAAAAAAAAAAGATTTTGGAGATGCATTTATACACAGTATTGCAACAAGAAATGGGTCAGAAGTCACCCATCTTAGATGGGTTAGGCACCTTGGGAATCAAAGCAATAAGTGTACCATTTTGAAAAAATTCTTTAACAGCTCCTAAAATAGAAGTACCTACTATGTCCCAAGAGTCTTTAAAGAAGAAAGCATTATAGCCATCAGGGCCCAGAGCTTTGTTACTATGCAAATTAAAGAAGGCCTTCTTGATCTCATCGTCTGAACGAAGCCTATCCAAGTCTGCCTTTAAATTTTCAGGGATTCTTTTGTGAACAAAGGATCTGATTGCTTCTTTACCAGGGTAACTGTTATTTGAGGGGGTTCCTAGGAGAGAAGTAAAGTGTCTAACAGCTTCTTCTTTGGCCTCATTACAGTTGGCAGTAAACTGGCCATCTGGTTTTTCAAGGACAATAATTCTTTTAAAGTTCCTTCTTTCCTTGATGGATAGGTGGAAGTATGTAGAATTTTTATCACCCACATCAAGCCATTGTATTCTGAATTTTTGCTTAAGGATAGTTTTTCAAACAAAGATTTTGTTGCTCAACTAAAGAAAAGTCATTTGGATCTTCAAGTAAATTAGAATGGATAGATTTAAGAGCTTGTCTAGCTGTATCAGCATTGACCTTTTCTCAACCCAGGGAATTCTTACCAAATTTTTTCAGATCTTGTTTAAGGTTTCTGAGTTTATGGCAGACTTGATATTGGACAGTCCCTTCAACTCTTTGGTTCCAGGCATTATTAACTATTGTAGAGTAGTTATCCAACTTAGTCCAATAGTTGTAAAATTTAAATGCCTTACCTTTTCTCCTATGGTTCTGATCAATATGAACAATAATGGGAGAGTGATTAGAAATACCTGGAGCCTAAAAATGAGCAAAAGAATCGGTGAAATTATCAAGCCAGGTTTGGTTGACCAAGGCTCTATCAAGCTTTCTTTGAGTGAAGTCTGGCCTTCCATATGTTCTATTGCACCATGTGAACAGTTCTCCTACATATCTGAGGTCCACTAAGCAACAATCATTAGTAACCTTTTTTAAATCAAGCATGTCGTTATCCCATCCATGATTAGAATCAGAGATTTCTTCTGGACAAAGGGTGACATTGAAATCACCAAGCATAATATAATTAGTAGTTTCAGTACTGGTGTTAATAGATCTCAATTCTGACCAAAGCTCTCCTCTAGCTTGGCCAGTATTGATACCGTAGACAAAAGAGGCTTCCAAGTACGTGGTTTTTTCATCATTTTCAATACTAACATGAATGAGTTGGGGAGTGCTTTTAAGAATTGTTAAGTTTAATTTGTCAGCATTCCAGCCTATCCATATCCTACCAGTGGAATTAGGATTGCTATTAGAGAAAAAGTCCCAATTTTTGAAAATTTTCCTTCTAATGAGGTCCTCATTAGTTTGTTTTACCTTAGTTTCAACAATACTTAAGACATCAATATTGTTTTCATAAATGAACTTAGCTACTTCAGTATGTTTGGAGGCCAAAGTTAGACCTCGAATATTACAACAACATATAATCATTAAGAACGTCGATGGATTTTCTTACCTGAAGAACGAGAGTGGGAGTTCCTCTTACTTTTTTGCTTACCGTAACTTGGTGAAGATTTAGGTGGAATGAAAGGCCTTGGAGATAGGAGATTTGTTTGATGGGTCCTGTCTCCAAGACCAGAGTCTAGTCCCTGAGCTTCTAGAGTGACATAGGAGATTGATTGATCAAGACTATTCTGATGGTCCCCTTGGATTCTAGGTTCCCTCAATCCATCAACACTTTGGTCCCCTAGCTCCCTCCTTCCTGGATCAGGTTCACTGTGTTCCTTCTGTGAGGACCACTTAGGAGACAAATCCACAATCCCTTTACCTTTATCAATAGGCAGATTTTGCACCTGTTGCATAGGTTCATTATGTTAACAATGGTCTCCCTTCATGTTTCCATTATTAATATCACCAATATCATCTACCCTTCCTGGTGGTTCCAACTTAGAATCTCTAAGGGAACCAGGGTCTTCAATTTGTTCTTCCACTATGGGGATGGGAGTCTCCAACTTCTCCTGCCCTGGACCTTTTGAGTTCTTCTCATTGACACTAGATTCCTCTTCCAAAGGAGAGAATCTGTTACTTGCAAATTCAACATGCCCCAATATTGTTTGTGAACTTGAAGGTATTTGGTCTGCCTTCTTTAAGAAAACATTAGGTGTTAGAGCTGATGGAGGAACATTAGAAACTTCTTCTATGACAAGTTTTCCTTTGGCCTTGATCTTCCAACCTTCATCTTCCAAAGTATTAGTCGCTTTAGTGGGTTGAGTTTTGAGATTTTGGGGTTTAGTGATTCTAGAACAATCATGGCCAAACCTCCTACACTTTGCACATCTTAGGGGAGTCCACTGATATTCTAATTTTAGGTGGATAGTTTTTGCCTCACCATAAATAGGATCAGTAATGACTATATCCAGATGATTGAGTAATTCGAATTCAGCTTCAATATCAATACAGATTCTAGCATAAGAATACGTCTGCATGTTGAAGTCATCTTGTCAACATGCAAGGGTTTCCCCAGTGCACTAGCAATGTAGCTTAGCCCGTCCGGATTCCAGTACTACAATGGTATATTATAAATATGCACCCAAATGGGGATAGAAGTTTGTGGTTCTTTAGAAAGTGTAAGCCCTGCCTCCCAACGTTACTCTTAATGTGTTGGAAAAAATATCTAGTTTTTTTATCTCCTACCTCTAACCATTGTACTCTAGATTTCTGCCTAAGGGTTTCTTCCTCAATCCAAATAGATTTTAAAAATTTAGTTCTACAATGTATCTATTTACCTTTCTGTTTAGTTTTCCAATCTCTTTCATCATCACCTTCTGTGCTAATGGTCTCATTATGATCAAGTTTTGAAGAGGGGGGGGGAGGCCTTCAGTAGAAGCAGCATTGGAATTGGTTCCTCTAAAGCTTGTTTTCCAAACTCCTTCATCCCCCTTAGTGTTGGTGCTGGTGCCTTCTCCCTTAGTGTGGATTTGAGCCTTAGGAAACTTAGAGCAATCATGTCCAAACCTATATCATTTAGCACACCGAATTGGGGTCCACTGGTATTCAACTGGGAGGGCAATCTATTCCATTTCACCACTTATGGGATCTTCAAACTCAATAATCAACTCCCTAAGGAGTTCATCCCTTACATTAAGTTCAATACAAATCCTTGCAAATGAGATTCTCCTTCAAGCTGCTATGACCCTAGCAACATGCAGGGGCTTACCAATGGCACTAGCAATGTAACTTAAGCCCGTGGGATTCCAATACTCTAGTGGGATGTTGTAAATATGGACCCAGACTGGGATGGTTGTAATAGCTTCCTTGGACAAGGTTAAACCAGCATGCCAATTTTGGAGGATAATGGGTTGCCCTGCAAGGTGCCATGGCCCTCCCTCAAGGATAGACAGACTTTCTTCAGCAGAGTAAAATTTGAAAAAATAGAAGCCATTATCAATGGCCACCATGTCATTAAGACCAGATTTACCCCACAGCCTAGCAGTAGAATGTTTTATAAATGAAAATGGCAGCTTCTTCCCAATGAAGTAGCCAACAAGAGTGTTCTCCCATGCAAAGCTGCCTTTGATACGAACTTGTGTTGGCATGTTGATTAATTTCCTAACATTACCTTCTTTGGGCTTGATATAAGTCAAGCTAAATTTATTTTCTCCTTTGTGTGCAACAAGAGAACCCCAAGATCTATTTTGAGTGGGGCCAGACACATAGGCTCGGTGAGCAGGGCCAAAGGGTTCAGCCGAGCTGACAGTGGGCACTGTATTGGATATATCATTAATAGGGATAGTATGTGGATGTATACTAGTGGGGTCCTTGCGTGGAACTTGGGACATATTTGGACTACTAGCAGACACTGATCCGGAAACAACGGCAAGGCTGCCAGACCCCATGTGCGTGTTTATTGAATTTGTAAGGGGATTTGGTATACTCCCAAAATGACCGTTGCTTTTGGCACTGTTATGACTAGTTTCAGTGGGGCCTGAGTCATCTTTGACTTGAGCACTCAAAATGTGCTGAGGTGGCTGGGCCATAGGGTTCACGTGAAGATCATGTTTAATGGAATTTAAAGGATAGCCCAACATTATTCCGGATTTTGCGGGTAAATCTGCCGAGCCCATGTGCATTAGACAGGCTGGCAGCAAGGAGTAAATAGGGACACCAAGCTGACCGTTGGGACTAGCGTGCACTGCACTCGCCAAAAACTTACTATTGGCAGCGCTGGGGGGACTTTCAGATCAAAACAAGGATTTAAAATGTTTTTGGAATCCGGAGTTGAGGGGGATGTAAGAACAGATGTAGAACTTTCTGGCATTTGTAGAACAGATTTTGAAGATTTTAGTACTGGGAACTCAGTAAGACAATGAAAATTTGACGATCTTTCTTTGTTAACATCAAGGATCTGATTATCAGAACAATTAGGACTACTAATAGTTGGGCCAGAGCAAATATCGAATGGCTCAAACTGGGTATCTCTCCAACTACTTCCTCTGTTATGGTTCCCTCTATATCCCCTCCCACCATTATTTCGAAATGGGGTCCTACCAGCTTGTGTAGACCCTCCTCGAACAGGGACAACCACTGGAGAGGGAGCAAGAACCTCTTCCTTCCTATCATTTAGATCTGCAAGTAGAGTCCTGAGATGAGTATTCTCATCCACCAGCTTGGAGTTGATTCTCATTGAAGCTTCATATCCTACCTTAATAGGGTGATCATTAGGCACTTCTTCATAATCATCATCATCAAGATCAACTTCACAGTCAACCATTTCACCCTTTGCACCATCACATTGATCTTTGTTAAAGGTACTCTATTCCCAATCTTCAGGAATCTCAACAACATTAACAGAAAACTTATTGAGATCAGAGAAAGCAACCATAGGATTGCTAGAGGAGGAGTTAAGATCTATAGCAGCATTACTCTTTGAAACTTCATGGATTCCTTTATCACTTAGCCCATACACAATAGATTTTGAAGGGTTTGAAATGATAAAGTTAGTCCCAACAGACTCTTCTCTAGACACATCTTGATCAGAAAGCACAGAACCATCAATTGGTTGAGAAGACACAGAATCAAAAGGTAGGACATGAATAGCTTTGGAATGGGTAGGTCTGGAAACATTTAACACTCTTACTGGCTTGTGTTTATCCATGGATTCAATCACAGTAGAGTTGAAAGAATTAGAAGCATTAAGAACTCTAGTAACTTTGTGTCTCTCCAAATCAAAGGCAAAGGAATTCTCATTTCTAGAGAGAAGGAGGAGCTTCTCTCTCTAGAATGCTTTAACCCAGGGGAAATGTTGTGAATAGCAGAAAATAACTTAAAAGTGATAAATAAGCTAACTTATCAAAAGAAGAGTTTTAGATGCTTTTGAAATTATAACTTCTCAGCTTATTTTAAGCTAGAACAAATAGGGCCATTTCTTTATTTTGTTTTAGGTTTAATTATACTTTACTCCCTATGGTTTGGCTCGATGTTACTTTACCCCCTGTGGTTTAAAAGTAACCACTTCTGTCTGATAGTCAACCTGGAGTTTCGTAGATTGGCTATTGCCAGAGAAGACATCACGAGAGCTCTAAAGCAGGAGCTATTCCCTTGTTGAATTTGGTTGGGAGGGATACTAATAAGGTAGGCTCCTTCGTTCCACGGTAAACAAACGAATAAGGTCGTTGGGAAAAGAAGAATGAGGACCATATGAAGTTATATTAATTCCTCCTTATGGTATCGTATTCTCCCATTCACCCCTCTTGGGAGTCATCGGCCTGTTATCCCCGGTGTAGATTCTTTTACCAAATGGGTGGAAGTGGCATCTTAACCCCCTGCGCTTTCAGGTAAAGTGTCACCGCTAAAATTAGTGCCAAGTTAACACTTTACCCCGATAGCGCAATGGGGTTAAAGTGACATCGGGCTAAACCATAGGGGGGTAAAGTATCATCAGACCAAACCATAGGGGGGTAAGTGATCACAAATTTTAGCGGTGACACTTTACCCAAAAGCAAAAGAGAGTTAAGTGGCCACTTTTAGACCACAGGGGAGTAAAATGACTTCGAGCCAAACTACAAGAGATAAAGTGTAAAAAAAACCCTATATTTTATGGGGAGGCTTGGCCTAAGGACCCTAAGGATGGGCAACATTGATTTAAAGGATAGCCCATTAACAATAACCTCTACAAGGATAAAAGCCCAAGCCAATTTTTTAGCCCTAGCCCATAACATCAAAATTTCACTCTTCAAGTCCATTTCAATATTTTAATCTTACCAAACTACCCCATTTGATCTTTCTCTTAAAAAAAATAGTAAGCTCTCTTTCTCATCCTCCCATGGCCACCATTACCACCACCCCTACTTGACCTCCGTCCACCAACTCCGGCAACCACTACTGGCGACATTCGGCGACCACTACCGGCGCCTAACATCATCACCACCACCATCGCCGGCTACCACTACCATTTTCACCACCACCAACACCATTTCTACCACCACCAACAAAAAAACAGATCTAGAACACCCATGGCCACCAACACCATCACCACAGCAAAAAACAAATCTAGATCTGATTTTTTTTTTTTTTTTTTTTTTTTTTCGGAAAACGGTAAATAGATTCCAAAAAAAGGGGATGTACACATGTACAAGGGGCATACCCCAGGATATACAACAAAGCACAACGCATAAGGACAAGTGGCAAATCAAACCACTAAAATAGCCTCAACGGCCAAACGAAAATGGGACAAGACAAAACCCTAAACAAGCAAATAAAACAAACCACAAAATGCCTCAATAGGCCAAAAAACCAACACATGAACCAGAAAGGATCAACTTAAAGAAACAAAACAAGGTGAAAGCCATGCCAACACCAAGAAGAAAAACATCAAAGAACAAAGACCACCAAAATTAATCCCAATTTCTAAGTAAGGCTTCGAGTTGGTTGTGCCTCTTCCATTTGATCCTGATTTGAGCATTGATTTGTGAGGCAAAAATCTTCAATAAATGCTCTTTAGGAGTGGGGGCATTCTGAAAAGTTCTTCTATTTCTCTCTTTCCATAGGCCATAGATGGTAACTCCCAAGCAAATTCTGGGTATCAAATGATGAGAAGTCTTCCCTTTCCAATGTTGGATCATCCAAGTAATCGTGTTCTCCCAAGGGGTTCCATTCCACACTAAGTTACACCTCATCATCAAATCCTGCCAAATGAAATTGGAATAATTACAATCAAAGAAAAGATGCTCATGAGAGTCCATATTTTGAAGGCATAAAGCACAAGCTAAAGGACCAGGAGTAAAAGTGCAAATTCTATCCTGGGTGGCAAGTCTCCTCTGAATGGCAAGCCATAAAATAAAGTTCTGTCTAGGGGTACACACAGAATTCCAGACAAAATCATGCCATGGAACATTAGGAGTAGAAGGCCTAAGGTGGTTCCAGACATTGGAGAAGTTAAACTTTCCATTAGGAGAAGTGGTCCAAACAATTTTATCTTGCATGACAGTAGGCTTATAAAAATTGGTCAAAGAAGTCCGAACTTCATTAAGGCCAATAGAAATTGTAGATGGCCAATTCCAATCTAAATGAGAAACAATGGTTGCCACTTTAGCATTGGGAGCTATGGCAGCATCATAGGCAATTCTAGAGGTATAAACCTCAAATAAAGGCCCACAAGGGAGCCAATTGTCATGCCAAAGAGATGTATGTAAGCCATTTCCAATTTTATGTCTAATTAAAGGCCTGGCTATATTCCTGAGTTTTAAGAGCTTACGCCAATACCAAGAGCATTTACCAGGGGCTTTCACCTCCCAAATGCTTTTGGTTTTGAGCATGTACATGTGGACCCATTGCTTCCATATGGAATTATTAGCAGGATCAAGAAGGCTCCCTAAATGTTTAAGATTAAGCACAATATTAGTAATGAAAATATCCTTGAAACCGAGGCCGCCTTCTTTTTTGGGTTTACAAACTTTCGCCCAAGCAATTTTTGCACCATGGGCTTTATCTGTAGTTCCACTCCAAAGAAATCTGCTTAAACATTGTTCCACCTGTTTTAGGACACTTTTAGGTAAGATAAACATGCCAGACCAATACAATTGAATACCAGATAAAACAGAATGGATAAGCTGAGTCCTACCTGCATAAGACAGGAATTTGGACTTCCAAGAGTTAATACGAGAGCAAATCTTAGAAATAAGCTCTTCACAATGAAGTTTCTTTAATTTAGTTGTTATCAGAGGAACACCTAAATACTTTAAAGGAAGACAACCTTTAGAAAATTGGAGTTCATTGAGCAACTCATTTGCCAAATAATCATCCATCCCAGAAAAGAAAAGACAGCTTTTAGAATTGTTGGCTTGCAAGCCAGAGATATCATAAAATTGGTTCAAAGTACGTCTAATAAGCTTAGCAGATTCCAAGTCTCCATTTAAAAGAATAATTAAATCATCTGCAAAGCAAAGGTGTGAGATTTTCATTTTATCGCATTGCCAGTGAAAGGGAAAGAAATTATTCTGGATATTGAAATGGAGAAGTTGGCTAAAGGAGTCCATAATAATCACAAATAAGTAGGGAGAAATAGGATCTCCCTGCCTAAGCCCTTTGGCTCCATCAAAGTATCCCACAGATTCACCATTAAAACTAATGGAGTACCTGGGAGTAGAGATACAAGCTTGGATCCATTTTCTTATCAAAGGTGGAAAGCCCAAAACATTAAGAAGGTCAAAGAGGAAGGTCCAGTTAACATGATCATAAGCTTTCATAAGGTCCACTTTGGCGGCCGCCCTAGGTCTACCACCAATCTTATGGTAATCTCTTAAGAGGTCTTGAGCAAGCAAAACATTATCACTTATTTTTCTCCCTTTAACAAAAGCAGACTGTGCTTGATCGATAAGATTGGGGAGGACCAATTGGATTCTATTAGCAATAATTTTGGAGATGCATTTGTAGATAGTATTACAGCAGGATATAGGCCTAAAGTCGCCCATCTTAGAAGGATTAGGGACTTTAGGGATCAAGGCAATAATAGTAGCATTAGATTCTCTAAGCATTTCTCCCGTAGTAAAAAATTCAGTAATAGCTTTACTGATGTCATGTCCCACAGTAGGCCAAGACTGTTTGAAAAAATAAGCATTAAACCCATCAGGACCTGGAGCTTTATTATTATGTAAAGAGAAAAAAACATCTTGAATCTCTTCCGAGGTAGGAATTCTATCAAGACTCGGTAAAAGGTTCTCAGGGATCCTTTTATGGATAAACGTCCTTAAAAACCCAATGCCAGGATATTGATTCACTGCGGGGGTACCCAGCAAATCATGAAAGTATCTAATAGCTTCAATTTTGGCTTCATCCATGTTACAGGTAAATTGGCCATTCGGTTTTTCCAATTTAAAAATTCTTTTTCTATTTCTTCTATCTTTGATGTAATTAAAGAAATATCTAGAGTTTTTGTCACCTCCCTCCAACCATTGCAATCTGGATTTCTGTTTTAGAGTTTCCTCCTCAATCCAAATTGAATCATAAAAAGTTCTCATGCACAATTTTTGCTTGGCTATAAGAGCATTATCATGAGGCTGTTTAAGGAGCTCAGATTGAACATTTTCCAACTCTTCTCTGGCTTTATCAGCCTGAAGTTTTTCTCTACCAAAGAAAGGCTTGGTGAATCTTTTTAGGCCATGCTTGACATTCCTAAGTTTATGACAAACCTGGTATTGGAGAGTACCTCTCACACTAGAGTTCCAGGCTTGGGAAACAACCTCAGAGTAATTATCCATCTGAGGCCAAAAATTGTAAAATTTAAAAGCTCTACCCTTCCTTCTAGCAATTTTATCGACACAAGTAATAATAGAGGAGTGGTCAGAGATACCTGGCTTGTGAAAGTGAGTATAGGAATCAGAGAAGTTGTCCAGCCAGGCTTGATTAACTAAAACTCTATCCAATTTTCTTTCAGTAAAATCAGGCTTACCATATCTTCTATTACACCAAGTAAAGAACTCCCCAGAAAATCTCAGATCAGAAAGACAAAGATGATTAACAAGATTAATAAAATCACGAATATCAGAGTTCAAACAAGCATTAGCATCAGATATCTCAGAGGTATTTAAAACAACATTAAAATCCCCCAAGACAATATGGTTAGGATCGTTAGGCCTCATAGAATTAGAAATAGAAGTTAACGTATCCCATAGATTAAGTCTCTCGGAGCCAGTATTAGCCCCATAAACAAAATAGGCTTCAAAAGAGATACTAAGATCATAACTTTCAATATGCGTATGAATAACTTGGGGATGAATCCTAAGAATAGAGAGGTTAACTTTGTCTGGGTTCCAACCAACCCATATTCTACCAACTGAAGTGGTAGAACTATTGGTAACGAGGTTCCAATTATTAAAAATGTTATGTTTGATCAAATCTTCATTTAAATTTCTAACTTTAGTTTCAACAATACCAATAACGTCCAGGTTATTTTCAGCAATGAACTTAGCAACCTCGAATTGTTTAGAGGGTTGGTTGAGACCCCTTATATTCCAGCAGCTTATTATCATTAAGAACGTTTATGTGTATTTTTCCTCTTTCCAGAGGAGTTGCTCTTACTCTTATTTCCTTTTCCTTGCGACAACGACTGCTTATTAGTAAAAATGGGAGAACTAACAGGAGATTTCTGACCTGTCTCCATGTTTGGAATATGAGCAGAGTTACTTGAGCTAGGCAGTGAATTTGGGGAGGGGTCGAAATTTGAAGAGTCTTTAACCCCATCTGAAATCTTCGTCTGAGGGCCTGCTGATCCATCAGTAGAGTCTGGCCTTGGGTTAGCAGCACAAGTCTGGGTATTAGAAACACTCATTTTTGTTGAAATTTGAACACCTTCACCATCCATAGAAACATTTTGATCAGTGTAGGACAGAAGAAAATTCATATCTGCCACATTGTCTTCCTCAACTGGAATAGGGATGGTGATTGGACTTTGTATTTCCTCAACACTAGCTTTACTATTGGTGTTGCCTTCTGGAGCTTCTAGGCAGGTTGATACTGGAACAATATTGGAACTTGAAGTACCCCCACCTTCTACAATATTTGGATCTCTATTAGCAGTCTCACCAACTGCCTCCGTATCAGCTAATAAGGGAGAGAACTGGTTACAATCCCTTCTCTGACCTAAGTCTTCTAACTTTGGAGAAATAGGAACTAATTCAGGATGGGTTACAATATTATCTCCTACTGAATTGGAAGCATGAACAACTTCAGTGTATGTAGAAGAAGACAGACCCGTAGCAGTATCAACATTATTAAATTTCCCTTTCCCCTTATTCTGCCATGCACCATCATTAGAATCCTGAGAGATATATTGGCCTTTCTGAGAAGGGATATGAGGTTTCACAATCTTTGCACAATCGTGACCGAACCTCTTACATTTAGCACATCGTAAAGGCGTCCATTGGTAATGAACTGGGAGATAAATTGGATCAATTTCACCTGTGAGAGGATCTTCAAAATCAATAATTACTTCTTTGAGTAAGTCTTGCTTGGCATTTAGTTCAATACAAATTCTGGCATAGGAAATTCTTCTGAATTCAGCAGTCATTTTTGCAACATGTAAAGGTTTCCCTATTGCACTAGCAATGTAGCTCAATCCCTGAGGATTCCAAAGTTCAAGTGGGATATTGTGAATATGCACCCACACTGGAATAGTAGTGATAGACTCCTTGGACAGTGTGAGGCCGGATTGCCACTGTCTTAAGATGATTGGCTGTCCACTAATGTGCCATGGACCTCCTTCCAGGATGGCCAAACTCTCTTCTAGGCTATTGAATTTGAAAAAGAAAAATCCAGAATCTGTAGCTACCATATCTTGTAGTCCCAGCTTTCCCCATAATCTGTTAGTGGCATTTTTCACATAAGAAAAAGGGAGTTTCTTCCCAATAAAATAGCCCACTAAAGAGTTGTTCCAGACATGGCTTCCATCAATATAAACCTCCTTAGGAATCTTGATATGCTGCCCTTCAGTACCTTCCCGCGGCTTAATGTAATTGAGCTTGAACCCCAACTTCTCTTTTTTAGTTACAAGGGAAGCCCAAGACTTAGTTTGAGTGGGATCAATTAAACTGCCAGCTTGACCAATAAGCTTGGTTGAGGAGTTAACAGGCAAGGTAGTATTCTCGGTGTCATGCTTACAAGAATTACAATTTTGGACTCCAACAACTGTAGTTTGGTTTGTAGATGAAACTGCTGCGCCAATATTTTGTTGAGCAGGGGGCATAAGTGTAGAAACAAACTTAGTTTTAGACCCTAACCCTGCTTCGGGACCCACCTGATACGAACCCCGCCAATACTGTGACGAAACCCGTAACACGATTAATGTCTCGGACCGTTCTACTGTCAGATTCAATGAAAACCGCGACCCAACACCTATAACAGATGCGAACCTTGGTATAAAGGATGGAGACGCCACAATCAAGGATGGAAAACTCGATTGATAAGTCCAGGTATGAACGCCACAGAGTAAATCTGATAAGTTCGAATAGTTCTTCAAAGAACCAAAGAGAAAACTCTCACAATATTATTAATGATCAAAAACTGAATATTACAAACCCTAAAACTGTTTAAATAGCTGAGGCTTAAAGTTGGGCCCTTTTAAGCCTACGAAATATTATGGTCCAATATAATTCATCCCAAAACTAAAATAAAAGGAAACTAATGAATATAAAAAATCCCTAAGTTGGCATGCAAGCCTATAATTTATTCTAGAGCTTGAATCATGGACACCCAGCCTTGTGGATCACTAGTATCCTCCTTTGGGCCACTTAGATTAGTCCCAACCCAAATTTGTTGAACCAGCCCATTGAGATTGTCCTTGAACCGCTTTGCTCGCGCCCTTGTAACCGGACCAATTGGCACGTGGTTCGGGTCCGCATTCCACCTTGTGCTAGCCGCCATGTTCTCATCATTCCCCTCCTCTTGAAAAGGATTTGTCCTCAAATCATCACCTACATCAAAAGGAGATAAATCAGCAACATTAAAAGTAGTACTAACATTATACTCACCAGGCAACTCTAACTTGTAGGCATTATCATTGATGCGCTCAAGAACTTGAAAAGGACCATCGCCTCGGGGAAGCAATTTAGAACGCCTCTGTGCAGGAAATCTTTCTTTTCGCATGTGTACCCAAACCCAATCTCCGGGTTCAAAGATGATATTACGTCGCCCTTTGTTAGCTTGCGTCGCATATTGCTCCGTTCTTCGCTCAATATTGAGCCTTGCTTTCTCATGAATCTGCTTAACAAAATCTGCTTTCTTTTTGCCATCTAAATTAACATGCTCAGTAACAGGTAAAGGAGATAAATCCAAAGGAGTTAAAGGATTAAAACCATACACAATTTCAAAGGGTGAAAATTTAGTAGCAGAATGGATAGTACGATTATAAGCAAACTCAACATGTGGTAAACATTCTTCCCATGTTTTGATGTTCTTTTTAATAATAGCCCTTAACAAAGTAGATAAAGTCCTATTTACTACTTCGGTTTGACCATCAGTTTGTGGATGATAAGTAGTAGAAAATAATAACTTAGTCCCCAACTTACACCACAAGGTCTTCCAAAAGTAACTCAAGAACTTAACATCTCTATCTGAAACAATGGTTCTAGGCATACCATGTAATCTCACAATCTCCTTAAAGAACAAATCAGCAACATGTGAAGCATCATCAGTTTTGTGACATGGAATAAAATGTGCCATCTTGGAAAATCTATCCACAACCACAAAAATTGAGTCTCGACCGTGTTTAGTCCTAGGTAAACCTAACACAAAATCCATTGAAATATCAATCCATGGTTCACTAGGAATTGGAAGCGGTGTGTATAAGCCATGGGGTTGTACTCTAGATTTCGCTCGCCTACATGTGACACATCTACCACAAATCCTCTCAACATTTTGTTTCATGCGTGGCCAATAGAAGTGTTCTTGCAAAACGGCTAATGTTTTAACTACCCCAAAATGTCCCATTAACCCTCCCCCATGTGACTCCCTCACAAGCAACTCTCTCACAGAACAATTTGGAATGCACAATTTATTTTCTCGAAATAAAAACCCCTCATGCCTATAGAATTTATTATGGGCAATTTTTGCACAAGATTCAAACTCTTCCCTAAAATCTAGGTCTAAAGGATATAATTCTTTAATATGCTCAAAACCAAGAATCTTAGCATCAAGAGTGGAGATTAGAATGTACCTTCGAGAAAGTGCATCGGCAACGATGTTCTCCTTACCTTGTTTATATCGAATGACGTATGGAAACGTCTCAATGAATTCAACCCATCGTGCATGCCTCTTGTTCAACTTGTGTTGGACTTTAAGGTGCTTTAACGACTCATGATCGGTGTGAATCACAAACTCTTTAGGCCACAAATAATGCTGCCATGTCTCCAAAGCTCGAACCAATGCATACATCTCTTTGTCATAAGTGGGATAGTTCAAGGCAGCCCCACTTAACTTCTCACTAAAATATGCAATCGGTCTCCCTTCTTGCATAATCACGGCGCCAATACCTAAACCTGAAGCATCACATTCAATTTCAAAAGTTTTTGTAAAGTTAGGTAAAGCAAGTAAAGGTGCATGAGTTAACTTCTCCTTGAGTAATTGAAATGCCTTCTCTTGCTCTTCCCCCCATTTGAACCCAATATTTTTCTTGATGACTTCGGTTATCGGTGCAGCTATATTACTGAAGTCTTTCACGAACCTCCTGTAAAAACTAGCAAGTCCATGAAAACTTCGCACATTACTTACACTCGATGGGCTTGGCCATTCTTGGATAGCACGAATCTTTTCTTCATCAACCTGTATTCCTTGTGCACACACAACAAAACCAAGAAACACAAGCTTATCGGTGCAAAAAGTGCACTTCTTTA
This sequence comes from Hydrangea macrophylla, assembly GCA_033977485.1. Lineage (NCBI taxonomy): Eukaryota > Viridiplantae > Streptophyta > Magnoliopsida > Cornales > Hydrangeaceae > Hydrangea > Hydrangea macrophylla. The sequence continues at coordinate 56,144,328 of CM066997.1, forward strand.
GGTTAGCAAACAACTTTTCATTTCTAAGCACATCTAACACAAGTTTTAAATGCTTCAAATGCTCTTCCAAGTTTTTGCTATAAATCAGGATATCATCAAAATAAACAACTACAAATTTTCCAATGAAAGCACGCAAAACATGGTTCATCAATCTCATAAAAGTACTAGGAGCATTAGTTAATCCAAAAGGCATAACTAACCATTCATACAACCCATATTTTGTTTTAAATGCAGTTTTCCATTCATCACCTTCTTTCATTCTAATTTGATGATACCCACTTTTCAAATCAATCTTAGAAAATATACAAGAACCATGCAACTCATCTAACATATCATCTAAGCGAGGAATAGGGTGTCGATACTTTACCGTTATGTTGTTGACGGCTCGGCAATCAACGCACATTCTCCACGTCCCATCCTTCTTAGGAACCAAAATCACCGGAACGGCGCATGGACTCATACTTTCTCTTACGTACCCCTTTTCCATCAACTCACTAACCTGCTTTTGTAGCTCCTTTGTCTCCTCAGGATTGCTTCTATAGGCTGGTCGGTTTGGAGTGGTAGCACCGGCCACGAAATCAATTTGATGTTCAATCCCTCGAATAGGGGGTAAACCATGTGGAACCTCCTCGGGAAAGATATCACCAAACTCCTGCAAAAGAGAAACAACAGAACTAGGCAAATATGAGTCAATTTGGTTAGTGTTTAAAAATGCCTCTTTGTACAAAAGTACAATCATAGGCTGATTTGAAAACAACGCTCGTTTGATCTCACTCGCTTTTGCATAAAAATTCTTTTTTTGGTTTCCCTCTAATTTTCCCTCAATGGCTGCATTTTTCTTTTCTTTTTCTCTCTCATTTTTCTCACTCTTTCTCTTTTGTTCACTCTCCCTTTGCAACCTCACTTGATCTTCATAAACTTGCTTCGGTGTCAAAGGCACTAAGGTGATTGTCCTTTGATTAAGCACGAACGAGTATTTATTTGTGAAACCATCATGCTTAACACGTCGATCAAATTGCCATGGCCTCCCTAACAACAAGTGTCCAGCTTGCATCGGAACCACATCACTCAAAACTTCATCTTCATATTTCCCAATACGAAAAGAAACTAACACCTGTTTAGTTACCCTTACTTCACCACTATCATTGAGTCATTGCAATTTATAAGGTCGTGGATGCTTGATTGTTGGCAGCCCTAATTTCTCCACCAAAGTTGTGCTAGCAACGTTAGTACAACTCCCCCCATCTATGATCACACTACACACCTTATCTTTGACATGACATCTCGTATGAAAGATGTTCTCCCGTTGTGCCTCATCATCTTCCTTAACCTGCATATTTAGAGCTCTCCTTGCCACTAACAAATCCCCTTGGGCAGCGTACTCTTCATCATCGGCATCCTCCAATGGTGGCACAGATTCGTTGTCATCTTCATCTTCGGTTTCAATCTCACCATTATCTCGTAACACCATAACTCTCTTGTTCGGACATTGGCTAGCTATATGTCCCCTACCTTGGCACTTAAAACACTTAATATCACGGTTCCGAGAAGTAGACGAATCGGATTTACCTTGATTTCCATGGCTGGCCACCTCTTGTTTTTGCTCAGTTTTTGGCTTCACCAAAGGCTGCTTCTCATCTCTTTTCCAATTATTTGGTTTCCAAGCGGATGTATTGGAATTTTGGCTTGGATTTTGGCTTGGACGTGTGCTGCTGCCCCTCCTCTTGAGTTGATTCTCAATTTTAATAGCCATGTGTACCATATCCTCCAACTCAACATAGTGTTGCAATTCCACTGCATTGGCAATTTCCCGATTCAACCCAACTAAGAATCTAGCCATTGTAGCCTCTCGATCTTCCTCTACATTCGCTCGAATCATAGCTACTTACATCTCCTTATAATATTCTTCCACACTCCTATTACCTTGCCTCAAACTTTGCAACTTGTTGTACAACTCTCGGTAATAATAGCTTGGAACGAACCGCTTCCTCATCACAGTTTTCATATCCTCCCACGTCTCTATTGGACGCTCCCTATTTCTTCTCCTATTCAACACCAATTGATCCCACCAAATGATAGCATAATCAGAAAATTCAATGGCAGCAAGTTTTACCTTCTTAGCCTCAGAGTAATGGTGGCAATCAAATACTAATTCTACCTTCTTCTCCCATTCTAGATAGGCTTCCGGATCATTCTTCCCTTGAAACGAAGGAATCTTCATCTTAATACTACCCAAATTATTATCTTCCCGGTTCCTAGCTTCTCTAAACCTAACTTCTCTACCCCGACCACCATATCTCCTATGATTATCTATTGACTCCTGATCATTTTCTTCGTCAAAGTCTCCCCAAAAATACTCCTCTTCTTCAACTCTCACTCCCCTCGGTTGAACTCTCTCTCTTCTACGTCCATGAGGAGCATTGTTTTGTGGCTGCTCCACACGTGCATTCTCTACTCTATCTAACCGTTCATGAACTTGTTCCATCTCTGTCCTCAATACCCTCCTCATTTCACCCATTAATGCCTCCAATAGTAGTTTCTGATCAGTCTCTCCCGAAACCTCCCCGGCAATGTTTTTGTCTTTATGGGCCATATTTCGCTGCAAAACAAGGATTAGATAAAAAATATATATAGGACCTCATAACTCTCGCTCACGTGTTTCACTCAACTAGGATGTATCACTCAAGTTCACTCGTGTTTAAACTGAAAATCAATTTGGCTTTTACCCTCTTATGTGCTCACCACTCTTGCCTTTTTCCACTCGTAGTAATTCTCACTCGGTTCTTATGAAACTGTTCAAACAATGACCAGAATTTCTCAGTAACAATCCACACCCAAACTAGACCAATCAAATTTGGAAGCTGAAAGCACGACGAAAAAAAACGAACGCGGATGGCTAGGTTTCCAAAAGCACAAAAAATGGAATTTTCGGAAAAAAAATTTTCACACTATGGAGTAAGGTCAGATTCGGACTCCTTAGACCCCAAATATCGCAAAACAAAAATAAAATTTTAAGCCTTTTTTTTTTTTTTTTCTCCCCTACAGATCTCTTCTTTTCTCTTCTTTTCTTTTCTTTTCTTTTCTTTTCTTTTTTTTTTTTTTTTTTTTCTCTTTTTTTTTTTTTTTTTCTTTTTTTGTATTTTTTTTTTCTTGAATAATCAGGCAGACTTCACAGTTCACGTATCTGATTCAGAAACCCTAATTCCAAGAAGAAAAAAAAAACCACAATAACAACGATCACGAGAATGAACAAACACGAAGTAACAAGAGCAAATCACAGATCAGATTCGCAAACCCTAAACACAAAATTCCAGATCGTAATCGAACACCCTTTTTTTTTTTTTTTTTTGATACGGTTCAAAAACGAGAACGAATAAGAAAACGAAGAGAAACAAAAACGAATACGAACAGAACCAGAAGAAACGAATAAGAACAGAAACGAAAAAGATATGATAAACCTGAGACTAGAACTGTGCTCTGATACCAACTGATACGAACCCTGCCAATACTGTGACGAAACCCGTAACACGATTAATGTCTCGGACCGTTCTACTGTCAGATTCAATGAAAACCGCGACCCAACACCTATAACAGATGCGAACCTTGGTATAAAGGATGGAGACGCCACAATCAAGGATGGAAAACTCGATTGATAAGTCCAGGTATGAACGCCACAGAGTAAATCTGATAAGTTCGAATAGTTCTTCAAAGAACCAAAGAGAAAACTCTCACAATATTATTAATGATCAAAAACTGAATATTACAAACCCTAAAACTGTTTAAATAGCTGAGGCTTAAAGTTGGGCCCTTTTAAGCCTACGAAATATTATGGTCCAATATAATTCATCCCAAAACTAAAATAAAAGGAAACTAATGAATATAAAAAATCCCTAAGTTGGCATGCAAGCCTATAATTTATTCTAGAGCTTGAATCATGGACACCCAGCCTTGTGGATCACTAGTATCCTCCTTTGGGCCACTTAGATTAGTCCCAACCCAAATTTGTTGAACCAGCCCATTGAGATTGTCCTTGAACCGCTTTGCTCGCGCCCTTGTAACCGGACCAATTGGCACGTGGTTCGGGTCCGCATTCCACCTTGTGCTAGCCGCCATGTTCTCATCATTCCCCTCCTCTTGAAAAGGATTTGTCCTCAAATCATCACCTACATCAAAAGGAGATAAATCAGCAACATTAAAAGTAGTACTAACATTATACTCACCAGGCAACTCTAACTTGTAGGCATTATCATTGATGCGCTCAAGAACTTGAAAAGGACCATCGCCTCGGGGAAGCAATTTAGAACGCCTCTGTGCAGGAAATTTTTCTTTTCGCATGTGTACCCAAACCCAATCTCCGGGTTCAAAGATGATATTACGTCGCCCTTTGTTAGCTTGCGTCGCATATTGCTCCGTTCTTCGCTCAATATTGAGCCTTGCTTTCTCATGAATCTGCTTAACAAAATCTGCTTTCTTTTTGCCATCTAAATTAACATGCTCAGTAACAGGTAAAGGAGATAAATCCAAAGGAGTTAAAGGATTAAAACCATACACAATTTCAAAGGGTGAAAATTTAGTAGCAGAATGGATAGTACGATTATAAGCAAACTCAACATGTGGTAAACATTCTTCCCATGTTTTGATGTTCTTTTTAATAATAGCCCTTAACAAAGTAGATAAAGTCCTATTTACTACTTCGGTTTGACCATCAGTTTGTGGATGACAAGTAGTAGAAAATAATAACTTAGTCCCCAACTTACACCACAAGGTCTTCCAAAAGTAACTCAAGAACTTAACATCTCTATCTGAAACAATGGTTCTAGGCATACCATGTAATCTCACAATCTCCTTAAAGAACAAATCAGCAACATGTGAAGCATCATCAGTTTTGTGACATGGAATAAAATGTGCCATCTTGGAAAATCTATCCACAACCACAAAAATTGAGTCTCGACCGTGTTTAGTCCTAGGTAAACCTAACACAAAATCCATTGAAATATCAATCCATGGTTCACTAGGAATTGGAAGCGGTGTGTATAAGCCATGGGGTTGTACTCTAGATTTCGCTCGCCTACATGTGACACATCTACCACAAATCCTCTCAACATCTTGTTTCATGCGTGGCCAATAGAAGTGTTCTTGCAAAACGGCTAATGTTTTAACTACCCCAAAATGTCCCATTAACCCTCCCCCATGTGACTCCCTCACAAGCAACTCTCTCACAGAACAATTTGGAATGCACAATTTATTTTCTCGAAATAAAAACCCCTCATGCCTATAGAATTTATTATGGGCAATTTTTGCACAAGATTCAAACTCTTCCCTAAAATCTAGGTCTAAAGGATATAATTCTTTAATATGCTCAAAACCAAGAATCTTAGCATCAAGAGTGGAGATTAGAATGTACCTTCGAGAAAGTGCATCGGCAACGATGTTCTCCTTACCTTGTTTATATCGAATGACGTATGGAAACGTCTCAATGAATTCAACCCATCGTGCATGCCTCTTGTTCAACTTGTGTTGGACTTTAAGGTGCTTTAACGACTCATGATCGGTGTGAATCACAAACTCTTTAGGCCACAAATAATGCTGCCATGTCTCCAAAGATCGAACCAATGCATACATCTCTTTGTCATAAGTGGGATAGTTCAAGGCAGCCCCACTTAACTTCTCACTAAAATATGCAATCGGTCTCCCTTCTTGCATAATCACGGCGCCAATACCTAAACCTGAAGCATCACATTCAATTTCAAAAGTTTTTGTAAAGTTAGGTAAAGCAAGTAAAGGTGCATGAGTTAACTTCTCCTTGAGTAATTGAAATGCCTTCTCTTGCTCTTCCCCCCATTTGAACCCAATATTTTTCTTGATGACTTCGGTTATCGGTGCAGCTATATTACTGAAGTCTTTCACGAACCTCCTGTAAAAACTAGCAAGTCCATGAAAACTTCGCACATTACTTACACTCGATGGGCTTGGCCATTCTTGGATAGCACGAATCTTTTCTTCATCAACCTGTATTCCTTGTGCACACACAACAAAACCAAGAAACACAAGCTTATCGGTGCAAAAAGTGCACTTCTTTAGGTTAGCAAACAACTTTTCATTTCTAAGCACATCTAACACAAGTTTTAAATGCTTCAAATGCTCTTCCAAGTTTTTGCTATAAATCAGGATATCATCAAAATAAACAACTACAAATTTTCCAATGAAAGCACGCAAAACATGGTTCATCAATCTCATAAAAGTACTAGGAGCATTAGTTAATCCAAAAGGCATAACTAACCATTCATACAACCCATATTTTGTTTTAAATGCAGTTTTCCATTCATCACCTTCTTTCATTCTAATTTGATGATACCCACTTTTCAAATCAATCTTAGAAAATATACAAGAACCATGCAACTCATCTAACATATCATCTAAGCGAGGAATAGGGTGTCGATACTTTACCGTTATGTTGTTGACGGCTCGGCAATCAACGCACATTCTCCACGTCCCATCCTTCTTAGGAACCAAAATCACCGGAACGGCGCATGGACTCATACTTTCTCTTACGTACCCCTTTTCCATCAACTCACTAACCTGCTTTTGTAGCTCCTTTGTCTCCTCAGGATTGCTTCTATAGGCTGGTCGGTTTGGAATGGTAGCACCGGCCACGAAATCAATTTGATGTTCAATCCCTCGAATAGGGGGTAAACCATGTGGAACCTCCTCGGGAAAGATATCACCAAACTCCTGCAAAAGAGAAACAACAGAACTAGGCAAATATGAGTCAATTTGGTTAGTGTTTAAAAATGCCTCTTTGTACAAAAGTACAATCATAGGCTGATTTGAAAACAACGCTCGTTTGATCTCACTCGCTTTTGCATAAAAATTCTTTTTTTGGTTTCCCTCTAATTTTCCCTCAATGGCTGCATTTTTCTTTTCTTTTTCTCTCTCATTTTTCTCACTCTTTCTCTTTTGTTCACTCTCCCTTTGCAACCTCACTTGATCTTCATAAACTTGCTTCGGTGTCAAAGGCACTAAGGTGATTGTCCTTTGATTAAGCACGAACGAGTATTTATTTGTGAAACCATCATGCTTAACACGTCGATCAAATTGCCATGGCCTCCCTAACAACAAGTGTCCAGCTTGCATCGGAACCACATCACTCAAAACTTCATCTTCATATTTCCCAATACGAAAAGAAACTAACACCTGTTTAGTTACCCTTACTTCACCACTATCATTGAGTCATTGCAATTTATAAGGTCGTGGATGCTTGATTGTTGGCAGCCCTAATTTCTCCACCAAAGTTGTGCTAGCAACGTTAGTACAACTCCCCCCATCTATGATCACACTACACACCTTATCTTTGACATGACATCTCGTATGAAAGATGTTCTCCCGTTGTGCCTCATCATCTTCCTTAACCTGCATATTTAGAGCTCTCCTTGCCACTAACAAATCCCCTTGGGCAGCGTACTCTTCATCATCGGCATCCTCCAATGGTGGCACAGATTCGTTGTCATCTTCATCTTCGGTTTCAATCTCACCATTATCTCGTAACACCATAACTCTCTTGTTCGGACATTGGCTAGCTATATGTCCCCTACCTTGGCACTTAAAACACTTAATATCACGGTTCCGAGAAGTAGACGAATCGGATTTACCTTGATTTCCATGGCTGGCCACCTCTTGTTTTTGCTCAGTTTTTGGCTTCACCAAAGGCTGCTTCTCATCTCTTTTCCAATTATTTGGTTTCCAAGCGGATGTATTGGAATTTTGGCTTGGATTTTGGCTTGGACGTGTGCTGCTGCCCCTCCTCTTGAGTTGATTCTCAATTTTAATAGCCATGTGTACCATATCCTCCAACTCAACATAGTGTTGCAATTCCACTGCATTGGCAATTTCCCGATTCAACCCAACTAAGAATCTAGCCATTGTAGCCTCTCGATCTTCCTCTACATTCGCTCGAATCATAGCTACTTACATCTCCTTATAATATTCTTCCACACTCCTATTACCTTGCCTCAAACTTTGCAACTTGTTGTACAACTCTCGGTAATAATAGCTTGGAACGAACCGCTTCCTCATCACAGTTTTCATATCCTCCCACGTCTCTATTGGACGCTCCCTATTTCTTCTCCTATTCAACACCAATTGATCCCACCAAATGATAGCATAATCAGAAAATTCAATGGCAGCAAGTTTTACCTTCTTAGCCTCAGAGTAATGGTGGCAATCAAATACTAATTCTACCTTCTTCTCCCATTCTAGATAGGCTTCCGGATCATTCTTCCCTTGAAACGAAGGAATCTTCATCTTAATACTACCCAAATTATTATCTTCCCGGTTCCTAGCTTCTCTAAACCTAACTTCTCTACCCCGACCACCATATCTCCTATGATTATCTATTGACTCCTGATCATTTTCTTCGTCAAAGTCTCCCCAAAAATACTCCTCTTCTTCAACTCTCACTCCCCTCGGTTGAACTCTCTCTCTTCTACGTCCATGAGGAGCATTGTTTTGTGGCTGCTCCACACGTGCATTCTCTACTCTATCTAACCGTTCATGAACTTGTTCCATCTCTGTCCTCAATACCCTCCTCATTTCACCCATTAATGCCTCCAATAGTAGTTTCTGATCAGTCTCTCCCGAAACCTCCCCGGCAATGTTTTTGTCTTTATGGGCCATATTTCGCTGCAAAACAAGGATTAGATAAAAAATATATATAGGACCTCATAACTCTCGCTCACGTGTTTCACTCAACTAGGATGTATCACTCAAGTTCACTCGTGTTTAAACTGAAAATCAATTTGGCTTTTACCCTCTTATGTGCTCACCACTCTTGCCTTTTTCCACTCGTAGTAATTCTCACTCGGTTCTTATGAAACTGTTCAAACAATGACCAGAATTTCTCAGTAACAATCCACACCCAAACTAGACCAATCAAATTTGGAAGCTGAAAGCACGACGAAAAAAAACGAACGCGGATGGCTAGGTTTCCAAAAGCACAAAAAATGGAATTTTCGGAAAAAAAATTTTCACACTATGGAGTAAGGTCAGATTCGGACTCCTTAGACCCCAAATATCGCAAAACAAAAATAAAATTTTAAGCCTTTTTTTTTTTTTTTCTCCCCTACAGATCTCTTCTTTTCTCTTCTTTTCTTTTCTTTTCTTTTCTTTTCTTTTTTTTTTTTTTTTTTCTCTTTTTTTTTTTTTTTTTCTTTTTTTGTATTTTTTTTTTCTTGAATAATCAGGCAGACTTCACAGTTCACGTATCTGATTCAGAAACCCTAATTCCAAGAAGAAAAAAAAAACCACAATAACAACGATCACGAGAATGAACAAACACGAAGTAACAAGAGCAAATCACAGATCAGATTCGCAAACCCTAAACACAAAATTCCAGATCGTAATCGAACACCCTTTTTTTTTTTTTTTTTTGATACGGTTCAAAAACGAGAACGAATAAGAAAACGAAGAGAAACAAAAACGAATACGAACAGAACCAGAAGAAACGAATAAGAACAGAAACGAAAAAGATATGATAAACCTGAGACTAGAACTGTGCTCTGATACCAACTGATACGAACCCTGCCAATACTGTGACGAAACCCGTAACACGATTAATGTCTCGGACCGTTCTACTGTCAGATTCAATGAAAACCGCGACCCAACACCTATAACAGATGCGAACCTTGGTATAAAGGATGGAGACGCCACAATCAAGGATGGAAAACTCGATTGATAAGTCCAGGTATGAACGCCACAGAGTAAATCTGATAAGTTCGAATAGTTCTTCAAAGAACCAAAGAGAAAACTCTCACAATATTATTAATGATCAAAAACTGAATATTACAAACCCTAAAACTGTTTAAATAGCTGAGGCTTAAAGTTGGGCCCTTTTAAGCCTACGAAATATTATGGTCCAATATAATTCATCCCAAAACTAAAATAAAAGGAAACTAATGAATATAAAAAATCCCTAAGTTGGCATGCAAGCGTATAATTTATTCTAGAGCTTGAATCATGGACACCCAGCCTTGTGGATCACTAGTATCCTCCTTTGGGCCACTTAGATTAGTCCCAACCCAAATTTGTTGAACCAGCCCATTGAGATTGTCCTTGAACCGCTTTGCTCGCGCCCTTGTAACCGGACCAATTGGCACGTGGTTCGGGTCCGCATTCCACCTTGTGCTAGCCGCCATGTTCTCATCATTCCCCTCCTCTTGAAAAGGATTTGTCCTCAAATCATCACCTACATCAAAAGGAGATAAATCAGCAACATTAAAAGTAGTACTAACATTATACTCACCAGGCAACTCTAACTTGTAGGCATTATCATTGATGCGCTCAAGAACTTGAAAAGGACCATCGCCTCGGGGAAGCAATTTAGAACGCCTCTGTGCAGGAAATTTTTCTTTTCGCATGTGTACCCAAACCCAATCTCCGGGTTCAAAGATGATATTACGTCGCCCTTTGTTAGCTTGCGTCGCATATTGCTCCGTTCTTCGCTCAATATTGAGCCTTGCTTTCTCATGAATCTGCTTAACAAAATCTGCTTTCTTTTTGCCATCTAAATTAACATGCTCAGTAACAGGTAAAGGAGATAAATCCAAAGGAGTTAAAGGATTAAAACCATACACAATTTCAAAGGGTGAAAATTTAGTAGCAGAATGGATAGTACGATTATAAGCAAACTCAACATGTGGTAAACATTCTTCCCATGTTTTGATGTTCTTTTTAATAATAGCCCTTAACAAAGTAGATAAAGTCCTATTTACTACTTCGGTTTGACCATCAGTTTGTGGATGACAAGTAGTAGAAAATAATAACTTAGTCCCCAACTTACACCACAAGGTCTTCCAAAAGTAACTCAAGAACTTAACATCTCTATCTGAAACAATGGTTCTAGGCATACCATGTAATCTCACAATCTCCTTAAAGAACAAATCAGCAACATGTGAAGCATCATCAGTTTTGTGACATGGAATAAAATGTGCCATCTTGGAAAATCTATCCACAACCACAAAAATTGAGTCTCGACCGTGTTTAGTCCTAGGTAAACCTAACACAAAATCCATTGAAATATCAATCCATGGTTCACTAGGAATTGGAAGCGGTGTGTATAAGCCATGGGGTTGTACTCTAGATTTCGCTCGCCTACATGTGACACATCTACCACAAATCCTCTCAACATCTTGTTTCATGCGTGGCCAATAGAAGTGTTCTTGCAAAACGGCTAATGTTTTAACTACCCCAAAATGTCCCATTAACCCTCCCCCATGTGACTCCCTCACAAGCAACTCTCTCACAGAACAATTTGGAATGCACAATTTATTTTCTCGAAATAAAAACCCCTCATGCCTATAGAATTTATTATGGGCAATTTTTGCACAAGATTCAAACTCTTCCCTAAAATCTAGGTCTAAAGGATATAATTCTTTAATATGCTCAAAACCAAGAATCTTAGCATCAAGAGTGGAGATTAGAATGTACCTTCGAGAAAGTGCATCGGCAACGATGTTCTCCTTACCTTGTTTATATCGAATGACGTATGGAAACGTCTCAATGAATTCAACCCATCGTGCATGCCTCTTGTTCAACTTGTGTTGGACTTTAAGGTGCTTTAACGACTCATGATCGGTGTGAATCACAAACTCTTTAGGCCACAAATAATGCTGCCATGTCTCCAAAGATCGAACCAATGCATACATCTCTTTGTCATAAGTGGGATAGTTCAAGGCAGCCCCACTTAACTTCTCACTAAAATATGCAATCGGTCTCCCTTCTTGCATAATCACGGCGCCAATACCTAAACCTGAAGCATCACATTCAATTTCAAAAGTTTTTGTAAAGTTAGGTAAAGCAAGTAAAGGTGCATGAGTTAACTTCTCCTTGAGTAATTGAAATGCCTTCTCTTGCTCTTCCCCCCATTTGAACCCAATATTTTTCTTGATGACTTCGGTTATCGGTGCAGCTATATTACTGAAGTCTTTCACGAACCTCCTGTAAAAACTAGCAAGTCCATGAAAACTTCGCACATTACTTACACTCGATGGGCTTGGCCATTCTTGGATAGCACGAATCTTTTCTTCATCAACCTGTATTCCTTGTGCACACACAACAAAACCAAGAAACACAAGCTTATCGGTGCAAAAAGTGCACTTCTTTAGGTTAGCAAACAACTTTTCATTTCTAAGCACATCTAACACAAGTTTTAAATGCTTCAAATGCTCTTCCAAGTTTTTGCTATAAATCAGGATATCATCAAAATAAACAACTACAAATTTTCCAATGAAAGCACGCAAAACATGGTTCATCAATCTCATAAAAGTACTAGGAGCATTAGTTAATCCAAAAGGCATAACTAACCATTCATACAACCCATATTTTGTTTTAAATGCAGTTTTCCATTCATCACCTTCTTTCATTCTAATTTGATGATACCCACTTTTCAAATCAATCTTAGAAAATATACAAGAACCATGCAACTCATCTAACATATCATCTAAGCGAGGAATAGGGTGTCGATACTTTACCGTTATGTTGTTGACGGCTCGGCAATCAACGCACATTCTCCACGTCCCATCCTTCTTAGGAACCAAAATCACCGGAACGGCGCATGGACTCATACTTTCTCTTACGTACCCCTTTTCCATCAACTCACTAACCTGCTTTTGTAGCTCCTTTGTCTCCTCAGGATTGCTTCTATAGGCTGGTCGGTTTGGAATGGTAGCACCGGCCACGAAATCAATTTGATGTTCAATCCCTCGAATAGGGGGTAAACCATGTGGAACCTCCTCGGGAAAGATATCACCAAACTCCTGCAAAAGAGAAACAACAGAACTAGGCAAATATGAGTCAATTTGGTTAGTGTTTAAAAATGCCTCTTTGTACAAAAGTACAATCATAGGCTGATTTGAAAACAACGCTCGTTTGATCTCACTCGCTTTTGCATAAAAATTCTTTTTTTGGTTTCCCTCTAATTTTCCCTCAATGGCTGCATTTTTCTTTTCTTTTTCTCTCTCATTTTTCTCACTCTTTCTCTTTTGTTCACTCTCCCTTTGCAACCTCACTTGATCTTCATAAACTTGCTTCGGTGTCAAAGGCACTAAGGTGATTGTCCTTTGATTAAGCACGAACGAGTATTTATTTGTGAAACCATCATGCTTAACACGTCGATCAAATTGCCATGGCCTCCCTAACAACAAGTGTCCAGCTTGCATCGGAACCACATCACTCAAAACTTCATCTTCATATTTCCCAATACGAAAAGAAACTAACACCTGTTTAGTTACCCTTACTTCACCACTATCATTGAGTCATTGCAATTTATAAGGTCGTGGATGCTTGATTGTTGGCAGCCCTAATTTCTCCACCAAAGTTGTGCTAGCAACGTTAGTACAACTCCCCCCATCTATGATCACACTACACACCTTATCTTTGACATGACATCTCGTATGAAAGATGTTCTCCCGTTGTGCCTCATCATCTTCCTTAACCTGCATATTTAGAGCTCTCCTTGCCACTAACAAATCCCCTTGGGCAGCGTACTCTTCATCATCGGCATCCTCCAATGGTGGCACAGATTCGTTGTCATCTTCATCTTCGGTTTCAATCTCACCATTATCTCGTAACACCATAACTCTCTTGTTCGGACATTGGCTAGCTATATGTCCCCTACCTTGGCACTTAAAACACTTAATATCACGGTTCCGAGAAGTAGACGAATCAGATTTACCTTGATTTCCATGGCTGGCCACCTCTTGTTTTTGCTCAGTTTTTGGCTTCACCAAAGGCTGCTTCTCATCTCTTTTCCAATTATTTGGTTTCCAAGCGGATGTATTGGAATTTTGGCTTGGATTTTGGCTTGGACGTGTGCTGCTGCCCCTCCTCTTGAGTTGATTCTCAATTTTAATAGCCATGTGTACCATATCCTCCAACTCAACATAGTGTTGCAATTCCACTGCATTGGCAATTTCCCGATTCAACCCAACTAAGAATCTAGCCATTGTAGCCTCTCGATCTTCCTCTACATTCGCTCGAATCATAGCTACTTACATCTCCTTATAATATTCTTCCACACTCCTATTACCTTGCCTCAAACTTTGCAACTTGTTGTACAACTCTCGGTAATAATAGCTTGGAACGAACCGCTTCCTCATCACAGTTTTCATATCCTCCCACGTCTCTATTGGACGCTCCCTATTTCTTCTCCTATTCAACACCAATTGATCCCACCAAATGATAGCATAATCAGAAAATTCAATGGCAGCAAGTTTTACCTTCTTAGCCTCAGAGTAATGGTGGCAATCAAATACTAATTCTACCTTCTTCTCCCATTCTAGATAGGCTTCCGGATCATTCTTCCCTTGAAACGAAGGAATCTTCATCTTAATACTACCCAAATTATTATCTTCCCGGTTCCTAGCTTCTCTAAACCTAACTTCTCTACCCCGACCACCATATCTCCTATGATTATCTATTGACTCCTGATCATTTTCTTCGTCAAAGTCTCCCCAAAAATACTCCTCTTCTTCAACTCTCACTCCCCTCGGTTGAACTCTCTCTCTTCTACGTCCATGAGGAGCATTGTTTTGTGGCTGCTCCACACGTGCATTCTCTACTCTATCTAACCGTTCATGAACTTGTTCCATCTCTGTCCTCAATACCCTCCTCATTTCACCCATTAATGCCTCCAATAGTAGTTTCTGATCAGTCTCTCCCGAAACCTCCCCGGCAATGTTTTTGTCTTTATGGGCCATATTTCGCTGCAAAACAAGGATTAGATAAAAAATATATATAGGACCTCATAACTCTCGCTCACGTGTTTCACTCAACTAGGATGTATCACTCAAGTTCACTCGTGTTTAAACTGAAAATCAATTTGGCTTTTACCCTCTTATGTGCTCACCACTCTTGCCTTTTTCCACTCGTAGTAATTCTCACTCGGTTCTTATGAAACTGTTCAAACAATGACCAGAATTTCTCAGTAACAATCCACACCCAAACTAGACCAATCAAATTTGGAAGCTGAAAGCACGACGAAAAAAAACGAACGCGGATGGCTAGGTTTCCAAAAGCACAAAAAATGGAATTTTCGGAAAAAAATTTTCACACTATGGAGTAAGGTCAGATTCGGACTCCTTAGACCCCAAATATCGCAAAACAAAAATAAAATTTTAAGCCTTTTTTTTTTTTTCTCCCCTACAGATCTCTTCTTTTCTCTTCTTTTCTTTTCTTTTCTTTTCTTTTCTTTTTTTTTTTTTTTTTTTTTCTCTTTTTTTTTTTTTTTTTCTTTTTTTGTATTTTTTTTTTCTTGAATAATCAGGCAGACTTCACAGTTCACGTATCTGATTCAGAAACCCTAATTCCAAGAAGAAAAAAAAAACCACAATAACAACGATCACGAGAATGAACAAACACGAAGTAACAAGAGCAAATCACAGATCAGATTCGCAAACCCTAAACACAAAATTCCAGATCGTAATCGAACACCCTTTTTTTTTTTTTTTTTTGATACGGTTCAAAAACGAGAACGAATAAGAAAACGAAGAGAAACAAAAACGAATACGAACAGAACCAGAAGAAACGAATAAGAACAGAAACGAAAAAGATATGATAAACCTGAGACTAGAACTGTGCTCTGATACCAACTGATACGAACCCTGCCAATACTGTGACGAAACCCGTAACACGATTAATGTCTCGGACCGTTCTACTGTCAGATTCAATGAAAACCGCGACCCAACACCTATAACAGATGCGAACCTTGGTATAAAGGATGGAGACGCCACAATCAAGGATGGAAAACTCGATTGATAAGTCCAGGTATGAACGCCACAGAGTAAATCTGATAAGTTCGAATAGTTCTTCAAAGAACCAAAGAGAAAACTCTCACAATATTATTAATGATCAAAAACTGAATATTACAAACCCTAAAACTGTTTAAATAGCTGAGGCTTAAAGTTGGGCCCTTTTAAGCCTACGAAATATTATGGTCCAATATAATTCATCCCAAAACTAAAATAAAAGGAAACTAATGAATATAAAAAATCCCTAAGTTGGCATGCAAGCCTATAATTTATTCTAGAGCTTGAATCATGGACACCCAGCCTTGTGGATCACTAGTATCCTCCTTTGGGCCACTTAGATTAGTCCCAACCCAAATTTGTTGAACCAGCCCATTGAGATTGTCCTTGAACCGCTTTGCTCGCGCCCTTGTAACCGGACCAATTGGCACGTGGTTCGGGTCCGCATTCCACCTTGTGCTAGCCGCCATGTTCTCATCATTCCCCTCCTCTTGAAAAGGATTTGTCCTCAAATCATCACCTACATCAAAAGGAGATAAATCAGCAACATTAAAAGTAGTACTAACATTATACTCACCAGGCAACTCTAACTTGTAGGCATTATCATTGATGCGCTCAAGAACTTGAAAAGGACCATCGCCTCGGGGAAGCAATTTAGAACGCCTCTGTGCAGGAAATCTTTCTTTTCGCATGTGTACCCAAACCCAATCTCCGGGTTCAAAGATGATATTACGTCGCCCTTTGTTAGCTTGCGTCGCATATTGCTCCGTTCTTCGCTCAATATTGAGCCTTGCTTTCTCATGAATCTGCTTAACAAAATCTGCTTTCTTTTTGCCATCTAAATTAACATGCTCAGTAACAGGTAAAGGAGATAAATCCAAAGGAGTTAAAGGATTAAAACCATACACAATTTCAAAGGGTGAAAATTTAGTAGCAGAATGGATAGTACGATTATAAGCAAACTCAACATGTGGTAAACATTCTTCCCATGTTTTGATGTTCTTTTTAATAATAGCCCTTAACAAAGTAGATAAAGTCCTATTTACTACTTCGGTTTGACCATCAGTTTGTGGATGACAAGTAGTAGAAAATAATAACTTAGTCCCCAACTTACACCACAAGGTCTTCCAAAAGTAACTCAAGAACTTAACATCTCTATCTGAAACAATGGTTCTAGGCATACCATGTAATCTCACAATCTCCTTAAAGAACAAATCAGCAACATGTGAAGCATCATCAGTTTTGTGACATGGAATAAAATGTGCCATCTTGGAAAATCTATCCACAACCACAAAAATTGAGTCTCGACCGTGTTTAGTCCTAGGTAAACCTAACACAAAATCCATTGAAATATCAATCCATGGTTCACTAGGAATTGGAAGCGGTGTGTATAAGCCATGGGGTTGTACTCTAGATTTCGCTCGCCTACATGTGACACATCTACCACAAATCCTCTCAACATCTTGTTTCATGCGTGGCCAATAGAAGTGTTCTTGCAAAACGGCTAATGTTTTAACTACCCCAAAATGTCCCATTAACCCTCCCCCATGTGACTCCCTCACAAGCAACTCTCTCACAGAACAATTTGGAATGCACAATTTATTTTCTCGAAATAAAAACCCCTCATGCCTATAGAATTTATTATGGGCAATTTTTGCACAAGATTCAAACTCTTCCCTAAAATCTAGGTCTAAAGGATATAATTCTTTAATATGCTCAAAACCAAGAATCTTAGCATCAAGAGTGGAGATTAGAATGTACCTTCGAGAAAGTGCATCGGCAACGATGTTCTCCTTACCTTGTTTATATCGAATGACGTATGGAAACGTCTCAATGAATTCAACCCATCGTGCATGCCTCTTGTTCAACTTGTGTTGGACTTTAAGGTGCTTTAACGACTCATGATCGGTGTGAATCACAAACTCTTTAGGCCACAAATAATGCTGCCATGTCTCCAAAGATCGAACCAATGCATACATCTCTTTGTCATAAGTGGGATAGTTCAAGGCAGCCCCACTTAACTTCTCACTAAAATATGCAATCGGTCTCCCTTCTTGCATAATCACGGCGCCAATACCTAAACCTGAAGCATCACATTCAATTTCAAAAGTTTTTGTAAAGTTAGGTAAAGCAAGTAAAGGTGCATGAGTTAACTTCTCCTTGAGTAATTGAAATGCCTTCTCTTGCTCTTCCCCCCATTTGAACCCAATATTTTTCTTGATGACTTCGGTTATCGGTGCAGCTATATTACTGAAGTCTTTCACGAACCTCCTGTAAAAACTAGCAAGTCCATGAAAACTTCGCACATTACTTACACTCGATGGGCTTGGCCATTCTTGGATAGCACGAATCTTTTCTTCATCAACCTGTATTCCTTGTGCACACACAACAAAACCAAGAAACACAAGCTTATCGGTGCAAAAAGTGCACTTCTTTAGGTTAGCAAACAACTTTTCATTTCTAAGCACATCTAACACAAGTTTTAAATGCTTCAAATGCTCTTCCAAGTTTTTGCTATAAATCAGGATATCATCAAAATAAACAACTACAAATTTTCCAATGAAAGCACGCAAAACATGGTTCATCAATCTCATAAAAGTACTAGGAGCATTAGTTAATCCAAAAGGCATAACTAACCATTCATACAACCCATATTTTGTTTTAAATGCAGTTTTCCATTCATCACCTTCTTTCATTCTAATTTGATGATACCCACTTTTCAAATCAATCTTAGAAAATATACAAGAACCATGCAACTCATCTAACATATCATCTAAGCGAGGAATAGGGTGTCGATACTTTACCGTTATGTTGTTGACGGCTCGGCAATCAACGCACATTCTCCACGTCCCATCCTTCTTAGGAACCAAAATCACCGGAACGGCGCATGGACTCATACTTTCTCTTACGTACCCCTTTTCCATCAACTCACTAACCTGCTTTTGTAGCTCCTTTGTCTCCTCAGGATTGCTTCTATAGGCTGGTCGGTTTGGAATGGTAGCACCGGCCACGAAATCAATTTGATGTTCAATCCCTCGAATAGGGGGTAAACCATGTGGAACCTCCTCGGGAAAGATATCACCAAACTCCTGCATAAGAGAAACAACAGAACTAGGCAAATATGAGTCAATTTGGTTAGTGTTTAAAAATGCCTCTTTGTACAAAAGTACAATCATAGGCTGATTTGAAAACAACGCTCGTTTGATCTCACTCGCTTTTGCATAAAAATTCTTTTTTTGGTTTCCCTCTAATTTTCCCTCAATGGCTGCATTTTTCTTTTCTTTTTCTCTCTCATTTTTCTCACTCTTTCTCTTTTGTTCACTCTCCCTTTGCAACCTCACTTGATCTTCATAAACTTGCTTCGGTGTCAAAGGCACTAAGGTGATTGTCCTTTGATTAAGCACGAACGAGTATTTATTTGTGAAACCATCATGCTTAACACGTCGATCAAATTGCCATGGCCTCCCTAACAACAAGTGTCCAGCTTGCATCGGAACCACATCACTCAAAACTTCATCTTCATATTTCCCAATACGAAAAGAAACTAACACCTGTTTAGTTACCCTTACTTCACCACTATCATTGAGTCATTGCAATTTATAAGGTCGTGGATGCTTGATTGTTGGCAGCCCTAATTTCTCCACCAAAGTTGTGCTAGCAACGTTAGTACAACTCCCCCCATCTATGATCACACTACACACCTTATCTTTGACATGACATCTCGTATGAAAGATGTTCTCCCGTTGTGCCTCATCATCTTCCTTAACCTGCATATTTAGAGCTCTCCTTGCCACTAACAAATCCCCTTGGGCAGCGTACTCTTCATCATCGGCATCCTCCAATGGTGGCACAGATTCGTTGTCATCTTCATCTTCGGTTTCAATCTCACCATTATCTCGTAACACCATAACTCTCTTGTTCGGACATTGGCTAGCTATATGTCCCCTACCTTGGCACTTAAAACACTTAATATCACGGTTCCGAGAAGTAGACGAATCGGATTTACCTTGATTTCCATGGCTGGCCACCTCTTGTTTTTGCTCAGTTTTTGGCTTCACCAAAGGCTGCTTCTCATCTCTTTTCCAATTATTTGGTTTCCAAGCGGATGTATTGGAATTTTGGCTTGGATTTTGGCTTGGACGTGTGCTGCTGCCCCTCCTCTTGAGTTGATTCTCAATTTTAATAGCCATGTGTACCATATCCTCCAACTCAACATAGTGTTGCAATTCCACTGCATTGGCAATTTCCCGATTCAACCCAACTAAGAATCTAGCCATTGTAGCCTCTCGATCTTCCTCTACATTCGCTCGAATCATAGCTACTTACATCTCCTTATAATATTCTTCCACACTCCTATTACCTTGCCTCAAACTTTGCAACTTGTTGTACAACTCTCGGTAATAATAGCTTGGAACGAACCGCTTCCTCATCACAGTTTTCATATCCTCCCACGTCTCTATTGGACGCTCCCTATTTCTTCTCCTATTCAACACCAATTGATCCCACCAAATGATAGCATAATCAGAAAATTCAATGGCAGCAAGTTTTACCTTCTTAGCCTCAGGTTTCGGCCCCACCTTTGAACTTGGTTGCCGAAAGTTGTTCCCCCATTAATTTGAACACTCTTGCTCCAGCTTTTCCAAATCTGCAAGACCAAAATTCAATTTTAAAAATTGAACCCATTAGTCAAAAGGTCTCGGGTCCACAAGAATCCTTGGTAGCCAACATTAGTCCTCATTATTCAAATGTGGATGACAAGCATATGGGCTGTCCTACTAATATTTACACGCCTACTCATATAGACCCAAAAACTTCATCTGTACACCCACAGGCCAACAACCCTTCTTGGGTCTCCCTTGTTAAACAAAAAGTTGCACCTACTTTTAAACTTCGCTACGTTAAACCTTCGGCTAATGGAGAAAACAATTGCTATATTCTACCTAAAGAGCTAGCTACAGAAGGCAGTAAACCATGGGACAACACCCTTGTTGGGTATTTCATTGGGAAGAAGCTACCTTACTCCTTTGTTAAGACCAGCACTGCCAGGCTGTGGTCCAAAGTTGGTCTTATTGACATGATAGCAACGGATTCTGGGTTTTTCTTTTTCAAGTTTGACAGCAAAGAGGCTAGCGAAGCGGTTCTTGAAGGGGGTCCCTGGCACTTTGCAGGGCAACCCATTATTCTTCGTAGTTGGTTACCGGGCTTGCGATTGTCTAAAGAAGCCCCATCATCTGTTCCCATTTGGGTAAATATATATAATATTCCCTTAGAATACTGGAATCCCAACGGATTGAGCCATATTGCAAGTATTATCGGAAAACCCTTACACGTTGATAGGACGACAGCCACATGTCGTAGAATCTCATGTGCCAGAATTTGTATTGATGTTAGCGCTGAACGTGAATTACTTAATGCCTTTGATATCCAAGTTGAAGATCCTATTAGTGGAGAACCAGAAATTATTAGAATTCATGTTGAATACCAGTGGACACCTACCCTTTGTAAAAAGTGCAAGAAATTTGGCCACAATTGTGAAAAAACCCAGAATAATTATAATCATCAGAAGGAGCATAGATCCAAGAAAGGCATAGAAGAAGGACAATGGATGACCAAGGAAAAAGGGAAAATGGTTTCTACGGAAGATCCTAACCAAGCACCTTCCACTTCTGCTATTCCTAATGCCCCAGATCTTGTTCAGGGTCATCTCTCAGTTTTTCAATGTAACGAAAGGGAAGCTAGGGAACCTACCACAGACTATCCGGTTAAAGGTGCAAATCCTCCTCCTACCAAAACCCCTCAGACGATCCCTCGGCCTCAAAGCCCCGAGAAAATTATTTCTTCCTTTACTCCTATGGAAGCTTCTGATGGAAGAGATAATGGGGAAAAAACCCCGGATCAAGAATCCCCGACAAGGAGTTATGAGCATGTTATATATTCTATAAACCCCAAAGCAGTCCACAACCTTCATAATGCCTCTCCAAAGCATCTGGAAATCAAAGCTTCAAACCCTTTTGGCATCCTTTCTGATGACACGATTGATGCAGACATGGAACAGCCCCAACAACATCAAGGTGGATTTCCACTAACCACAAACAAAGGGGCCTTTGATAGTTTGGAAGGAGGCGGAGGACTCACTACCAGCATAAGGTCCGGGTTAGCTCTCAAGCTATCTCCAGGTAAAGGTAATAATCAGAGGAAGGGAATTCCCTCAGGTATGAAAAATAATTCCTATACTCGTAATCAATGATTATTTGTAATTGGAATGTTAGGGGGCTCAACAAGTCCTATAAACAAAAAGAGTTAAAAAAATTCATTTTTGAAAATGATATTTCTATTATGGGTATCACCGAAACCAAAGTTAAACAAACTAATGAGGTCTTCATCCAAAATTCCATCCTTCCTCACTGGTGTTTTTTTACTAATACCCAAACTGACTTTCATGGAAGAATATGGATTGCTTGGAATCCAGACGTTGTCCATGTGGACATTTTGATCTCTAATCCTCAGGTTATCCATACGAGGATTACTAGTGATGATAATAAAATTAACTTTGAGGCATCTTTTGTTTATGCGTTTAATACTGGAACCCAAAGGATTAGCTTATGGAATTCTCTCAGGACCATTGCTAATGATATAGGCCCTAATCCCTGGATTGCTTTGGGAGATTTCAATGTGACTCTTCATTCCAATGAAATTCAAGGCACTGATAAGGGAAGTGAACTTGAGAGGGAAGATTTCTCTAAATGTATTAATGATACTTGTCTCGTGGATCTTAGATATATTGGAGTTTTTTTCTCTTGGTGTAATAGAAGATTTGGAAAACCGGACTTTACACAGAGAAAGCTGGACAGGGCAATTATTAACCAGGAATGGCTCGATACCTTCCCTTTGTCTCTTGCTAATTTCAAGCAAGCAGGTATGTCTGACCACTCTCCTATCATTGTTAACATTGATAACACCAGGAAAAGAAAAGGAAGACCTTTTAAATTCTATAATTTTCTGACTTCCTTTGAAAGCTTTTCTCCTACTGTTCAAAAGTCTTGGGACTATAGAATAGAAGGCACTGCCCAATTTCAACTCTGTCATAAACTTCGGCGTGTTAAAAATGATCTTAAAATTCTTTCAAAAGATATCATTGGCAAAGAAAGATTTCGATTGGATAAGGCTAGAGAAGATCTTTTTCAGAGTCAAACTAAACTGGAGGCTAATCCCATGGATAATGATCTAATCAAGGTGGAACAAGAGGCTATGAAAAATTTTCTAGAAGCCGCTAGAATTGAAGAGGAAATTGTTAGACAAAAATCTAGGATTCAATGGTTGGAAGGTGGAGATAGGAACTCTAAATATTTCCACAATTCTATTAAAATAAGGAGAAACAAGAAACGCATTCTTTCTCTTGTTAGGCCTGATAATACCACGACCAATGATGAGGGAGAAGCTAAGGTGGAGGCTGTTAGATATTTCCATGATATGCTCGGAACTACTGCTAATCATAATTATCCTGGTCCGGAGGAACTCAAAAAATTTATTTCAAAATCTTTACGCCCGGAACAAAGTAATACCTTGGATGCTATTCCAACGGATGAGGAAATTAAGAAAACTCTTTTTAGTCTTCATAGTAATAAAGCCCCGGGTCCTGACGGATTTAATGCTTTTTTCTTTAAAGAAACTTGGGATATAACAGGGCCTTCCGTTCTTGCGGCTATTAGAGAATTTTTTACCTCCGGAGAGATACTAATTGAATCTAATGCGACTCTCTTAGCCTTAATTCCCAAAGTGCCGAATCCTTCATCCATGGGGGAATTCAGACCTATTTCTTGTTGCAATACCGTTTACAAATGCATTTCCAAAATTATTGCTCAGAGAATTCAAAAAGTTCTCCCTAGTCTTATTGATCAATCGCAATCTGCTTTTGTAAAAGGAAGAAAGATTAGTGACAATATTTTGCTTGCTCAAGACCTCATGAAAGGTTATCACTCTCCTAATGGGCCTCCCAGAGCCACTGTTAAAATTGACTTAATGAAGGCTTATGATAGTGTCAGTTGGGTGTTTTTATTTGATCTCCTTAAGATTTTGGGTTTCCCTCCCAAAATGCTCATATGGATCAAAGCTTGTGTGACATCCCCAAAATACTCCATTAACTTTAACGGTGAATCTGTGGGGTATTTTGAGGGGGCCAGAGGCCTAAGACAAGGGGATCCTATGTCGCCTTATCTTTTTGTCCTCATAATGGAAGCTCTTAGTCAACTGCTTTATTATAACATATCTAAAGCTGAGAGTTTTAAATATCATTGGAAGTGTGATAAACTTAAAATATCCCACTTATGTTTTGCGGATGACCTGATGATTTTGTTCCATGGAGATGTAATATCTGCTAAGTTCATTAAGACCACTCTCGACCAATTCTCTGAATTCACTGGGTTGAAGGGTAATAACACTAAGAGTTGTCTGTTTGTGTCTGGAATTGAGACAGATGTGGCTGAGGCTATTAGGGCAACTTTCCAATTCTCTATGGGGGCTCTCCCAATTAAATACTTGGGGGTCCCCCTAATTACTACCAGACTGAGAAAGAATGATTGTAATGAACTTCTTAAGAAAATCACTAATAGAATACAATCTTGGACCTCTAAATTTTTATCCTATGCTGGTAGGACCCAATTGATAAACTCTGTCATTATGGGCATCCACAACTACTGGGCTGGAATGTTTATTCTACCAAAAGGTCTTCTTAAAGATGTCGAGAAGATTTTAAGAAGATTCTTATGGTCTGGTGGTACAGAAAATTCTTATGGCTCTAAGGTTTCATGGGACATTGTCTGTTTACCAAAAAATGAAGGTGGATTGGGCATCAAGCCTTTAGTTGAAATGAATCATGTTCTTAACCTCAAACATATTTGGAATCTCCTTTCCACTTCAAACAACTCAAATTGGAAGAGATGGATACAAACTTATATGTTAAAGGGTCAAAGTTTTTGGTATGTTAAACCTCCCTCACAGTGTTCTTGGTATTGGAGGAAACTACTAAAACTTAGACCTACTGCTATTTCCTTGGTGCACTATAAGATTGGCAATGGTTCTAATACTTTTCTTTGGCATGACCCTTGGCTACCCTGTGGTTCTCTTTTTGCTAAGTATGGGCAACGGGTCATTTATGATTCTGCTATTCCTACTAACTCTAAAGTGCAGGTTATTGTTGAAGGAAATGAATGGAATTGGCCCATTGCAACCTCTTGGGATTTGATTGAAATAAAAAATGCTACTTTGTCCTCCCCTAGTCCTTCCAATACTAATGATGTGGTGATTTGGATCCCTTCTCCAAATGGAGCCTATGTTACCTCTCACACTTGGAATTTCCTTAGAGAGGCACGTCCTAAGGTCCCATGGGCACATCTTGTTTGGTTCCCTGGAAGCATACCTAGTCATAGTTTCATCGTCTGGGCTGCTGCTCATCAGAAACTTTCAACCCAAGATAGGATATGGACCTTTACTCAAGGCCCCCTAGCTTGTGTTTTTTGCAACAAAGACATGGACTCTCATGACCACCTTTTTTTTACTTGTGTTTTTTCTTCTCATATTTGGCAGGTGCTCATGAGTAGGTTCAATTTGTCTGGATGCCCACTTGATTGGAGATCCATCATCAATTGGGCTGCTACAAAATGGAAATCAAAAAAGCCCAAACATATCATGCCACGGATGTGCGTCAGTACCATGGTCTACACCATTTGGAGAGAAAGGAATACTCGCATTTTCCAACTACTGAGCAAACCTAAAGAAAAAATCATCAAGGACATTATATGTAGCATACGGGATCAAGTTCAGGTTAGGTGGCACAAGGATCCTAAAATCCGCGACTACTTATCCATATGGACCTGATTTCTCCCTTGTTTTGATTTTGGCAGCAACAGATGAACAGATAACAGTTGATTTGGTTGTTGATTGTTAAGTGAGGGGTTTTCCTTTTGTTTACCCACTGTTGTGTCATTTTGGTGTGTTGAGTACTTGGTTGCTTTCTCAGTACTCATGGGATGTCCTTTTTTTCTTGGTTCACCATGTTGATAGGTTTTCATCCCCTGTTTGTTAGTTTGTTGGTGGTTTTTACCACATCCTTTTGCTCTTATTGTATATCCTGGGGTATGCCCCTTGTACTTTTGTACTTCTTTTTGGATTAATTAACCAGTTTTCCGAAAAAAAAATGGTGGCAATCAAATACTAATTCTACCTTCTTCTCCCATTCTAGATAGGCTTCCGGATCATTCTTCCCTTGAAACGAAGGAATCTTCATCTTAATACTACCCAAATTATTATCTTCCCGGTTCCTAGCTTCTCTAAACCTAACTTCTCTACCCCGACCACCATATCTCCTATGATTATCTATTGACTCCTGATCATTTTCTTCGTCAAAGTCTCCCCAAAAATACTCCTCTTCTTCAACTCTCACTCCCCTCGGTTGAACTCTCTCTCTTCTACGTCCATGAGGAGCATTGTTTTGTGGCTGCTCCACACGTGCATTCTCTACTCTATCTAACCGTTCATGAACTTGTTCCATCTCTGTCCTCAATACCCTCCTCATTTCACCCATTAATGCCTCCAATAGTAGTTTCTGATCAGTCTCTCCCGAAACCTCCCCGGCAATGTTTTTGTCTTTATGGGCCATATTTCGCTGCAAAACAAGGATTAGATAAAAAATATATATAGGACCTCATAACTCTCGCTCACGTGTTTCACTCAACTAGGATGTATCACTCAAGTTCACTCGTGTTTAAACTGAAAATCAATTTGGCTTTTACCCTCTTATGTGCTCACCACTCTTGCCTTTTTCCACTCGTAGTAATTCTCACTCGGTTCTTATGAAACTGTTCAAACAATGACCAGAATTTCTCAGTAACAATCCACACCCAAACTAGACCAATCAAATTTGGAAGCTGAAAGCACGACGAAAAAAAACGAACGCGGATGGCTAGGTTTCCAAAAGCACAAAAAATGGAATTTTCGGAAAAAAATTTTCACACTATGGAGTAAGGTCAGATTCGGACTCCTTAGACCCCAAATATCGCAAAACAAAAATAAAATTTTAAGCCTTTTTTTTTTTTTTTTTTTTTTTTCTCCCCTACAGATCTCTTCTTTTCTCTTCTTTTCTTTTCTTTTCTTTTTTTTTTTTTTTTTTTCTCTTTTTTTTTTTTTTTCTTTTTTTGTATTTTTTTTTTCTTGAATAATCAGGCAGACTTCACAGTTCACGTATCTGATTCAGAAACCCTAATTCCAAGAAGAAGAAAAAAACCACAATAACAACGATCACGAGAATGAACAAACACGAAGTAACAAGAGCAAATCACAGATCAGATTCGCAAACCCTAAACACAAAATTCCAGATCGTAATCGAACACCCTTTTTTTTTTTTTTTTTGATACGGTTCAAAAACGAGAACGAATAAGAAAACGAAGAGAAACAAAAACGAATACGAACAGAACCAGAAGAAACGAATAAGAACAGAAACGAAAAAGATATGATAAACCTGAGACTAGAACTGTGCTCTGATACCAACTGATACGAACCCTGCCAATACTGTGACGAAACCCGTAACACGATTAATGTCTCGGACCGTTCTACTGTCAGATTCAATGAAAACCGCGACCCAACACCTATAACAGATGCGAACCTTGGTATAAAGGATGGAGACGCCACAATCAAGGATGGAAAACTCGATTGATAAGTCCAGGTATGAACGCCACAGAGTAAATCTGATAAGTTCGAATAGTTCTTCAAAGAACCAAAGAGAAAACTCTCACAATATTATTAATGATCAAAAACTGAATATTACAAACCCTAAAACTGTTTAAATAGCTGAGGCTTAAAGTTGGGCCCTTTTAAGCCTACGAAATATTATGTTCCAATATAATTCATCCCAAAACTAAAATAAAAGGAAACTAATGAATATAAAAAATCCCTAAGTTGGCATGCAAGCCTATAATTTATTCTAGAGCTTGAATCATGGACACCCAGCCTTGTGGATCACTAGTATCCTCCTTTGGGCCACTCAGATTAGTCCCAACCCAAATTTGTTGAACCAGCCCATTGAGATTGTCCTTGAACCGCTTTGCTCGCGCCCTTGTAACCGGACCAATTGGCACGTGGTTCGGGTCCGCATTCCACCTTGTGCTAGCCGCCATGTTCTCATCACCACCACTTTGACTTTAACTTGTGATAACCCTGCATCATCCGTAGGGCCCCCACCCATTTGTGCTTGGTCAGTGGACAAGGCGCCGGATTCTGCGGGATTGGCAGAGGAGCCCATGTGACCATGAGGGGCTAGGATAAGGTTAGCGTGTAGAGGCTGGTTATGGGACTCCACGCGCCCAAGAAGCTGGTCAGACTTAGGATTATTTGCCGACAGAGTTCCTGAAAATGCGGGTAAAGCTGGCATTCCCACATGCGCACTAACAGCCGTGGGTAATGGGGTTTGAACCCCTCCAATGTTACCGTTTGGTTTAACGGTAATATTATTTGGCTCAAACACTTTGGAAAACGTGCTGCTTTCTACGACTGGATCAACAGAAGGATTTAAAAAATTAATGAGAGTTGAGTGTTGACCACAGACTCCACTAAAACTTCCGGGAACTATGATGTTCTTATCAGGGGAACCAACAGGACCCTCCACCATTCCAGGATTTGGGAAAGGAGCTCCAGGACATAGATCAAAGGGTTCAAACTGAGTTTCCTTCCAATTTTTCCCTCCTGTTTTCCCATTTCCTTGCTTGGATCTGTTGGTTTCTTGCTGAAGCTTAATCCTCTCCATTTCAGCCACCAGAATCTGGATATATATGTGCCTGAGCAGCTTCAAGATCCTTTCTAAGTAGGTCATTAGTGTTTATAGATCTAGAAGTGCCCACATTGTTTTGACAGTTAATATCTTGAATACCATTATCAAGATACGAAGTATTTACCTCAGAGATTCCACTGAAAGTAGCAGACTGCTTCTTCCTTTTAAGAATTTCATT
The DNA here is from genome assembly GCA_033977485.1 of Hydrangea macrophylla. NCBI lineage: Eukaryota > Viridiplantae > Streptophyta > Magnoliopsida > Cornales > Hydrangeaceae > Hydrangea > Hydrangea macrophylla. Next base: position 56,173,120 of record CM066997.1, read on the forward strand.
CGAATCTTGGAGAGATTTGAAGTTGATATCACTCTCAAGATCATCTTGGATTTCCCAATCTTCATCAAGTTCAAGGTCCTCATCAGAGAGACCATGAACATGAAGCAAGGCAGGAGATATGGGTTCATTGGTTACAGGAGTTGTTGATTTAGCACCATTTAGATCAGGAACCATTCCTCCATGAGTATCAGCAGAACAAATAGACATAGTAGAATTTGCTTCATTGACTGGTTTTGCAACATTTAGAACTCGAATCTTCCCCTCAGAGATGAAACCTCTAGGTTGAGGTCCATCTTTAAGTTTCACTGAGCCATCTCCATTGAGGGAGTATTTACCCTCAAGATCTGGAGCCATAATACCCAAAAAAGATGAACCTCCAGTAGTAGGTAGACCATTTGCCTTTTTTCCTTGATTAACCAAAGGATTTGAAGAAACAGCAGCCTTAGGTTTCAAAAGATCCCTCATTTTCTTATTAGATCCCATCTTAACTTTGAAAAGAAAGAGAGAAGATAAGTTTTAGAGAGAGGGAGGAGCTTCTCTCTCTAACCCGTCTTACTAAGTAAGTTGGATGCCAAGTTAACTATTCTAGATCTAATTTTGTAGGCAACACAATTCATTATTTTGTGTTGCTTTGATTTTTACATTTGGTATTCAAAAAAATTGTTTTTTTAGAGAGAGAAAATCCACCTTCTCTCTAGGATTTTTGAGATTGTTTCTTCTTGTTCATTTGGCTCTCATCCTCTCTGTAATATGTTTGAATAGGATCTAATAAGAAGAAACGTAATCAAAATGATGGTCTAGGCCTTACATAGAACAACAAATCTGATCATTTGAACGTCTCTAGTGATTCATTAGTCAAATGGGTTGTTGACACTGTTAGAGAATCAAAGATTATTGACTCTTCTAAGCTTAAGGATAAGCAAGCTATATCTTTAAGTCCTAGAGAGTCAAAAATGGATGCTCATGTGCTTAATGTTGTTAAATCAACCTCTCCTACTTCCATTGAACCTGCTTCTCCTATCTTGCCTAATGCTCATGGCTTCTCTGATGAGGAGCTTGAACTTGATGAAGATTGGGTAGTCCAAGATGATTATGTGAATGAAAGATCTTATCAAGGTGTATTCAAATCTCTTCAGGATTCTAATGAAATCTTAAAGAGAAAGAAACAAGCTCTGAAGTGTTTCAACAATGAATGTCACTACTTTAGAACTTATAGCCTCATCTACATCCATGGGCAGTGAGGCTCTGATCTCACAACTGAATGCAAAGCCACTTATGGAGTTTCCTACTAATCTAGATTCAAACGTCTTCATGGCTACTGATAGTGCTCTAAAGAAGTTTGAATCTATTAATGCTGCTGAGGGAACATTTGGTAAGGTGAATGTTTACAATGAACTTTGCTCAGAAATTGAAGAAGAAGAAGAGGAAGATCTGCAGTTGGATCACCCTCTCAAGGTGGGTTATGAAGCAACCTTAAGAATTAATTCAAAATTGGTGGATGAAAACATTCAGCTTCGGCACCTACTGGCTGAGATGAGCGCAAATCAGAATGAAAATTTTGTTTCTCCTTCTACTTATGGCTCTTCTCGTGGGGGTTCTTATCTATCAGCAATGGTAGAAGGGAAGTGATTACAGAACTTAATAATTTTAGGAATGGAGAAGGGAGTGGGTCTAAATCTGATTCTGATTATCCTAGATTGCAATCTAAAATGAATACATCTTCATCTTGCAGTGGTCTGGCGGATGAAAATTGTTTACATTTAGATCCAAACAGTAGTGTAATTCAAGTTCCCAAAGTGTTTGTCGTAAGTGCATCTCACGCTCCAAGCATAGGCCACGCTCCCTCCTTTGTTGCCACCAACGACTATAAAGCCCAACAGACCCACATGCTAAAAGTTGGTACCCAGCAGACCCACATGCTAAAGGCTGGTACGCAGCACATGGGTGTAACTTCTTTTCCCCTAATATCCGGCGGGATGTCCCCTAGTGCCCCACGTTTGGATAAATTTAAAAATTTATCTGCTAATGGGGTTAGTAGCCAAAATTCAATTGGTGATTTAAATAATGAATATAAGGCTGCTACTCCTTTGGTGCCTTGTGGTTCAGCCCCACAAGTTGACATTCAAGCCCTCCTTGCGTCTGACAGTGGGTCCCATGCTGCTGGATTTAATGGCCAGCATTCCTTTGGTTAGTCAAAATTTGAATCAAAGGATGATAATTCCAAGAGCCTTGCGGTTCGGCCCCACAAGATGATTTTGCAAGCAAGGCTCCCATGTGAACATTTTAGCCGGGTGGTAGCCTCAACTGGTGACAATACTTCGCAAGGCAGAGGATCTGTGCATAAACCAGCGAACACCGCTACAACTGGCACCTTAAGTACACATCCTAATATTGTAGGTGGTCACATGCAAAGTCCCACAGCTGGTTTTAACACCACTAGTACAAGTTTCCCTACTCTAGCCCCTTCAAAGCCAGGTAATCCCATTTCTACCCTTATTCCTAGCCGAGTGTCACATGTTGACCTTTGTAATGTTGGAGCAACCAACCCTGTTCAAGATAGTGGGCATACGAAAGAAATTCTGGTTGGTCCTAACCAGGCTAAATCCTGGGCATCTTTGGTTACTCAAAAGAGCTCGTTGGGTTTTAAACTAGACTACATTAAACCTCGGGAAGGAACTCATGGACAGCACCTTAATATCCCTAAGGAAGTCTTCATTGAGGGTAGCAGTGCTTGACATAATACATTATTTGGCTACTTTATTGGAAAGAAACTTCCCTATTCTTTCGTTAAAAATGCCACCAACAGACTTTGGGGAAAACAAGGGCTAAATGATATCGTGGCCACTGATTCAGGATTTTTCTTTTTCAAATTCAATAGTGAAGACGGAAGTTTGGCAATTCTTGAAGGAGGCCCATGGCATGTTAGTGGTCAGCCTATCATCTTGAGGAAGTGGCAGTCTAGACTCACCCTTTCTAGGGAATCTATTTCTACCGTTCCAGTTTGGGTACACATTCACAATATACCTCTTGAGCTATGGAATCCCTTGGCTCTTAGCCACATAGCTAGTGCTATAGGTAAGCCTTTGCATGTAGCTAAAGTAACTGCTAAGGGTAGGAGAATTTCCTATGCCCGTATTTGCATTTAGCTTAATGCCAAAACATGAATTACTTAAAGAACACGTTATTGACTTTGAGGACCCTATTACTGGTGATATTGATCCGATTTATCTTCCTATTGAGTACCAGTGGACGCCAATCCACTGCACTAAGTGTAAGAAGTTTGGCCACGACTGTGCCAAGATACCAAAAGCTCATAAACCTATCCAAACAGGGCCTCCTACTTCTCAGGCTCAAATTGATGGCAATTGGAAGCCTCTTTTGTTTATGGTGCTAATACTGGTTCCGAGAGACTTAATCTCTGGGATGCGTTGACATCTATTTCTAACTCTATTGGACCTAACAATCCTAACCATATTATTTTGGGGGACTTTAATGTTGTTTTAAATACCTCTGAGATATCTGATGCTAATGCATGTTTGAACTCTGATATCAGTGATTTTATTAATCTTGTTAATCAACTGTCTTTCTAATTTGAGATTTTCTGGGGAGTTCTTTACTTGGTGTAATAGAAGATATGGTAAGCCTGATTTTACTGAAAGAAAATTGGATAGAGTTTTAGTTAATCAAGCCTGGCTGGACAACTTATCTGATTCCTATACTCACTTTCACAAGCCAGGTATTTCTGACCATTCCTCTATTATTACTTGTGTTGATAAAGTTACTAGAAGGAATGGTAGAGCCTTTAAATTTTACAATTTTTGGCCTCAGATGGATAATTACTCTGATGTTGTTTCCCAAGCCTGGAACTCTAGTGTGAGAGGTACTCTCCAATACCAGGTTTGTCATAAGCTTAGGATTATCAAACATGGCCTAAAAAGACTCACCAAGCCTTTCTTTGGTAGAGAAAAACTTCATGCTAATAAAGCCAGAGAAGAGTTGGAAAATGTTCAATCTGAGCTTCTTAAACAACCTTATGATACTTCTCTTATAGCCAAGCAAAAATTGTGCATGAAAACTATTTACAATTCCATTTGGATTGAGGAGGAAACTCTAAAGTAGAAATCCAGATTGCAATGGTTGGAGGGAGGTGACAAAAACTCTAGATATTTCTTTAATTATATCAAAGATAGAAGAAACAGAAAAAGAATTTTCAAATTGGAAAAACTGAATGGCCAACTTACCTGTAAAATGGATGAAGCCAAAGGTGAAGCTATTAGATATTTTCAAGATTTGCTAGGTATATGTTGAAAGGTAAGAGCTTTTCCCCTCCCAATGTTCCTGGTATTGGAGAAAGTTATTAAAGCTTAGAGAAGTTGCTAAACCATTACAAACTCATAGAGTTGGTAACGGTGATCATACTTTTCTTTGGTTTGATAATTGGCTTCCATTAGGGCCATTGGTTGACAGATACTCTGAAAGAATTGCTTATGATGCTGCAATCAATATAAATGCTAAGGTAAATAGTATTATTAGAAATTATGAATGGAATTGGCCTGGTACCAACACCATTGAGCTCAACGAAATCAGAATTGCCCTATCCACTTTCTATAACCCAAGCAATAGCCAAGATGCTATAAAATGGAGCACCACCCCAAATGGTAAGTTTAGCACTTCTCTCATTTGGGACCACCTGAGGAACCATGCTCCAATGGTTCCATGGTATAACCTTGTGTGGTTCTCTGGGAGTATTCCAAGACAGAGTTTTGTTCTCTGGTTAGTTGTTCAGAATCGATTATCTACACATGATAGAATTTATAGATTCACTAGTGGTCCTCTTGCTTGTATGTTTTGCCAGTCAAATATGGAAACACATGACCACTTGTTTTTTAATTGCCCTTTTTCTTCGTTTGTGTGGCAGGAACTCATGACCCGGTGTGGAATCGCTTGGCAATGGAACACGTGGGCAGGCACAGTGGATTGGATGGCTCAAAACCTAAAAGGAAAGACCATACAAAATGTGATACCAAAAATTTGTCTTGGAGTATCTGTCTATGGCCTTTGGAAAGAAAGGAATTATAGAACTTTCAAGAAAATTTCAGTTCCTAAAGAGATCCTGTTGAAGAACCTCATCACTCACATTAATGCACAAATTAGGATGAAATGGAAATATCAAGCTAATATTGATAGGATTCTTTGTAATTGGACTTAAAGTGCCTCACCTATGTGTGTCCACCTGATTGTTTTTGTTTCGGCTTAAATTGCCAATGTTTTATTTGTTTGTTGCTGTTTAGCTTCATGTCCTCATGATTTGAGCTCATTGTATTATCCTGGGGTATGCCCCTTGTACATTTTGTACATCCTTTTTTGGAATATATTTACCCTTTTTCCGAAAAAAAAAAAGATTTGCTAGGTACCCCTGCAGTGAATCAATATCCTGGCATTGGGTTTTTAAGGACTTTTATCCATAAAAGGATTCTTGAGAATCTTTTACTGAATCTTGATAGAATTCCTATCCCGGAAGAGATTAAAGATGTTTTTTTTCTCCTTACATGATAATAAAGCTCCAGGACCTGATGGGTTTAATGCTTACTGTGGGACCTGACATCATTTTATGCTATTACTGAATTTTTTACTACGGGAGAAATGCTTAGAGAATCTAATGCTACGATTATTGCCTTGATCCCTAAAGTCCCTAATCCTTCTAAGATGGGAGACTTTAGGCCTATATCCTGCTGTAATACTATCTACAAATGCATCTCCAAAATTATTGCTAATAAAATTCAGCTGGTCCTCCCCAATCTTATTGATCAAGCTCAGTCTGCATTTGTTAAAGGGAGAAAAATTAGTGATAATGTTTTGCTTGCTCAAGACCTCTTAAGATATTACCATAAAATTGGTGGTAGACCTAGGGCTGCCGCCAAAGTGGACCTTATGAAAGCTTATGATCACATTAATTGGACTTTCCTCTTTGACCTTCTTGATATTTTGGGTTTTCCACCTTTGATAAGAAAATAGATCCAAGCTTATATCTCTACTCCCAAGTACTCCATTAGTTTTTATGGTGAATTTGTGGGATACTTTGGTGGAGCCAAAGGGCTTAGGCAGGGGGATCCTATTTCTCATTTGTGATTATTATGAACTCCCTTAGCCAACTTCTTCATTTCAATATCCAGAATAATTCCTTTCCCTTTCACTGGCAATGCAATAAAATGAAAATCTCTCACCTTTGCTTTGCAGATGATTTAATTATTCTTTAAAATGGAGACTTGGATTTTGCTAAGCTTATTAAACGTACTTTGAACCAATTTTATGATATCTCTAGCTTGCATGCTAACAATTCTAAAAGTTGTCTCTTCTTATCTGGGATTGATGATGACTTGGCTACTAAGTTGCTTAATGAACTCCAATTCTCCAAAGGTTGTCTTCCTTTAAAGTATTTAGGTGTTCCTCTGATAACAACTAAATTAAAGAAAATTCATTGTGAAGAGCTTATTTCTAAGATTTGCTCTCGTATTAATTCTTGGAAGTCCAAATTCCTGTCTTATGCGGGTAGGATTGAGCTTATCAATTCTGTGTTGTCTGGTATTCAATTGCATTGGTCTGGCATGTTTATCTTACCTAAAAGTGTCCTAAAATAGGTGGACCAATGTTTAAGAAGATTTCTTTGGAGCGGAACTACGGATAAAGCCCATGGTGCAAAAATTGCTTGGGCGAATGTTTGTAAACCCAAAAAAGAAGGCAACCTCAGTTTCAAGGATATTTTCATTACTAATATTGTGCTTAATCTTAAACACATAGGGAACCTTCTTGATCCTGCTAGTAATTCTATATGGAAGCAATGGGTTCACATGTACATGCTCAAAACCCAAAGCATTTGGGAGGTGAAAGCCCCTGGTAAATGCTCTTGGTATTGGCGAAAGCTCTTAAAACTCAAGAATATAGCCAGGCCTTTAATTAGACATAAAATTGGAAATTGCTTACATACCTCTCTTTGGCTTGACAACTTGCTCCCTTGTGGGCCATTATTTGAGGTTTATACCCCTAAAATTGCCTTTGATGCTGCCATAGCTCCCAATGCTAAAGTTGTTTCTAATTTGGATTGGAATTGGCCATCTACAATTTCTATTGGCCTTAATGAAGTTCGTTCTTCTTTGACCAATTTTTATAAGCCTACTACTATGCAAGATAAAATTGTTTGGACCACCTCTCCTAATGGTAAGTTTAATTTCTCCCATGTCTGAAACCACATCAGGCATTCTACTCCTATTGTTCCATGGCATGCTTTTGTCTGGAACTCTGTGTGACCAGACAGAACTTTATATTATGGCTTGCCATTCAGAGAAGACTTGCCACCCAGGATAGAATTTGCACTTTTACTCCTGGTCATTTAGCTTGTGCTTTATGCCTTCAAAATATGGACTCTATGAGCATCTTTTCTTTGATTGTAATTATTCCAATTTTATTTGCCAGGACTTGATGTTGAGGTGTAACTTGGTGTGGAATGGCACTCCTTGGGAGAACACAGTTACTTGGATGATCCAACATTGGAAAGGGAAGAATTCTCAACATTTGATACCCATAGTTTGCTTGGGAGTTACCATCTATGGCTTATGGAAAGAAAGAAATAGAAGAATTTTTCAGAATGCCCCCACTCCTAAAGAGCATTTATTGAAGATTTTTGCCTCAGAAATCAATGCTCAAATTAGGATCAAATGGAAGAGGCACAACCAACTTGAAGCCTTACTTAGAAATTGGGATTAATTCTTTGTTGGACTTTGCACTCTTGATCCTTTTTATTTTTTCTTATTTTGATTCTTTTGGTTGATCCTTTCTGGATCCTGATTTGATTTTTTTGGCCTCTTGAGGCATTTGTTTTGTGGTTTGCTTTGCCACTTGTTCTTATGCTTTGTGCTTAATGCTTAACCTGGGTATGCCCCTTGTACATGTGTACATCCCTTTTTTGGAATCTATTTACTGTTTTCCGAAAAAAAAGATATTAAAAAACATAGAAATTACATTTGACCACTACACTTGTGCATCACCATGAGCCACCACCACCACCATCCTGAGCATCCACCACCTTCCAAGCAAGTCATTTTTTCCTCTTTTCAGTGATTGGCCTTGTAAGGCCATAGGCTTGGTAGGATGTCAAACTCTTAAGTAAAATTTGTCTTAAGATAAATCTTAAGAGAAATTTCTCTTATTAGAGTCAAATCAGTTAAGTGAAATTTCACTTCCTTTCTTTGAGAACAACAAGTTGTTCGAAGGAAATAGGGAATGATGAATAGATGTGAGAGACTGAATTTTTTTTTAGAGTTATTCAAAGAAATCTCCACTTCTATGATGAAACTAGGGCTTCACTCTTGAGTAGACGAAAAGAGGTGATCGTAAGAGAAATTTCTCTTATTATAGTCAAAGCAATTAAGTGAAATTTACTTTGTTTTCTTAAAGAACAACGAGTTGTTCGAAGGAAATAGGGATTGAGAATGATGAATAGATATAAGAGATTGTGGTTTTATTTTTTGTTTTTTTATTTTTATAGTTGTTCAAAGAAATCTCCACTCCTATGATGAATTTTTTTTTTTTTTCGAAAATGGGTAAATATATACCAAAAAAGGATGTACAAATGTACAAGGGGCATACCCCAGGATAAACAATAAAGCACAGCAGGAGGACTAGTGGCAACAAAAGCCGCCAACAAAATCAACAGAGAAGGACCATGTACAAGGGGCATACCCCAGGATAGACAACAAGCCCAAAGCAAAAGGACATGCGGCAAAGCAAACCACAGAAAAGGCCACAACAGGCTAAAGAAAATTACATGTCGACCACCACAAAAATGCTAAGAAACCCCCATCAAAACAAATACAAAGAAGAGTACAAAGTGACTACAAAATTAATGCCAGTTAACCAGTAAAGCTTGGAGTTGGTTGTGTCGTTTCCATTTGGTACAAATCTGGGCATAAACTTGTGAGACAAAGATCTTTAGTAATTGTTCCTTTGGAGTAGAGGAATTATTGAAAGTTCTGTTATTCCTCTCTTTCCACAGACCATATATAGTAATGCCCAGGCAGATTCTGGGAATCATGTGTTGGGGAGAGTCCCCCTTCCAATGTTGGGTCATCCAGCATACTGTACTATCCCAGGGAGTGCCGTTCCAATCCAGATTACATCTCAACATCAATTCAAATTCTATCCTGAGTAGCTTCAAGCTTGAGAAGTTGAAATTAGGGCTTCAAGCTTGAGAAGTTGAAAAGAGGTGATCTTAAGAGAAATTTATCTTATTATAGCCAAATCAGTTTAGTATAATATCACTTCATTTTCTTAGAGAACGAGTTGTTCGAAGGAAATAATGATTGGGAATGATTAATAGATGTGAGAAACTGAGTTTTTTTTAGAGTTGTTTAAAGAAATCTCCACTCATATGATGAAACTAGAGCTTCAAGCTTGATAAGATGAAAAGAGGAGATGAATTATTACTTCAAACTCGTCTAATTTTCTTCAAAACTTGTTATTGATAGTCAGTTTTCAGTGATTTTGTGGTGAATTTTTAACATTTTGTTGATGATTTCAGTCGTTTTTGCAAGAGGAGTCGCTAATCATAGGTCGGATGATGAGTGGTGGTCACCGGAGGTTGTGGTGGTGGTCGCCAGAGCTGGTTGTGGTGTCGCGCGGAGCTGGTCGTGGTGGTCGCCAGAGCTGGTAGGGATTGTGGTAATGGTGGCTAGGGTTTAGTAGAAAGGTTAATATAACATATTCTAATACCAGATGACAAAGCTTGGGTGTTATATTCAGAGGTCTCAAGTTCGAATCTTAAGGGGTAACCACAGGTGATTCACTCGGACACCCTGAGCTCGTGAGATTAGTCGAGGTGAGCGCAAATTGGCCCGTACAACCACGGGTACCAAAAAAACAAACAAAAAAAACATTTCTTTGAGGAACCATACATACACACATATAAGCAGAATAGAAACACATCAGAGTCGTCTCATTTTTTTGGGGTAATAAATAGAAATACAGAAGAAATACCCCATAAGTAACCTAACAGGCAAACCCTAACATTTTGCCAGAGCATAAAGAGTGAGTGATGGATCCATCCACTCAGTACCAGCAACAATACCTTCAACAAGAACAGCAGACTGCGTCATCTCAGACCAGCTATGCGGCGGCGGCGTCATCATATCAAAATGAACAACAGGGGGGTTACCAATACGATCAACAAAATCAAAATCAATCGACGACGACACAAGCTGCTGCTGCTGCTTATTACGATCAATACTATTATCAATACAATCAACAACAACAACAACCACCACCACCACCACAACAACAACAATACGCTGCAGCTGCTCAATACTATTATTCCCAAGATGATTACGCCTCTGCTTATACTTATCAGCAGCAGCAGTACCAGCCGGAACCCACTTCGATTCACCCTCCTGGGGTTCCAATCGAACCACCTGAAATGGTACAACAAGCTTGGGTGGTCCAACCCCCTCATCATGACCCCCACAACGATACTCACAATTCTTATTATTACCAACAACAACAACAACAACAACAACAACAACAACAAGGAGGGGTTGTAGATCAACAACAACACCACCAACATTACCACCACCACCAACAACAACAACATCATCATTTGAATTTTTCGGATTTCGCTGGTGCAGTGCCAGTTGTCGGAGTGCCGGAGCAGCAGTGGCAAGGGTTTGGATCAGTGCCAATGCACACCCCATCGGTAAAGACTTCATTTGCTTCTTCATTCATTTATTCTGATTCTTACAATTTTGGGCTTTCTTTCTTTCTTCGTTTTTGGTTAATATTGATTATTATTATTATTTCTTATGTTTCGATTCTTGTTTTTACTAGATGCATTGTATTTACTCAGTTGATATTGTTTGATGTGTTCATTTCACTTGTTCTTTTTGCAACACAATTAAACACATGTATACATGGTGTAGGAGCACACACACATATATATATTTATTTTATATGCCCTTTGTGCATGTGCGCCATTGTAGTTAGTTTTGCGTGTTGAAATTTTAGCAGGACCTGCAATAGGACTTCAGTTGTTCTCTTTTAAACCAAGAACTTCTGTAATTCAAATATGTGCCTTATGGATATTCATCCCCCAGGTGGTTATGAACCTTATGATTATAAGACGTTTTAAGGTACAACATCAAATATACGCACACAATTTCAATGACTTAAAAAATAAAAATAAAATGAAGAAGGAGAAGAAGAAAAAAGAGAATGAGGTAGAGTTGATAAAATTGATGGCAAGGATCTTCCCCTAACAAATTTTTTTATTTTTATTTTTTTGGAGTATCATTTATGTATTTGATGTGGTGAAGTTTCTGCAAGAATTATTGGTTGGTAAAGAAGTTGATTATTTGATGCTCTTGATTGAAGAGCAAACCTAAGGATAATCTTGGCCGTACTGCAAAATTGCTTGTTTGGCAAAAAGTTTTGTTAGATCAAATTTCCTTCCAGTAAGACGCATTACTATTATTTGTTCTTCATTTTACCCCACAAGTGGGGTATTATTTCTATTTGTACATGGCCTGCTTTATGACATTGTGGTTCTCTCCTATGTTATATGAACTTGGGTACGGATGTTAGATGCGGGTACATGTGTAAGCGTAGAGTCTCATTAATTTATGATCTAAGGACACACAGGGTCATGCAAGGGCGGAACCAGGAGTTTGTCTTTGGGGGTGCCGAGTTACTACGTTGGCTGTCTAACAATGTTCCCGAGACGATTTTTTTGGTTTTATTTATACATGAGTATACCCCTTTTTTTTTTTTTAATTATCAGTAAGACTACAAAGTTACTATATGAGGTTGTTTTGTACTATTTGAGAGTTGTTGGGAGGGTTTGAGTTTATCATAATGAGTGGTCTAATTGTACAAAGTAAAACTATTCTACCCAAATCTTGTATCCCAAATGATTTTCAAACACATGTGGTTGAAGTTTTGAGTTGAAAGAATGCAATAAAATGATTTAAGGTGACTAAGGGAGTAACATATTTATTGTTTGGGTGTGCCAGAAACAACAAAATATGAGTAGTAGAAGATTTTTTTGTTTGGAGGTGCCTACAAATAACAAAATATGAGGAATAACACACATACATGTATATTAGTAAAAACAATTTACCACATGTGAGGGGTGCCATGGCACCCCCCACAATACACACAGTTCCGCCACTAGGGACATGACAACAAAGAGAAAATATTGTTCCTATGTGATAATAAGATTCCTTTTTTTTTTTTTTCCTTCGGAAAACAATGATAATAAGACTTCATCTATTTTAAAAGAATTTTGTTGCAAAATGAATATTTATGGACTTTAGTACACTATAAAACAACTAGCTAACTTATTTCTTTGTTGTATGGTCAACTATAAGTGTTGGACAGATATTCCATAGCATTGGCCATGTGTTGAGCGTGTGACATGGGGACTATATCCTATTATGAAGAGTCCATGTAAAAATACTTCTTTCAGCTCAGTATTTTACCTGTTTGGCCAATTGTGGAGATTTACTAATTTATTTTATGTGATTGACTTTAATTTTTGTTTTTCTTTGTTTTGTTTTGGTTTGGTTTGGTGAATGAAGCACCTAAATAAATGATGGGGGCTTATTAGGGCTTCAAAAGTAACCAAAACTGCTCAAGCTTGGCTCGTGAAATTCCTCTTTGAAGCTTTGTCTCATGACTGAGTGAGCAAAACTCAGGCGACTCTATACTAGCGCTGTTATGTCCATTATAAGTTTTGTGTTTATGTTACACTGGTTTTTATAAACTTTATATGGAAAGAAACACGTCATTAAATGTGGAAGTAGTGATTCCCACTTTAAAGAATCTGCAAAAGCTTTTAAGCAAACACAAAATATTAATATTTGAGCTATGCAGCTTGTACTTGTCATCCTAGAAGTTGAATAGAGTTATCTCGAGCTTGAGCTCTTTTAACATCATACTATTTAGCTTGAGCTCGTGATTAAATAAACTTGGGCATGATTACAATCTCAACAAGCCGAGCTTGAACAGCTTCTTTTTGGCTCAATTACGCTCGACTCATTAATCCCTTTTCTTAAAGTTGTTTGTTTTCTATGCAGAAGTGGTTAGTCACAAGATCTGTGCTGGGTTGAAGATGTTATGAGTATTTGACATGGTAGGAATGTATTTTATTTCCTTCTTTTTGCTGATGGGCATCTAGGCTCTGTTTGGTTCACGGATTTATGGAAGGAAAAGAAAATGGGAAGGAAAACTATTTCCCTATTCTTTTTCTACATAGTTAATTGGAACTTAAGAAAAGAGGAAGAGAACTGATTCAACAAATCCAAAATTTTTAACTTTCTTATCATACTATATTTTCCTCATTGTTTTCCTTATTAAGCAAACAAAGTAAGTACTTTTCTCAAAGTTCTTTTCTTGTCCCTCACCAAATTCATGAACCAAATGAAGCCTTAGGACTCTCAGCACGCACGCCGAATAACTTTATGAAGATGAAGAAAGTGCTACAAACTTGGCCACATAACCTTAAAGCAACCACATCAAGATAAAATTATTAACCAGATCTTGCACCTTTGCTTACTAGGAAGATGTGACAATAACTTTCGATCCTTTTGTTCCTGGTTGCTTTAGAGCTCATGTGGGCATTTTGGCATCCTTGCTGCAATATTTTTCTATTTCTTTCCCAGCATGTGTGCTGGCAATTGTGTTGGCACCACCTATGAAGCACAGACACGAACTTGATACAAACATGTCAAACACGGTAGATCCTAAAAAATAAGGATACAACTCGGTGGGGATCGGACAGTTTTTATTATTTATTATTAATTTTTTATGTGCAATTCTTATTTATTTGTATAAATATTACAAATATTTATTTATTTATTTAATTTAATTTTTTTTAATATATTTTTGTTACGAAGTCTTGTTTGTCAAAAATTATGATAGCATTGTTTGTCCAAATATTCAATGTTCTTGTAGCATTATTTGTCGAAATATTTTTTATTTTATTTTTCTGGTTCTTAAAAGATAAAAAAATCCATAGATCAAAATGCTGCTTTTTGGTTTAAAAAATTTCTGTCAGTGTTCCCCTGTTGTGTTGTGTCCTACTGTTTATCATTGTGTCAGCCGTCGTGTCCGACAATGAACATTCAGAAAAAAGACAGTTGTGTCCTGCCGGGCACGTGTCAGAAAAGTGACGTATACGGGTAAGGCTACATTTTGTAGTGTAGGTGCTTCCTAGGTTGGCACTCATGGTTGGGTTTGCATGTCATGTCTTTTATAGCCTATGTTACCCGGACTTGGCATCAAAGGTGCCGTACCCGTGTCAACGTGGGTATGACAAGGATACCGACATGGGATATGTGTCGGACTTGTTTCGTACCATGTCGGACATGGCTTGCTATCAAAAATATAATCTAAATAGGAAAATTATTTTCTAGACTCAAAGTCTTCTTTTCATATTTAGACTATTTTTAAACTATGACCCTATTTTAAAAGTATTTAAACTATTACCCTATTTTAAAAGTACTAAAATTAAAATACTTGATTTTTTTTCTTGCATAATATACAAAACTATTATATAAATTTATAATATTTACTTAAATATAGACATGTCCCCATATCCGTACCCCGTTATGGATCCTTTTTTTGCCGAGTCCCCTTATCCTAATATTTGTGATTTTGACAAGTCCGACCTCCGGATGCATCTACGTACCCGACACTTGTACCCGAGTCTGGGTAACATTGTTTATAGCAACTACTTTGTTTGGCCTGCTGTTAACTCTATGGCCTTGTTAGCTCTTATCTACAATGTGCCTTACAGTTAATGTAAACTTTTCTGCTTTATGTGGGGATCATTTCTTGTAATGATTCTGAATTCAACAATGTGTGTTTTTCTTTATTTGGACTTAGGTGAGCACTATGCCTTCATTCAAGGTTTCATATTGAGACTTCTTGAGGAGTACTAAACCTCTCAGCTTATTTTTTGACTATTGTTAGCAATGTGCCTATTCTTAAAAAAGTTTCAACTTTTGAATTGGGGTTTAAACTACCCACTCCCTCCACTCCACAAAGACTTGCCTCTTTTCCTTCTTCTTTGGTTCTCTCATAATGGCTGCTTTACCGGAAGATGGGTATTAAACTTTTATACTTGCAGACTATACCACGACATGGTACAGAGATTATTGTAGGATACGCAAGATGTGGGAATTTCAAAAACTAATTTGAAATGGTTATATATGATTGTTTTTCTTGAACAATATGCTCTGTTTCAAAGAGATCAATCATTGTGACTGGATGGAGTGGGTGTTTTTTTGTTGTTGTTATTGTTATTGTGATTGTTGTATGTCTTACTCCATGATGACGACAAGATGTCATGCCCATCTGATGGATTTCGAGTGGAGGTGGTGAATCCTTGGATTTTAAAGAAATTAGGGGTTCAAAAATTGAATACCAGGGCTTCCTTTAACTCTGTTAGGGCCCGTTTGGATTGGCTGTGGCATTTGCATTCATGCAGAAGTATAAGCAGAAGCTGGGTGTGATGGGCCTTAAATAGTCATTAAAACCTCAATCTGCATCTTGCATTGTGTTTGGGCTAACACATCTCTCGATCAACCTCAGCCAAAACGTGCTTTTGGGCTCTAAAGTGCTTCGTAAAATTAATCGAATCAGGCCACTGTATGCGTTTAGGTCCCACAAACCAAATTGGGCCCAAACGTGCGATTGGGAAGTGATTCCAAACAGGCTTTTAATGAGCCTGCCTTGAGAAAGCAGCTTCTGGTGTTTGTTTTCTACAATTTGGAAAGACATTATTTTCAAGAGCTTGACTACTTTTTGATTGTTTTTCCAGTAGTAGACCAGTCCATGTTCTACAATATGAAAGGTCCGACTTATATCTTTGTTTGCAGTTCGTTTCTTTTGTCTTTCTTTCTGAAGATGTTTATGGTTACTTTTTTTACGAGTATGCTTCTGTACAAATTGCCAGTGTTGTCAGTTTATTTTCAGTAAATTGCAAAAAGGATGTGTTTTGGAACAAGGAAAAGGTCCATGTTTCATCTTTTGCCAATTACTTCGTACTATTGATTTCAAGATATGCTGCTATCGGAAACTGGATTTAACTACCCATTCTGGATCTGGGTGAAACTGGTTTTATTAATCTGACTAGGATATACGTGAAAGATTTTTTGTATGTTCCTTTAACATTATATATGATGAAAGGAGGGCACATATTCCAGTTTTGGTATGTTCTACACTGTACACTATACTTTTTGTCCTTATAAAATGTTACAATCTGTAAAATTGTTGAAATATAAGACAATTGCATATTAAATATTGAATATGACTTGGTAGTTTCTTTTAGTTCAACGATTTTTTGCTAATCCAAATAATATGGAACTTGGATCAGCTTTACAGAGTTAAAATATTTGTGGGCCTCTTCTCTTCTCGTCTTCTTCTTCTTCTTCTTCTGTTCGCTTTGAACCCTATTAGCTGATTTGGTATTGTCTCAAGATACTGCTCAGAAACTGCAAGAATGAAACATATATGACAGGGCGGGTAGTGTTGTATTCTGTTGTTTTCTTTAGATCAGTTTGCTACACCATCCATGCAAACTGGGCTATTATTTCCTGGGATATGATACTTTTTTATTTGATAGTATGTGTTTCATGCAATTGATTTACTCGTGGTCATTCGCTAACTTTGCCATCTCACCACTTAGAATATATGTTAGACTTGATCCACCACATACACATGTATTTGCATATAGTTATTTATATATGTATGTATTCTTGAAGACCATTTTAATTCCATTCTGCAGATTGGGGCCATTGGGCAATCTCCATACAGGGGTGGAGGTAGAAAGGGTGGTAGAGCATTCAAAGGAGGTGGCCGTGGTCATTTTGCTGCAAGACCATCTGCTCCGGCTCGGCAAGCTCTGCATATGGCATGGTGTGACCTCTGTAGGGTTGATTGCAACACGTACGAAATCCTTGAAAAGCACAAGAGTGGAAAGAGACATCAAAAGAACTTGAAAGAACATGAACGCTTACAGAATCTCAACAAAATCACAGTTCGAGGGGAGAATTCGGAGTTTAAGCCCAAAGCTTCTGGGAATGAACAACCTCTACAAGAGAATGTATCCTCTGAAGCTGTTGATCAAAGTAAAGTAGAAACTGAAGAGCAAAAAGTAGTCTTGGTAGAACAACCAAGAAAGCCGAGGGCGGAGCATTTTGAAGCTCGAGGGCGTGGTTCAAAGCGTAAGATGAGAGGGGCCCGTGGGGGTAAGCGGATGAGAACTTCTGATGATGAGTCAAGAAGATCCGTCGAGCCTCCTAAACCCAAAGAAGTGATTCCTTTTATTTGCGAGCTGTGCAATGCCAAGTGCGACACTGCGATTATTTTTCGAAACCATTTGGCAGGTAAAAAGCACCTTTTTAACCTCCAGTGTTTTCAGGACGAGCAAGCCCTACTCGGACAAGTGGCGCTTCAAGCACTTGAGCCAGCACTTCAAGCCCTTTACCCGGCAATTCAAGCTCTTTGCCATTCTGACCCTAACGCTGCTTCTTCTTCGTTTGGCATTCAAGTTCATCCTCAAGGTGTTCATGGCTCTCAGCGGTATTTTGGTCAACACGGGCCTTCTATGTTTCCTCAAGGCCAAGCATCAGTTCCACCATCTGTCTTGGAGTCCCAGGAACAGCAAGATTCAGTGCCGCCTCATGGTTTGCTTGTCATATCAGAAGCTGAGAATGAAAATGCTGTTATAGTGGAAGCCAACGTTCATGAGAAATCTGAGAAAGTGGAGATTGAAGCCGAACCAGTTGTGAGTAATGATAACAAATCTGAGACTGAAGCCTCAAAGACTGACAGGAAGGAAGCTGACACAGGTAGCATTGAGACATAGATGTGCGCTTGGGTTTCAATTGTTCCTTTATGTATCAGGGTACTTTTCACAAGGATAGGGATAGGGAAGACTGAGATTTTTTTTAGGCCATTTCTTTTTGTTGGTAATCGGGGGTGTCGGGGCTGGCTTGCGCACACCTCGACTAATCCCCGAGTCCCTGGAGTCGCCGGGTGAATTCCCCAGTGGCCACGCTCCCCATGACTCGAACACTAAACCTCTTGGGTACTACACCCAAGAAGCTTACCACTCGACCACAAGGGATGTGGTTTTTTAGGTCATTTTAATGTTCAATATTCCAACTCTTTCTCTCACTGGGCTTTTGAAGATGATATATTATATTCCTGAAACTCCTGGGAAGTAGGTGAATTCGGGATGGTATTTTTTTGACATATATTCCACCTATGTTGAATGAATCTCTTTCTTTAAATATGACATGAAATTCAGCTTCTTGTCCAACAAACCTGTGCCAGTGTTGGAGTTCAATAGTATTATTAGGTACTAAGGCTTAGTTTGGCCCTCATTTTTATGCTTCTCTTTTTTTAAAGCACAATTTCATGTTAATTTATTTGGTAACTAGTTTATGAGGTTTGCAAAAATTGAATTTAGGACTTTTTTGGGAGAGTTTTTAAAAGTTCTAGAATGGAGCTTTTAAATGCTCAAGGTTGTTTTTTGATTTCATGATGTTATTTTGAAGAGTAGTGTATCGCTTTTATAAAATTATCAAATAACTTAGTAATAAATTTTAGGGAAAAATATCTTTTATTCCCTGTGGTTACTCCTATTTTCTCATAACTCATCTGTGGTTCATTTTGTAACACTTAATCCCTCTGTACTACTGATTGAAGTGAGATTGTTAACTTTTCTAACGGCAGTCCCACTTCAGTCATTAGTACAAGAGGTTAAGTGTTACAAAAATGAATCACGGGGGTTATGAGAAAATAGGTGTGACCATAGGGGGGTAAAATGTATTTTTTCCTAAAGAGTATGTATAGGAGTTTTGGGGTATTAACGTCATTTCCTTTTCTCCATTAGAAAAGTTAATAGTCTCACTTTAGTCATTAGCACAGGGGGGGTTAAGTGTTACAAAATGAACCACAAGGGGTCATTAAAAAATAGGTGTAACCACAAGGGGTGAAAGGTATTTTTTTTTTAAATTTTATAATCTCTTTTTTAAAAAATCACGCGGGGTCGAACTAAGTCTAAGTAGGTTGTCATGCCATTATATCATGGATTTGCAATTGAATTGAATAATGTTACATGAAGTGATTCCCAATTCCTCGCCCATTTTGGCCAACCTCTTCATTTTGTGAATATTATCAAAAAAATTTGACTATCATGACATATTATTATAATGAGTTATATTTGGGGCACTAACACTTACTAACACACTCTATCTCTCCTAGTGGCATTGTGGGATCCGCAGTGGATCCCGCAGTACCACTAGGAGAGAGATAGAGTGTGTTAATAAGTGTTAGTGAATTTTGTTAGTGCCCCTAGCATTGCCTATTGTAACATATTGCTCCGTATTATCTGCCAAAATTCTAGTAACTTGGTATCTTTTTGAACCTCACCGGTTCACCTTCTTAGGCCATGTGTTTGGGCTGTAGTGTAGGAGAAATTATTCTCTGAGTTATCCTATGAGCCCATTGATCTTGTGGGCCTTACAGTAATTGACGACCACAATAGGTCTTCACACCATGTGATAGGCTTATGGATAACTTTTTCGTGGTGTAATGTATTTGTGTGATATGGGCATGGACTTTGCCTGGTAGCCAAAAAAATACTTTTCATCATTCTGAGACAAGAAACTAATGGTGATTATTGGGGTGTGAGCCAATGTGTAGAGAGAGAAGCTCCTCCCTCTCTCTAGATTTTGGGTAATCTCTACTTCCCATCTTCCTTCCCTTTCGTCTGTATTTCCCCCCTCTTGTTTCACTGCTTTCTCTCTCTTCTTGATTAAGCTCTCTCTCTCTCTCTCTCTCTCTCTCTCTCTCTCTCTCCTTTTTTCTCTTCGTTGGTTTGATGGATAAAAAATTTAAAGTCAAAAGGTATACTTGAGAGTAGCAAATTCACTGCACAATATACTTCTTTGGATGATCCATCAGTCAAGTGGGCACTGAAAGAGACTGGAGCTATTGAGAAGATGGCTACCTCGTAACCTCTAATAATATCACATCTACCAAGGAATGTTCTACTGTTACAAATGTTAAGGAGGTAAAGGTCTCTAATGATTTGAAAAGCCAAGCTAACTTGAATGAGATGCCAATGCCATGCCTCTCCTTCTATGACAGAGGAAACTTTCGCATTAAGGTCCAGAGCTGCATCATAAACAACACGAGGACCATATTTATCCAATAAAGGGCCTAATGGGTGCCAATTATCATACCAGAGAAAGGAGCCATTCCCATTGCCAATTTTATGGCGTATCATCGGCCGAACCACCTCTCTTAATTTAAGCAATTTTTTCCAGTACCATGAACATTGAGATGGGGGTTTGACAGCCCAAAAGCTTTTGCCTCTTAACATGTAAGTTTTAATCCAACTAACCCAGAGGGATTTATTATTGGGAGTAAAAATAGACCAAATATGTTTTAGATTCATAGCAATGTTAAGTTTGACTAGGTTTTTAATGCCTAGGCCCCCTTCTTTTTTGGGTTTACAAACTTGATCCCATGACACCTTAGCACCCTGTGGTTTATCAGTGCCACCTGTCCAAAGAAATCTACGTATAAGTTTTTCAACCTGTTTGATAACACTTTTTGGTAACATAAACATGCCTGCCCAATAAATCTGTATACCTGCAATGACAGTTTGAATAAGTTGAAGTCTACCAGCGTAAGATAAGAATTTAGATTTCCAAGAAAGGATTCTAGAACTTATCTTATTAACTAAGTCATCACAGTCTCCCTTCTTCAATCTAGTTGTAATAAGGGGAACTCCAAGGTACTTTAAAGGAAGGGATCCAACAGTAAATTGAAGTGTTTGACATATAGGGTGATAGGAATCCTCGTCAATACCCGCAAGGAAGAGACAACTCTTACTAGTATTAGCGTTTAAGCCAGTGAACTGATAAAATTGAGTTAAAGAATCTTTCATCACTAAAGCAGAGTCCACATCACCATTGAAAAGCAAGAGAAGGTCATCCGCAAAACAAAGATGGGAAATTTTCAGTTTCTCACATCTCCAATGATATTTAAAATGGGGAGATCGTTGGATATTGTATTGAATCACTTGGCTAAGCGTATCCATAACGAGAACAAAAAGATAGGGAGACATAGGGTCACCTTGTCTCAAGCCTTTAGCACCATCAAAATACCCTATAGATTCACCATTAAAGTTGAGGGAGTATTTGGGGCTAGTAATACAAGTTGTGATCCAGCTTTTCATCTTAGGAGGGAATCCAAGCACATCAATCAAGTCAATCAAAAATTCCCAACTCACACTATCATAAGCCTTCATAAGGTCAACCTTAGCTGCCACTCTAGGTCGACCCGAAGATTTATGGTAGTCCCTCATCAAGTCTTGGGCAAGAAGAACATTATCACTTATTTTCCGACCTTTAATAAAAGCAGATTGAGCATTATCAACAATATTTGGTAACATTAATTGGAGTCTTTTAGCAATTATTTTAGAGATGCACTTATAGACAGTGTTACAACAGGAAATAGGTCTAAAATCACCCATCTTGGAGGGGTTGGGGATTTTTGGGATAAGGGTAATAATAGTTGCATTGGATTCTCTTAATATTTCTCCAGTAATGAAAAATTCTTTAATAGCATTAGTAACCAGAGGCCCAGTTAGTGCCCACGTCTCCTTGAAGAAATGGGCATTATAACCATCCGGGCCCGGAGCTTTGTTGCTATGGATGCTAAACATAGCCTCTTTAATCTCTACATCACTGGGAATGTTATCCATGCTTAAGAAATTATCCGTGGGTATTCTTTTATGTATAACACTCCTTAACATATTAATACCAGGATAAGGATTAGTAGCAGGAGAACCAAGCATGGATTTAAAAAATCTTAAAGCCTCACTTTTTGCTTCTTCCTCATTCTTGGTTTGAACACCATTAGGTTGGGTAAGGGAAACAATCCTTTTACTGTTACGCCTAAGTTTAATGGAGTTGTGGAAGTAGGCAGTATTTCTATCACCCGCTTCAAGCCATTGAATTCTAGATTTTTGTCTCATCACCTCTTCTTCCACTCTTATAGCTTCCCAGAGAGTATCGCGGAAAATTTTTTCATGTGCTCTTAAGACAGGGTCCTGGGGATGCTTATCTAAATTTTTCTGGCAATTCAAAAGATTCCCCCTGGCTATATCAACTAACAATTTCTCTCTCCCTAGCGTGTCCTTTGAGAGTTTTTTAAGATCGACTTTAAGATTCCTAAGTTTGTGGCAAAGTTGGAATTGAAAAGTACCTTCAAAATTAGTGGCCCAAGCATTGTTAATGGTACTAGCAAAATTATCCAACGACGTCCAGTAGTTATAGAATTTAAAAGGTCTACCCTTTCTTCTGCTCGGATTGGCAACTTTGACAAGAATAGGGGAGTGGTCAGAGACCCCAAACGGAAGGAATTCTGCATGAGCTGAAGGAAACGAGTCGAGCCATCCCTGATTAACAAGCGCTCTATCCAATTTTTTACTGACGGTGCGATTGCTCCAAGAGAAGTAGATACCTGTATATCTGAGATCTACAAGGCAAGCAGAATTCACAAGATCATTAAATTCCTCGGCTCCTTGGTCTCTACCTGATTTACCCCCGAAGATTTCACTGGTATTCATAATAGAGTTGAAATCTCCGAGACTAATCCATGGGCAGTCACCAATAGAAGCCGAGATAACCCTTAAGTCATTCCAAAGGCTCCGTCTCTCTTGAATAGTATTAAAACCATATATAAACGAAGCTTCAAGAGCCATGGAATGATCAACTTTTTCGATTTTTACATGGATAATTTGGCAATTGCATTTAAGCATAGATAAATTAACTTTGTTAGAGTTCCATCCAACCCAAATTCTGTCTACAGAGTTTGGGTTGCTATTGGTAACAAAGTTCCAGTCAGGAAGCATGTTTTTCTGTATTTTATCTTGGTTAGGCATCCGGACTTTTGTCTCTATAATACCCAGCACATCTATATTATTATCAGAAACAAACTTTGCAATCTCATTTTGTTTAAGGGGATGATTGAGCCCTCTTATATTCCAACTACTTATAATCATTAAAGACGGTGATGGGGTTGGCTCCTCGTACCTGGAGAGCCCTCTTTACTGTTCTTCTTCTTGTTATTCTGACCTATAGAGCTTGATTTCTTCGTAGCAATGCTTGAGGGTGATTCAGAGGTTGAAGGAGTAGTGGGTTTAGCCTGAGCAGATTGTGTAACATAATCCTCATCCATGTCCCTCCCTTGCTCTGGGTAACAGCTGGCCGAATTATCATTATGTAGTTCCTCCCTCTTGCTATTGTCGATGTAGATATCATCATGAGCTTGATTCAGATTATGGACTGCTAATGCTTGGGCCTCAGTGTCTTCAATAACCTCTTCCAAAGCTGAGAATGTGTTAGTTTCCAGAATGCCTTGACTTTGGGCAGATTTGGGGTCTAAGTTGTGGCTAATTTTCTGAACTATGTTCTCTGTGCTAGCCTTGATAGATTCAGCGATTGGCAGGGAGTCTGCCTCTTTATCACTGTCAATTATAGTCTGACCTTGGGTGAAAACCTTCTTACCTTTGCCTTGGACCAGCCAGGTGCCCTCATCCCGGGTTTCAGAACTCTGGGGTTTAGTGGTGGGGATAGGAACGAATCTTTGAGTAGTTTGTGGCTTATAAATCTTGGAGCAATCATGACCAAATTTCTTGCATTTAGCACATCTTTTGGGGCTCCATTGGTATTCCACTCTTATACTGATTAGCATTGGCTCCCCACTAATAGGATCAATTGTTTCAATATCAAAGTTCTTCAATAGCTCATGTGCTGCATCAACCTCAATACAAAGCCTAGCAAAAGAAATCCGTCTTCGAGAAGCAGTCATTTTATGAACATGCAAGGGCTTACCCACAGCACTAGCAATAAGACTGAGTCCCTCTGGGGACCAATATTCCAAAGGAATATTATAAAAATTGACCCATATAGGGAGGTTTGATGGGGCTTCTTTCTCAAAGATCATTCCCTCTTGCCACTTTCGTAATATGATTGGTTGCCCTGCCACATGCCAAGGGCCTCCTTCCAGGACTGCTTCGGATTCCTCTGTGGAGTCAAATTTGAAGAGAAAGTGCCCAGATTCAGTGGCAAGCATTTCAGATAGGCCTGCTTTGCCCCATAATCTGATGGTGACATTTTTCACCAAACTGTATGGGAGTTTCTTATCAATGAAATACCCTACCAGAGTATTGTCCCATTCCTTACTACCCTCTGCTGCAAGCTCTTGAGGCATCCTTATAATTATCCTGTTCATGTCTCTATTGATTTTGGTATAACTTAGTTTGAAGTCAGATTCTGTTACTCGAGATGTGGTTACTTGGTTACCTTCTCCTAATGGGAGGTTCTCCTCTACCCACACCTGGGACCTTCTTAGGGAGGTTCACCCCAAGGTCCCTTGGCATAACCTTCTTTGGTTCTCTGGACACATACCCAGACATAGTATCATTTTATGGTTTGCTATTCTTCACAGGTTATCTACCCATGATAGGATCTTTCCATTCACACCAGGACCTTTGGCGTGTGCTCTCTGTCATAAAGGTATGGAATCTCATGATCACTTATTTTTCAACTGCTCATACTCCTCATTTGTTTGGCAGGGAATCATGCAACGATTGGGGATGGCCCAATCAACCTCTTCTTGGGACACCTTGGTGGATTGGGCAGCTGGGAGGTGGAAGCGGAGGACTCCCAATCACATTGTCCCGAGGATGTGCTTAGCTTTAACTGTTTATAGTATATGGAAAGAAAGAAACGCTCGAACTTACAAACAAGAAGAGAAGACCAAGGAAATGATTCTACAAGATATTGTCTTCCAGATTGCCAGTCAAATCCAAATCCAGCGGAAGAAAGACCCTCATCTCTCTCAGTACATTGATAGATGGAAGTGAAGTGACTTGTTCAAATTTCTGTTTTTTGGCCTGTTGATAGCCTGTTCCTTTTACTTTTTGGGTGTGGGTAGGGATTTCTCTGGCATATTGCCTTGGTTTGTGTTTGTTTGTTTTGTTCCTCAGGTTTTTGGTTGATCCCTTTTGGGATACAGGGATCTTTTGCTTTCTCAGGGTGATGTTGGTTCTTTTCTTTTACATGTCTGATTAGTGGTGCCTTACCATAGTTTTTTCTTTTCTGCGCTTGTTGTATATCCTGGGGTATGCCCCTTGTACTTTTGTACACCTTTTTTGGTTTTATTCACCATTGTTTCCGAAAAAAAAAAAACTTGAATGAGATTAGTGACGGGAAGGGAGAAGGTTGTTCATCCTCAAAATCAGGGCGTGGATTTATATGCTAACAAAGGTGGTGTTCGTGTCCTCCATGCTGCTAAACCTCCATCAACTGTTGCCCCTCTTGGGTTTGATTCCGATGGATTTGCTAAAGGCACTCCTGAGATGGATTTTATTTCTACCATTGTTGGTTGAGTAATGCTAGATGCACAAAAAAAAGTGCACAACGAAATGCATACCCTGCTTTAATTTGTTGGACTTCGTGCTGAAAAAGTTGTACACTCCTTTTTTTTTTTGTCTTTTTGTGTGTACAGACTTTTCAGCACGAAGTCCAACAATTTTAAGCTGGTTGTGCATTTTGTTGTGCACTTTTTTTGTGCATCTAGCATTTCCGTGGTTGGAATAGTCAGAGAGGATGTAGGTCCTAATGGCTGTGTTAAGGGTTGGAATGTTAGAAATTCTCAGTTTGATCCTCCTGTTGTTTGCCCTGGTCCTATGGAGAATGATAATTTCTTGCTATGAACTCCAAAATGCAACTAAAACTTTGATGGATCCCCTTTCTGGATCAATGTATGATCTTCAAGAATCTACAAGCACAAGCTCCAAAGAGTTTCTAGCGAGTGAAGTTTTTGTCCCAACGGTAACTTTTTGAAATCAACTTCCTCATTAATTGGTGCCGCAATGCACATAGGTTCTCCCTCAAAATCAGGCACCTCGACTGCTGCTTCTTTCGGTAAGGGTCATGCCGCTACACACGTGGAGGACACTATGGTCACACCACATGGTTCCAATTCTCAAGATAACTCTATTAAATTGGCTGACAACTCTATTGGCTCGGTTCTCTAAGGAAGGCTGACTAAAATCAAAAAAGGACTTGGGCTTCTTTTGTCACTAGTCACTACTAAGCCGCCTAATAATTTCAGTCTCAACTACTTTAAGCCTCATGAAGGAAAAGATACGAGTGTCATTTGTATGCCTAAAGATGTTCTTGTTGAAGGCAGTCAAGCCTGGAGGAATACTTTGGTTGGTTATTTTATTGGGAAGAAGTTACCTTACTCTTTGGTCAAGAATGCTTCTGCCAAGTTATGGAGGAAGCAGGGTTTATTTGACATGGTTGCTACCGAGGGTTCTTCTTCTTCAAGTTTAATAGTGATGATGATTGTATGTCAACGTTGGAAGGTGGGCCTTGGCACATTGCAGGGCAACCTATCATACTTAGGAACTGGCATACAAGTCTTACCCTTTCTAAGGAAGCTCTCTCTACTATCTTTCTCTCTCTTTTTTTTTTTTTTCGAAAAGAGGTAAATATATTC
This sequence comes from Hydrangea macrophylla, assembly GCA_033977485.1. NCBI lineage: Eukaryota > Viridiplantae > Streptophyta > Magnoliopsida > Cornales > Hydrangeaceae > Hydrangea > Hydrangea macrophylla. The sequence goes on from CM066997.1 coordinate 56,199,760, forward strand.
TAAAAAGGGGAGTACAAATATGCAAAGGGCATATACAATGAAGCTCAACAGTAGGACTAGTGGCAATAGACCACTAAACAAATACTCCCTCTGTCCCATTTTATGTGTCCCCCTCTCTTTTTAGGATGTTCCAAAATTGTTGTCCACTTTTCTAAATTACTATACAAATTCCTTGTAATCAACACCAAAACAAAACAAAAAAAGAAAGTATAATGATTATGGGCAATTGTGGAGAGTAGGTGTAGATTCTTTTTATCCCCTTAAATAATTAGATTCCCACGAAGGACACATAAAACGAAGGGAGTAAAATAAAACTGACTACAACTAGAATTATACAAAGATCAAAGATCAATTTGGAATATCAATGGACCCCGGTTCGATGTAAAAAGTGCTCCCAGTTTGGTCATGATTGTTCTCGGATTGCGTCTCCAGGTCTGAGCCGTTCAGATCGCCACCCTCTCAAGAGGAACGGTAAGGATAAGGGGACCTGGAAAGTTGTTTCAGGCAAAGATAGAGGAAAAAAGACTGTTGTTGACAACACTTCTGACCGTACTAAAAGCACGAATGGCTCGGAAACTCCGCTAGCGAGGGGTAACCGCTTTGACACCATTTCTCAACTTGTGGAAGACCCTGATCCTAAACCTGTCAAAGTTGATACCATTGTTTCTCCCTCCGCCCGGACATCTTGTCCCGAAGCTAGCTCTTCTTACCATACAGATGTTCCTCGAGGTGAGACTAGAGAGGAAACCGCTTCCCCCTTTAGTGTGGATGACATTGATGACTGTGTTAGTGAGTTTGACCAAGCTAGTGAGGTCGGGACCCCTACAAGGGGTAGTCCCCTCTCCAACAGACAGAAAAAGAAGGAAGCTAAGATGAAATTCAGCGGGAGTCGGCCCAAGGGACGACAACGATCCTGAGGAGGCCCTTGCTTTGGGTAGTTGGATTGTCTCATGTGTTTTGTTTCAGTCCATGTTGCTATGTTTGTTTGCTTGTTGCTCTTCTTTTCAAATTTTGGCCTGGCTCTCGTAGCATGATTTTGCGCATTTTGTAATATCCTAGGGTATGGCCCTTTTTCTGGAATCGATTAACCATTTTTCGAAAAAAAAAAAACTAGAATTATACAACATTACCAACTTGAAGAAGAGTTTACAGATCATGAGTTCCAAAACAACCTGCTAAAGGACTCAAATGAATACTTGAGGAAGAACTTGAAGATTGCCCAAGCTCAGCTACAGAAACTCTTGTATGAAAAGGAAGATCCCAAAGCTATGAAAGAGGTTGCCCCTCTTTCTTCTGCCTTGAGAAGGGGATCTAATTTTTCCAGAAATTCATCTAAATCTGGATGGAGGGGTAAAAAGGATAAAGGTAATTTGGATTGGAGGCTAAATCAGGTCAAACCCTTTGATATTTGTGGTAGTGCTTCTAGTTCAGGTGATGAAAATAGGTACAAGGGAGGTAAGCATATCTGGCAAGTGGTTCAAAACATAAAAAATTCAAGCACACTAGTTAACTCAAATTCACAAGCTGCTATGGTTGAAGCTATATCTTCTGAGGCTATTGATTCAAACCAGTCTGAGGCATTTCTTAATAAAGGCTACCAATCCGATCCTATGGTTACTATTGGTTGTCCAAAGAAGAATATCACTTGTAATGTTGCCGCACCTGGATTTCATGGTTCATATGCATCCATCTCCTCATCTAGAGCTGATGAAGATGGTAAAATTTCACTTTTTGATCCAAAAAGTAGGCTTGTTGATTCAGCCAAGAAGTTTTCTGAAAACGGGACCCACTGCCCACCCACAAATGTGTCTAACGGCCATATTGGTTTTTTAAATGCACAAGTTAATACTGATTTTCCCTGCATGCTAGCTGGCTCTCCCACCTCTATACGCAAAGCTGATGGTCTTGCCTTAATTCAAGGAAACTTGTCTCCCACTAGCTCCCAATTGAACGACTCTAATAAGGCCTATGTCCTTACTGAAAACAAGCCATGGGTGCTAGCCCTTTTTCCTTAAAATCCGGCATGATGTCCCCTAAAGTCAACATGGGCTCATCTACTTTATCAGGCCTTGGATCCTTTACTACAGATTCTACACGCAATGCTCAAGTGGATGACCAGTGTCAAGACAGTGGTAAATTACATAGGGGTCCCTTGCGGGCCATGCCTTGTGTTGACCCCTCACATTATGATAGCCATGCTAAGGAAGGTGCTGTTATTTTAGGCGCCGAGTCTGGGGTTACCCTCGGTAATAAGCAGGTTGCCACCCACGTGGAAGGGACCTTTTCCACTGCTAAAGGGACCCACCAGCATTCTAAATCTCCTTTAAAGAATGACAATACAAATGGGGGTCCTTCTATTACACCTCCTATAGCTAATCTGAGTATTCCCACTCCTAGCCGGGCTTCTCTCGTCAAAGGCAAACCCAAACCTGAGTTCAAAGTTAATTATGTGAAGCCTAAACTTGGTTCTGAAAGAAATCTTGTTATTTTACCTACTGACTTATCTGATTTTGGTAGAGGAAACTGGGAGTACACATTGGTAGGCTCTTTTATTGGAAAGAAGCTTCCTTACACTTTTGTCAAGAATACAACCTCAAGAATGTGGGCTAACAAGGGTCTGATTGATTTGCTTGCAACTGAGTCAGGGTATTTCTTTTTTCAGTTCAGCTCCAAAGAAGAAAGTGTTAATGTCCTTGAAGGGGGACCTTGGCATATTGCTGGGCAACCAATTCTGTTGAAAAATTGGCATCCCAGCCTTGTGCTTGACAAGGAAATTCCTTCATCTGTCCCAATTTGGGTACATTTCTACAATATTCCATTGGAATATTGGACTCCAGAGGGACTCAGTTATATTTCTAGTGCTGTTGGGAGGCCTCTGCATGTAGACAGAATGACGACTACTTGTAGACGAATATCATATGCTAGGATTTGTATTGAAGTCCAGGCTGAGCATGAGTTATTGCATAACTTTGATATCCAGGTGGAAGGTCTAGATTATGAGAAAATCAACATACGGGTTGAATACCAATGGACTCCCTTTTTTTTTTTTTTTTTTTTTTTTTTTTCCAGAAACCTGGTTAATTAATCCAAAAAAGAGAACAAAATTACAAGGGGCATACCCCAGGATATACAATAAGCGCATAGAAAAATGGCGGCGAAACACTGATACGAACCCCGCCAATAATGTGACGAAACCCGTAACACGATTAATGTCTCGGACCGTTCTACTGTCAGATTCAATGGAAACCGCGACCCAACACCTATAACAGATGCGAACCTTGGTATAAAGGATGAAGACGCCACAATCAAGGATGGAAAACTCGATTGATAAGTCCAGGTATGAACGCCACAGAGTAAATCTGATAAGTTCGAATAGTTCTTCAAAGAACCAAAGAGAAAACTCTCACAATATTATTAATGATCAAAACTGAATATTACAAACCCTAAAACTGTTTAAATAACTGAGGCTTAAAGTTGGGCCCTTTTAAGCCTACGAAATATTATGGTCCAATATAATTCATCCCAAAACTAAAATAAAAGGAAACTAATGAATATAAAAAATCCCTAAGTTGGCATGCAAGCCTATAATTTATTCTAGAGCTTGAATCATGGACACCCAGCCTTGTGGATCACTAGTATCCTCCTTTGGGCCACTCAGATTAGTCTCAACCCAAATTTGTTGAACCAGCCCATTGAGATTGTCCTTGAACCGCTTTGCTCGCGCCCTTGTAACCGGACCAATTGGCACGTGGTTCGGGTCCGCATTCCACCTTGTGCTAGCCGCCATGTTCTCATCATTCCCCTCCTCTTGAAAAGGATTTGTCCTCAAATCATCACCTACATCAAAAGGAGATAAATCAGCAACATTAAAAGTAGTACTAACATTATACTCACCAGGCAACTCTAGCTTGTAGGCATTGTCATTGATGCGCTCAAGAACTTGAAAAGGACCATCGCCTCGGGGAAGCAATTTAGAACGCCTTTGTGCTGGAAATCTTTCTTTTCGCATGTGTACCCAAACCCAATCTCCAGGTTCAAAGATGATATTGCGTCGCCCTTTGTTAGCTTGCGTTGCATATTGCTCCGTTCTTCGCTCAATATTGAGCCTTGCTTTCTCATGAATCTGCTTAACAAAATTTGCTTTCTTTTTTTCCATCTAAATTAACACGCTCAGTCACAGGTAAAGGAGATAAATCCAAAGGAGTTAAAGGATTAAAACCATACACAATTTCAAAGGGTGAAAATTTAGTAGCAGAATGGATAGTACGATTATAAGCAAACTCAACATGTGGTAAACATTCTTCCCATGTTTTGATGTTCTTTTTAATAATAGCCCTTAACAAAGTAGATAAAGTCCTATTTACTACTTCAGTTTGACCATCAGTTTGTGGATGACAAGTAGTGGAAAATAATAACTTAGTCCCCAACTTACACCACAAGGTCTTCCAAAAGTAACTCAAGAATTTAGCATCTCTATCCGAAACAATGGTTTTAGGCATACCATGTAATCTCACAATCTGCTTAAAGAACAAATTAGCAACATGTGAAGCATCATCAGTTTTGTGACATGGAATAAAATGTGCCATCTTGGAAAATCTATCCACAACCACAAAAATTGAGTCTCGACCATGTTTAGTCCTAGGTAAACCTAACACAAAATTCATTGAAATATCAATCCATGGTTCACTAGGAATTGGAAGAGGTGTGTATAAGCCATGGGGTTGTACTCTAGATTTCGCTCGCCTACATGTGACACATCTACCACAAATTCTCTCAACATCTTGTTTCATGCATGGCCAATAGAAGTGTTCTTGTAAAACGGCTAATGTTTTTACTACCCCAAAATGTCCCATTAACCCTCCCCCATGTGACTCTCGCACAAGCAACTCTCTCACTGAACAAGTTGGAATGCACAATTTATTTTCTCGAAATAAAAACCCCTCATGCCTATAGAATTTATTATGGGTTGTTTTTTCACAAGATTCAAATTCTTCAATAAAATCGAGATCTAAAGGATACAATTCCTTAATATGCTCAAAACCAAGAATCTTAGCATCAAGAGTAGAGATTAGAATGTACCTTTGAGAAAGTGCATCGGCAACGATGTTCTCCTTACCTTGTTTATATCGAATGACGTATGGAAACGTCTCAATGAATTCAACCCATCGTGCATGCCTCTTGTTCAGCTTGTGTTGGACTTTAAGGTGCTTTAAAGACTCATGATCGGTGTGAATCACGAACTCTTTAGGCCACAAGTAATGCTGCCATGTCTCCAAAGCTCGAACCAATGCATACATCTCTTTGTCATACGTGGGATAGTTTAAGGCAGCCCCACTTAACTTCTCACTAAAGTATGCAATCGGTCTTCCTTCTTGCATAAGCACGGCGCCAATACCTAAACCTGAAGCATCACATTCAATTTCAAAAGTTTTTGTAAAGTTAGGTAAAGCAAGTAAAGGTGCATGAGTTAACTTCTCCTTGAGTAATTGAAATGCCTTCTCTTGCTCTTCCCCCCATTTGAACCCAACATTTTTCTTGATGACTTCGGTTATCGGTGCAGCTATATTACTGAAGTCTTTCACGAACCTCCTGTAAAAACTAGCAAGTCCATGAAAACTTCGCACATTACTTACACTAGATGGGCTTGGCCATTCTTGGATAGCACGAATCTTTTCTTCATCAACCTGTATTCCTTGTGCACACACAACAAAACCAAGAAACACAAGCTTATCGGTGCAAAAAGTGCACTTCTTTAGGTTAGCAAACAACTTTTCATTTCTAAGCACATCTAACACAAGTTTTAAATGCTTCAAATGCTCTTCCAAGTTTTTGCTATAAATCAGGATATCATCAAAATAAACAACTACAAATTTTCCAATGAAAGCACGCAAAACATGGTTCATCAATCTCATAAAAGTACTAGGAGCATTAGTTAATCCAAAAGGCATAACTAACCATTCATACAAACCATATTTTGTTTTAAATGCAGTTTTCCATTCATCACCTTCTTTCATTCTAATTTGATGATACCCACTTTTCAAATCAATCTTAGAAAATATACAAGAACCATGCAACTCATCTAACATATCATCTAAGCGAGGAATAGGGTGTCGATACTTTACCGTTATGTTGTTGACGGCTCGGCAATCAACGCACATTCTCCACGTCCCATCCTTATTAGGAACCAAAATCACCGGAACGGCGCATGGACTCATACTTTCTCTTACGTACCCCTTTTCCATCAACTCACTAACCTGCTTTTGTAGCTCCTTTGTCTCCTCAGGATTGCTTCTATAGGCTGGTCGGTTTGGAATGGTAGCACCGGCCACGAAATCAATTTGATGTTCAATCCCTCGAATAGGGGGTAAACCATGTGGAACCTCCTCGGGAAAGATATCACCAAACTCCTGCAAAAGAGAAACAACAGAACTAGGCAAATATGAGTCAATTTGGTTAGTGTTTAAAAATGCCTCTTTGTACAAAAGTACAATCATAGGCTGATTTGAAAACAACGCTCGTTTGATCTCACTCGCTTTTGCATAAAAATTCTTTTTTTAGTTTCCCTCTAATTTTCCCTCAATGGCTGCATTTTTCTTTTCTTTTTCTCTCTCATTTTTCTCACTCTTTCTCTTTTGTTCACTCTCCCTTTGCAACCTCACTTGATCTTCATAAACTTGCTTCGGTGTCAAAGGCACTAAGGTGATTGTCCTTTGATTAAGCACGAACGAATATTTATTTGTGAAACCATCATGCTTAACACGTCGATCAAATTGCCATGGCCTCCCTAACAACAAGTGTCCAGCTTGCATCGGAACCACATCACTCAAAACTTCATCTTCATATTTCCCAATACGAAAAGAAACTAACACCTGTTTAGTTACCCTTACTTCACCACTATCATTGAGCCATTGCAATTTATAAGGTCGTGGATGCTTGATTGTTGGCAGCCCTAATTTCTCCACCAAAGTTGTGCTAGCAACGTTAGTACAACTCCCCCCATCTATGATCACACTACACACCTTATCTTTGACATGACATCTCGTATGAAAGATGTTCTCCCGTTGTGCCTCATCATCTTCCTTAACCTGCATATTTAGAGCTCTCCTTGCCACTAACAAATCCCCTTGGGCAGCGTACTCTTCATCATCGGCATCCTCCAATGGTGGCACAGATTCGTTGTCATCTTCATCTTCGGTTTCAATCTCACCATTATCTCGTAACACCATAACTCTCTTGTTCGGACATTGGCTAGCTATATGTCCCCTACCTTGGCACTTAAAACACTTAATATCACGGTTCCGAGAAGTAGACGAATCGGATTTACCTTGATTTCCATGGCTGGCCACCTCTTGTTTTTGCTCAGTTTTTGGCTTTACCAAAGGCTGCTTCTCATCTCTTTTCCAATTATTTGGTTTCCAAGCGGATGTATTAGAATTTTGGCTTGGATTTTGGCTTGGACGTGTGCTGCTACCCCTCCTCTTGAGTTGATTCTCAATTTTAATAGCCATGTGTACCATATCCTCCAACTCAACATAGTGTTGCAATTCCACTGCATTGGCAATTTCCCGATTCAACCTAACTAAGAATCTAGCCATTGTAGCCTCTCGATCTTCCTCTACATTCGCTCGAATCATAGCAACTTCCATCTCCTTATAATATTCTTCCACACTCCTATTACCTTGCCTCAAACTTTGCAACTTGTTGTACAACTCTCGGTAATAATAGCTTGGAACGAACCGCTTCCTCATCACAGTTTTCATATCCTCCCATGTCTCTATTGGACGCTCCCTATTTCTTCTCCTATTCAACACCAATTGATCCCACCAAATGATAGCATAATCAGAAAATTCAATGGCAGCAAGTTTAACCTTCTTAGCCTCAGAGTAATGGTGGCAATCAAATACTAATTCTACCTTCTTCTCCCATTCTAGATAGGCTTCCGGATCATTCTTCCCTTGAAACGAAGGAATCTTCATCTTAATACTACCCAAATTATTATCTTCCCGGTTCCTGGCTTCTCTAAACCTAACTTCTCTACCCCGACCACCATATCTCCTATGATTATCTATTAACTCCTGATCATTTTCTTCGTCAAAGTCTCCCCAAAAATACTCCTCTTCTTCAACTCTCACTCCCCTCGGTTGAACTCTCTCTCTTCTACGTCCATGAGGAGCATTGTTTTGTGGCTGCTCCACAGGTGCATTCTCTACTCTATCTATCCGTTCATGAACTTGTTCCATCTCTGTCCTCAATACCCTCCTCATTTCACCCATTAATGCCTCCAATAGTAGTTTCTGATCAGTCTCTCCCGAAACCTTCCCGGCATTAATTTCGTCTTTATGGGCCATATTTCGCTGCAAAACAAAGATTAGATAAAAAAAATATACAGGACCTCACAACTCTCGCTCACGTGTTTCACTCAACTAGGATGTATCACTCAAGTTCACTCGTGTTTAAACTGAAAATCAATTTGGCTTTTACCCTCTTATGTGCTCACCACTCTTGCCTTTTTCCACTCGTAGTAATTCTCACTCGGTTCTTATGAAACTGCTCAAACAATGACTAGAATTTCTCAGTAACAATCCATACCCAAACTAGACCAATCAAATTTGGACGCTGAAAGCACGACTAAAAACGAACGTGGATGACTAGGTTTCCAAAAGCACAAAAAAATGGAATTTTTGAATTTTTTTTTTTTGCACTATGGAGTAAGGTCAGATTCGGACTCCTTAGACCCCAAATATCACAAAACAAAAATAAAATTTTAAGCCGAGTTTTTTTTTTTTTTTTCCCTCCCGTACAGATCTCTTCTCTTCTCTTCTCTTCTTTTCTTTTCTTTTTTTTTTCTTCTTTTTTTTTTCTCTTTTTTTCTTTTTTTGTATTTTTTTTTTTTTGAATAATCAGGCAGACTTCACAGTTCACGTATCTGATTCAGGAACCCTAATTCCAAGAAGAAAAAAAAAAACCCAGAATAACAACGATCACGAGAATGAACAAACACGAAGTAACAAGGGCAAATCACAGATCAGATTCGCAAACCCTAAACACAAAATTCCAGATCGTAATCGAACACCTTTTTTTTTTTTATACGGTTCAGAAACGAGAACGAATAAGAAAACGAACAGAAACAAAAACGAATAAGAACAGAACCAGAAGAAACGAATAAGAACAGAAACGAAAAAGATATGATAAACCTGAGACTAGAACTGTGCTCTGATACCAACTGATACGAACCCCGCCAATAATGTGACGAAACCCGTAACACGATTAATGTCTCGGACCGTTCTACTGTCAGATTCAATGGAAACCGCGACCCAACACCTATAACAGATGCGAACCTTGGTATAAAGGATGAAGACGCCACAATCAAGGATGGAAAACTCGATTGATAAGTCCAGGTATGAACGCCACAGAGTAAATCTGATAAGTTTGAATAGTTCTTCAAAGAACCAAAGAGAAAACTCTCACAATATTATTAATGATCAAAACTGAATATTACAAACCCTAAAACTGTTTAAATAACTGAGGCTTAAAGTTGGGCTCTTTTAAGCCTACGAAATATTATGGTCCAATATAATTCATCCCAAAACTAAAATAAAAGGAAACTAATGAATATAAAAAATCCCTAAGTTGGCATGCAAGCCTATAATTTATTCTAGAGCTTGAATCATGGACACCCAGCCTTGTGGATCACTAGTATCCTCCTTTGGGCCACTCAGATTAGTCTCAACCCAAATTTGTTGAACCAGCCCATTGAGATTGTCCTTGAACCGCTTTGCTCGCGCCCTTGTAACCGGACCAATTGGCACGTGGTTCGGGTCCGCATTCCACCTTGTGCTAGCCGCCATGTTCTCATCAAACACCCACCAACAAAAAATAAGGGTATGACAGAAAATCTACATGGCAGCACAAGAAAAAGGTCATTCCCTTGAGATCAAAAGAGAACAGTTGCTCCAAAAGGAAACAAAAGAAAAAATGGGCAAAAACAAGGACCCAACACATGTTACATGGCACATGGCACCTAAATTAAAACAAGCCGAGAAAAGACCAAAAAAAATATCAATCCCACATGGACAAGTAGTCATGGACTTTAGGGTCCTTAAACCATTTTATCTGAATTTGGTCCCGGATGCTACATGTAATATCCTTGATGATCTTGTCTCGAGGTATACACTTATGCTGGAATATGCGGGCATTCCTTTCTCTCCATATAGTGTAGACCATAGTACCAAGACACATACGTGGCATGATATGAAGGGGCTTTTTAGATTTCCACTTATTAGCAACCCAATTGGTGATGGAGCTCCAGTCAAGAGGGCACCCGGTCAAATTGAATTTGCTCATGATCACCTGCCAAACAAAAGATGAAAAGTCACAAGTAAAGAAAAGGTGGTCATGGGAATCCATATTTCTATTGCATAAGACACAAGCCAGGGGGCCTTGAGTGAAAGTCCATATCCTATCCTGAGTAGAGAGTTTCTGATGGAGGGCAGCCCAGACAATGAAGTTGTGTCTAGGGATGCTACCGGGAAACCAAACCAGGTGGGACCAGGGAACTCTGGGACAAGCCTCCCTTAAAAACTCCCAAGTTTGATAAAAGTTATAGGACCCATTCGAAGAGGGTTTCCTCTTAACCACATCATTAAGATTTGAAGGTTTAGGGGATAATAAAGTAGCATTTTTTTATTTGTATCAGTTCCCACGAAGAGGCTATGGGCCAATTCCACTCATTGCCCAGAATAACAGCTTGGACTTTAGAGTTAGTAGAGATAGCAGAATCATAAATGACCCTTGGTCCATATTTAGTATAAAGGGAACCACAAGGTAGCCAAGGGTCATGCCAGAGAAAAGTACTAGACCCATTGCCAATCTTGTACTAAACCAGAGTAATAGCAATGGGTCTAAGTTTTAGGAGTTTCCTCCAATACCAAGAACACTTTGAGGGAGTTTTGACAAACCAAAAACTTTGGCCCTTTAACATGTAAGTTTGAATCCATCTCTTCCAATTTGAAGTATTGGAATTAGACAGGAGGTTCCAAATATGTTTGAGGTTTAGGATAGCATTCATTTGCACTAAAGGTTTAATACCCAAACCACCCTCCTTTTTGGGAAGACAGACAATGTCCCAAGACACTTTAGAACCATATGAGGTCTCTATACCACCAGACCATAAAAATCTCCTCAAAATTTTTTCCACTTCTTTAAGAATGCCTTTTGGAAGGAGAGAAATACTCGAAGCTTTAACTCTGGAGCTAAACCCAAGGAAAGATTATTTCAAGAGATTTGTCTCCAAGTTTCCCAACAAATTCAAATAAAGTGGAAGAATGACCCTCATCTTCCCCAGTATATTGATAGATGGATATTTACTACTTAAGGGAATTTAGTTGGGAGTTTTGTTAGGCTAACTGCTATGTTTTATCAACTTTTGGGCTTGTGACCCCATGTGCTCTTTTTCTTTTGGCTTTTGATTTTGCTGTTCTTGGTGATGGGTCTTATCTTGGCTAGCCTTTGATAACCCTCCATCCCTTGTTGCTTTTCCAGTTGCCATTTTCATGCGCTGATTGTACACCCTGGGGTATGCCCCTTGTATTTTTGTATAGTGCCGTTTGGCTTTTTTTTTTTTTTTTATTGATTAACCCTTTTCCGAAAAAAAAAACATGCTAGCCCAGTAGTTGTGAATTCCCATAATAACAGAGTTTATCAATTGAGCCCTACCAGCATAGGATAAAAATTTAGAGTTCCATGACTGTATTCGTTTGGTGATTTTCTTAATGTGCTCAAGGCAATCAGTTCTTTTAAGTCTGGTGGTAATAAGAGGAATACCCAAGTATTTAAGTGGGAGAGACCCCATAGTGAATTGGAACAGGTTTCTAATAGCCTCAGCGATATCTGGCTCAATTCCAGCAACAAACAAACAACTTTTAGAAGGATTACCTCTCAGACCTGTAAATTCAGAGAATTGTTCAATAGAAGTCTTGATAATCTTGGCAGAATTGATATCACCATGAAACAAAAGCATCAAATCATCCGCAAAGCATAAGTGGGAAATATTAAGTTTATCACATCTCCAATGGTACTTAAAGCTCTTATCTTTATGAATATTATAATGAAGTAATTGACTAAGAGTTTCCATTATGAGGACAAAAAGATACGGAGACATGGGGTCACCTTGTCTCAAACCTCTAGCCCCCTCAAAATACCCCACAGATTCACCATTAAAGTTAATAGAGTATTTTGGGGAAGTCACACAAGCTTTGATCCACATGATCATTTTGGGAGGGAATCCCAAGATTTCAAGAAGGTCAAATAAGAAGACCCAACTGACACTATCGTAGGCCTTCATTAAGTCAACTTTCACCGTTGCTCTGGGAGGACCATTAGAAGAATGATAATCTTTCATAAGGTCTTGAGCAAGCAGAATATTATCACTAATCTTTCTCCCTTTAACAAAGGCAGATTACGATTGGTCAACAAGATTAGGGAGAACATTTTGGATTCTACTTGCAATAATTTTTGAAATACACTTGTAAATGGTGTTGCAACAAGAGATAGGTCTAAAATCCCCCATAGCAGAGGGGTTCGGTACTTTGGGAATTAAGGCTAAAAGGGTAGCATTAGATTCCACAAGCATCTCACCAGAGGTAAAAAATTCTCTAATAGCTGCAAGAACAGAGGGTCCTGTGATATTCCAAGTCTCTTTGAAGAAAAGGCATTGTACCCATCAGGCCCAGGAGCTTTATTGCTATGGAGACTAAAAAGAGTGCTTTTAATAACTTCATCCGTGGGGATAGTGTCCATAGTACTACTTTGATCAGGGGATAAAGTTTTTGAAAAATATTTTCTAAGCTCCTCAATGCCAGGGTAGTTATGGTTAGCAGACGTCCCAAGCATAGCTTGGAAGTATCTAATAGCCTCTGATTTTGCCTCATCTTCATCATTGGTGGTGGTATTATCGGGTCTAACAAGAGAGAGAATCCGTTTCTTATTTCTCCGAATTTTAATAGAGTTATGGAAAAATCTAGAATTTTATCTCCACATTCTAACCATTGAATCCTAGATTTTTGTCTTAAGATTTCCTCCTCTATTCTCGCAGCTTCAAAGAATTTTTTCATAGCCTATTTTTCTTCCAAGTTGAGGTTATTATCCATTTTTTTTTCGGAAAAAAATGAGGTTATTATCCATGGGATTAGCCTTTAAATTATTTTGACTTCGAAAAAGTTCCTCCCTCGCATTGTTCAATCTAATTTTCTCTCTGCCAATAACATCTTTAGATAGCACTTTAAGTTCCTTCTTTAAGTTCCTAAGTTTATGACATAGTTGGAACTAGGCAGTTCCTTCAATTCTATGCTCCCAAGAGTTCTGGACAGTTTGAGAGAATTTATCAAGAGAGGTAAGAAAATTATAGAATTTAAAGGGTCTTCCTTTACGTTTCCTAGTATTATCAATGTTAACAATAATAGGGGAGTGATCAGACATACCTGCCGGCTTGAAATCAGCAAGGGAAACAGGGAAGTGATCCAGCCATTCCTGATTAACAATTGCCCTGTCCAGCTTTCGCTGAGTAAAGTCAGGTTTTCCAAATCTTCTATTACACCAAGAAAAAAACACTCCAATATATCTAAGGTCCACAAGACAAGCATCATTAATACATTTAGAAAATTCTTCTCTCTCTACTTCGCTTCCCCTATCAGTTCCTTGGATTTCATTGGAACTAAGAGTAGCATTGAAGTCTCCCAAAGTAATTCAAGGATTAGGACCCATAGAGTTTGCAATGGTTCTAATGGAGTTCCATAGACTAATTCTTTGGGTCCCAGTATTATAAGCATAGACAAAAGAGGCCTCAAAAGAGAATTTGTTATCATCACTAGTGATCTTGGTGTGGATAACTTGAGGATTAGAGAACAAAATATCCACTTTAACAATATCAGGATTCCAAGCAATCCATATCCTACCATAACTATCAGATTGGGTGTTTGTAACAAATCTCCAATGAGGCATGATATTATTTTGAACAATCACCTCATTAATTTGTTTAACTTTAGTTTCAGTTATTCCCATAACAGAAATATCATTATCATATATGAATTTTTTCAGTTCCTTTTGTTTATAGGGCTGGTTAAGCCCCCTTATATTCCAATTACAGATAATCATTAAATACCAATGTTGGAGTTATTCGTCATACCTGAGGGAACTCCCTTCCTCTGATTAGTACTTTTACTTGGAGATATCGTGTGGCTTGGACTCAGGTTGGAACTGGCTGGGATGCCTTTGGGAATGTCATCTTGGCTCTGTTGTTGAGTATTTTCCAACTTGGTCTCAGCAGCACTGCCTTCAGTTAGAATATCAAAAGAGTTTGATGCTTTAATCCCCATCTTATTGGGAGACCCTATTAGAAGATTTTGGACTGCCGAAGGGTCTATGGAGTATACAACATGCTCACTCAACCCTGCTTTAATTTCCTGAGTTGGGTGTACATTTCTACCCTGGTTTTCTTTAGAGATTTCCATAGGCACGAGAGAAGGGACCACCTTAGATGGACTATGGGGCCGATGGACATGCTGGTAGGGTATATTGGGGGAAGCTGCTGCTTGAACAGGGTTATCTTGGTTATGTACAGTAGTGTCCCTTACCTTAGTCTGAGAGGTCTTGATATCATCCTGTTCCAGATCTGCAACCTCTGGTAGGATGTTACATGAGGAGAGACCTTGAGTAGTATCTTCAACAGATATCAACTTCCCCTTCTCCTTGGTCATCCATTGGCCTTCCTCTGGGCCTTTCTTAGCGCTAAGGCCCTTTTGCTGAGTATAGGTAGTATGGATTTTTTGACAGTTGTGGCCAAATTTCCTACATTTTGGACATCGAATTGGCGTCCATTGATATTCGACATGAATTCTGATGAATTGTGGATCCCCAGTAATAGGATCTTCAACTTGGATATCAAATGCATTAAGTAATTCACGCTCCGCACTAACATCTATGCAAATCCTAGCACATGAGATCCTACGGCATGTGACTCCTTTAAGGTGCGCCAAGTGTAAAAGATTTGGACATGATTGCTCCAAGATTCAAAAACCTACTACAATCCATAAACCAAAGACTCAAGCCCCCAATACTCAGCTTCTCATTGATGATGATGCTTGAAAAGTCAAAGGCAAGGGTAATATGACCAACAGTATTGTTCCAGAGGCTAGTTACAAACATTCTAATGTTGAGGGTAAAGTGCGGAATGATGCTATTCTTCCACGGCAAGGGGAAGGGACTAGTGTTGCCAATGCTGGGCCTGTGCTTAAGAATCAATTCTCATCATTGCAAACCATAGAAAATGAAGACATTCAGCTGGATATTCCAGAGAGCAGGATTGGAGATGACAGTGCTATGTCTATGGTTCCTAAAGCTACCTGCTCCCAGAAAGACAACCAGATTGATAATCTTGACTCTCATGAGATTCTGAAGGCCAGTGGAATGAGGAAACAAGTTGCTCAGGAAGAGAGGCAAAAATGCATCGTTGAGCCTACTGATTATGCAACTCCAAGAAATGAAGTTGCTGAAGGGGATAAGATTAATGGCCTGGTTTTGAGCCTTAAGGAAGTGGAAATTTTTGAAAAAAGTACATATAGTGAGAAGGTGCAAATTGAGAAGCCTAGAGAAGGCTCCACCTCCTCCCCTATTTCGATATCACCATCTCCAGCGGAGTCAGACCTTAACCCTTCTAGCCCCACCCCTTATCCTGATCAGGATAAGGAAAACGAGGATACTTACACTTCAGAGCATAGGAATGAAATTCAAAGTGTGCAAAAGACCAGTGAATGTAACACTTCTAAGGTGGAAGCCTATTCCGGACAGATGGGGTATACTAATTCATTTTTCAAAAAACCTATCCCTCATGAGGACTCAAGTGATGAAGAAGAACAATCAGTCCAAGAGCCTTCACATATGAAGTATGTGGAGCATCCTAGCCCTAAGATCTCTCCAGGTCATTCCAATAAGCAGAAGAACAAATCAGGATGGTCTTCAGGTAAGAAAAAACACTCTTCTAAACGTCGTTAATGATAATTAGTTGCTGGAATATAAGAGGGCTAAATTAGGCCACTAAACAAGACGAGATTTCTAAGTTTGTTCTTACTCACAAAATTGATGTTATGGGTATTGTTGAAACTAAAGTAAGAATGCCCAATCAAGATAAAATACAGAGGACCATGCTTCCTAATTGGACTTTTATTACGAATAGCCAACCAAATTCTGTGGATAGAATTTGGGTTGGATGGAACCCTAATAAAGTCACTTTAACTGTCTTACATTGTACTAGGCAAGTTATTCATGTTAAAATTGACTCTATGGACCAATTATAGTCGTTTGAAGCCTCTTTTATTTATGGCTCTAACACAATCCAAGGTAGGAGGTCCCTTTGGTCTACCTTGAGAAATGTAGCAGCTTGTATTGGTGATATCCCTTGGATTAGTCTCGGGGATTTTAACTCCGTTTTAAACTCTAATGAAATCTTTGAGGGTAATCCAGGGAGAGATCAAGGAGCTGTTGAATTTAATGATCTTGTGAATGCCACTTGTCTTGTAGATCTTAGATTTACAAGTATCTTCTTCTCTTGGTGCAATCGGCAATTCGACTCTGTTCACTTTACCAAAAGAAAACTTGACAGAGCTCTTGTTAATCCCAGATGGTTGGATGTGTTTCCCTCAGCTCATGCAGATTTTCCCCCCTCGGGTATTTCTGACCACTCTCCTATTATTGTCAGCTTATCTCCTACTGCGAAACGGAAAGGTAAACCTTTTAAGTTTTACAATTATTGGACAGAGGTGGAAAATTTTAATGATACTGTTAGCACCTCTTGGGCTAGACACATTGAAGGTACCTTCCAATTTCAATTATTCCACAGCTTAAAAAACCTTAAAGGTGCTCTCAAAACTCTAACCAAGGATTCCTTGGGTAAGGAGAGAATCTTAGCTAACAAAGCTAGAGAAGATCTTTGGTCTTGCCAAAGGAAACTCGATGCCAAACCTGGTGACACTACCCTTAGAATCCTTGAAAAAGAGCTTACGCAAGTTTTCTTAAAAGCTATTCACATTGAAGAAGAGATAATTAGGCAAAAATCTAGAATTCAATGGCTTGATGCCGGGGATAAGAACACTTCTTATTTTCATAACTCTGTTAAAAACCGAAGGAACCATAAACGCATTGTGTCCCTTGTTAAACCCGATGGTTCTAAGACCATTAATGAAGGGGAAGCAAAAATTGAAGCAATTAGATACTTTCAATCCATGCTTGGCACCCCAGCGGCTAATCCCTACCCTGGCATTAGTGAATTGAGGACTGTCATTCATAAGCGTATCCCTACCGAGTTATTTAACATTATGGATGCTATTCCTAGTGATGATGATATTAAGGAAGCCCTTCAAAGTATCCACAGTAATAAAGCGCCGGGTCCTGATGGTTATAATGCTCATTTTTTTAAGAAGACCTGGACAACTACCGGATCTTTAGTTACTAAGGCTATCAAAGAATTCTTTACTTCTGGCCAAATGTTAACTGAGTCAAATGCTACCCTTATTGCGCTTATACCCAAGATCCCTAATCCGTCTAAGATGAGTGACTTTAGGCCTATCTCGTGTTGTAACACAGTCTATAAATGCATTTCAAAAATTATATCCGAGAGACTTCAAAAAGTTTTACCTACTCTTATTGATAAGGCCCAATCTGCTTTGATCAAAGGTAGAAAGATCAGTGACAATGTTCTGCTTGCCCAAGATCTTATAAGGGACTATCATAAGCCGTCTGGGCATCCTAGAGCTGCGGCAAAGGTCGACCTTATGAAAGCTTATGATAGTGTGAGTTGGGAGTTCTTGCTTGATCTCCTTGAGGTACTTGGTTTTCCGCCTAGGATGCAAGGGTGGATTAGAGCTTGTATAACTAGTCCTAAGTACTCTATTAATTTTAATGGGGAATCTATAGGGTACTTTGAGGGTGCGAAAGGACTTAGACAAGGTGATCCTATGTCACCTTACCTTTTTGTTCTTGTCATGGATACACTTAGCCAATTGATTCAACAAAACATCCAAAGATCTTCTAACTTTAAATATCATTGGAGGTGTGATAAACTTAAAATATCGCACCTTTGTTTTGCCGATGACCTTCTTTTATTTTTCAATGG
The DNA here is from genome assembly GCA_033977485.1 of Hydrangea macrophylla. Classification (NCBI taxonomy): domain Eukaryota; kingdom Viridiplantae; phylum Streptophyta; class Magnoliopsida; order Cornales; family Hydrangeaceae; genus Hydrangea; species Hydrangea macrophylla. Next base: position 56,217,923 of record CM066997.1, read on the forward strand.
GGATGTACACTCTGCGTCAGTTATGAAGAATTCCTTGGATCAATTTTATAACTTGACTGGCATGCAGGCTAATGCTAACAAAAGTTGTGTGTTTCTTACAGGAATGGAGGGGAGCACTTCCAATGCTATTAGTCGCAGTCTCCCGTTTACCCTTGGTTCCCTCCCAATGAAGTACCTTGGTGTTCCTTTGATCACCACTAGGCTCAAGAAGGGAGACTGTGATGATCTCATCCAGAAAATCACCTCAAGAATCACTTCTTGGACCTCTAAATTCCTTTCTTATACTGGCAGACTCCAACTTATCCAATCAGTTCTTGCAGGGGTTCAAAATTATTGGGCTGCCATGTTCATTCTTCCCAAAAGTGTCCTTAAGCATATTGATAGATTAATGTGTAGATTCCTTTGGACCGGAGGAACTGAAAAAGCCCATGGGGCTAAAGTTACTTGGGACTTAGTTTGTAGGCCTAGGAAGGAAGAGGGTCTTGGCCTAAAAAACTTAACTCAATTGAATTCTATTTTAAATCTCAAACATATCTGGGCCATATTTACTTCTAAAAATAAATCACTTTGGGTGGATTGGATACATACTTACATGTTGAAAAGGAAAAGTTTTTGGGAAGCCAAGACCCCTTCCCAATGCTCTTGGTATTGGCGAAAGCTCCTTAAACTTAGGCCTATGGCTAGACCAATGATTAGGCATAAAATTGGTAATGGGTGTGGTACTTTTCTCTGGTATGATAATTGGCATCCTATGGGTCCTATTTTGGATAGAGTCGGAATGCGTGTCCAATATGATGCCGCCATCCCCCTAACTGCCAAAGTCTCTAAGGTTATTGTTGGAAGTGAATGGAATTGGCCCCGTACAAACACTATTGAATTAATGGAACTTAGAGGCCAACTGCATTCTTTACCTCTCCCTAATAATTCTAATGATGTGGTCCAATGGTTGCCATCACCAAATAATGTGTTCTCTTCCACCTACACTTGGGATCATGTTCGTACTCATTATCCCAAAGTCCATTGGTATGGTCTTACTAAGTTCCCGGGTCATATCCCTCGCCATAGTTTTATCATGTGGTTGGCTATTCTTCATAGATTATCCACACATGATAGAATTTATACATACACACCAGGACCTCTTGCTTGTGTTTTTTGTCACAAAAATTTGGAATCTCTTGACCATTTATTCTTTAATTGCTCATATACTTCTTACGTGTGGCAGGGAGTGCTTAATAGGTTGGACGTCTCTCATTCCACCCCCTCATGGGATGTGCTTGTGGATTGGGCAGCGAACAAGTGGAAAGGCAAGACTCCTTGGCAAGTTGTCCCTAAAATGTGCCTTGGTTTGGTTGTGTATCACATTTGGAAAGAAAGAAATGCACGAAGTTTTAAATTTGAAGGGAAGACTAAGGAAAGAGTTTTACAAGACATTTGCCTTCAGGTTTCCTTACAGATACAAGCTATATGGAAGAACAACCCCCATCTCCCTCAGTACATTGAAAGATGGACCATTACCCCATAAGGGGGACTCTGCCTTGGCCTTGTTTTTGTCTTGATGAAGTTGGCTTGATGTAATTCGTGTTCTTTTGCCTTTGTTGGTTTGGTTGGTGCTCGATTTGTTAGGATGGGTTATTCTCTGGTTTTGTTGTAGATAATTCCCTATCCTTTGTTGCATTGTTTGATGCATTTGTTTTGTGCTCATTGTTTATCCTGGGGTATGCCCCTTGTACTTTGTACAGTGCCGTTTGGCTTTTTTCGTTTAAATTAAACCTTTTTTCCGGAAAAAAAAAGTCCATGGAAGAATTATTAAATTGAGTTGTGAATGACGTTTCCATTGAGATCTTATTTGTGTATTAATTTGTGACACCAGATTTAGTAGCAATTGTTCTTTAAGAGTAGAAGAATCATTAAAAGTCCTATGGTTCCTCTCTCCCTCCATATACCATAGATGGCAACTCCAAGGCAAATTTTTGGTATATCATGTTGAGTCGTCTTCCCCTTCTAATGTTGTGCCATTCATAGCACCATAGTATCCCAATCTATTCTATTCCAATTCAGTCCACATCTATTCATCAATTCCTGCCAAACAAAGGAAGCAAAATTACAATAAAAAACAAATGACATGGGTTTCCATATGGCTCTGAAAATAAACACAAACAAGAGGCCCAGGAGTAAAAGTAAAGATTCTATCATGGGTAGCAAAGTCTTTTTTGAATAGCAAACTATAATATAAATCTCTATTTAGGAGTGTAGCCTAGAAACCAAACTAGTTTGTGCCATGGAAACTCGTGGGCCACATCTCGGAGGTGGTCCAATATATGAGCAAAGTTTATATTTCCTATTGGGAGAAGTAGTCCATGACAAAACATCAGACAAGCCATTAGACTTGTACATGTTAGATAAGAGAGACCGAACTTTATTTAACCCTATAGAATTGGAAGTAGGCCAATTCCAATCATGTCCCCTTATAATGACTGCCACTTTTGCATAAGTATCAATTGCAGTATTGTAAACAATTCTGTTGGTATACTTCTCAAACAAATGGCCACAGGGGAGTCAATTATCAAACCAAAGGGAGGTATGTTATCCATTACCTATAGTGTGAATAAGTAAAGGTCTAACAACTTCCCTTAGCTTCAACAACTTTCTCCAATACCAAGAACATTGGCCAGGTGGTTTTATATCCCAAAACTTTTTGTTTTAATCATGTACAGGATAACCCAGGCTTTCCAATAAGAATCATTTTTAGGATCAAGGAGATTTCCATTATGCTTTAAATTTATAATGTATTAGTGATAAATATATCCTTAAAACCCAGGTCACCCTCCTTCTTAGGTTTACAAATTGATACGTACAAAAATATCCAGTCGAAGTCAGCCTCCGCCACCTCAACAAGGAATGCTGAGTCATCTGATAATGGAGCTCACCATACAACCATCCTGGGCTGACCACTAAGACCGCCCGACTTGGACACATCATGGGCTCAGTCCAGGCACGACCCGTGACTTGTTCCATCAGGTTCCAAATAATTTTCTTATCTCAACTAGAAGACTTCCTAACAATTCCGATTCACACATTCCCTCTCCTTTAAATTCTATTTCTGTGGTGGGAGATACTTGCAATACTCAAAATCCTAAACCTCCTAATTCAGCTGAAAATTTGGTGGGCCCCAAATCCTGGGCTTCTCTAGTTATAAAGAAAAATTCCCTTGGTTTTAAACTGAGCTATATTAAGCCTCGGGAAGAATCCAAAAGGCAGCATCTAAGCATCCCCAGAGAAGTTTTTGTTCAAGGTAGCCATGCTTGGCATAATACTCTTGTTGGCTACTTCATTGGTAAGAAGTTACCATTCTCTTTTGTCAAGAATACTACAAACAGATTATGGGGAAAACTTGGCCTGCATGATATGGTAGCCACAGTTCGGGTTTCTACTTCTTTAAATTTAATAGTAAGGAGGAGAGTATGGCTATTCTAGAAGGAGGTCCGTGGCATGTCAGTGGGCAACCAATAATCCTGAGAAAATGGCAATCAGGACTTACATTGTCCAGAGAATCTATTTCCACCCTTCCAGTCTGGGTTCACATATCGAATATTCCTCTTGAATTGTGGAATCCTCTGGGATTAAGTCACATAGCTAGTGCCATCGGTAAACCGTTGCATGTAGCAAAAGTTACTGCAGAAGGAAGGAGGATCTCGTATGCTCGAATATGTATTGAATTAAATGCCAACCAAGATCTTCTTAAGGAGCTTGTGATTGATTTTGAGGACCCAATTACGGGTGAGATCGAGCCTATTTATCTCCCTATCGAATACTAGTGGATTCCTATTCGGTGTGCAAAGTGTAAAAGATTCGGGCATGATTGCGCTAAACTGCCTAAATTATCCATAGCTCCAATTCCTGTTCAAAATGATCCTACCCAAAATAATTTGGAGGGTGGGTGGAAAACTAAGGATAAAGGTAAATTTATCAATTCTGATACTTGTGAGACAAAAGCTTCCTCTTCTAAATTGGTGGAAACAATCGTTGACCAAACCTTAGGTATTAATGCTGGATTGAAAGCTAGTATATCCCATAGTTCTCCTATTATTCCAATAGTTGCCATTCTGGAAAGTAATAAGTTTTCAAGCTTAGAAGTTTCATTGGCTGAAGAAGTTGTCCCAAGAGACCTTCCCACCTCCTTGGAGGAAGACGACATCCTTCAAACCCAGGGTTCCCTATCTAAACAATCTGCTTCTGAGGATCTGTAGAATTTCAATAGCTGCTTTAAACCCGGGCATCTGGGTGATTTGGGACTTTTAGCTGCTCAGTCAGAACAACCTCCTGTCGTCATTGAAGTTGCTACAGTACATATTCCCGAGGAGGCTTCCGTTGATTCTATGGCTAAAGAGTTAGGGGATAGAGTGGGACTCTTAAAATCCTACCCACCCACTGATCTCTCTTCCAGCTCTGGTAAGGAAAATCAGTCCATTTCCGTGGTTCCAGGTCAGATTTCCTCTTCTTCATTCCTCTCTCCTAAACGTATGAATACTTCATTGCACACCACTAGTTATAAAAATAGAAACTCCTCAGGAAGGAGGAAGAAACCCCATAAACGTTCTTAATGATTATTTGCAGTTGGAATATAAGGGGTCTCAACCAACCCTTGAAACAATCTGAGATTGCAAAATTCATTTATAAAAAATAACCTTGATGTTATTGGTATTGTTGAAACTAAGGTTAAACAATCCAATGAGGACTTGATTAAAAAGATTATTTTTAAAGATTGGAACCTTATCACCAATAGCACTCCAAACTCTGTTGGGAGAATTTGGGTGGGTTGGAATCCTGATAAAGTTCACCTAACTATTTTGAATTCTAACCCCCAACTTATTCATACTCTGATAGAGAGTGATGATTCAAGCATTTCCTTTGAGGCCTCCTTTGTCTATGGGGCTAACCAAGGTAGTGAAAGAGTGTCCCTCTGGAACTCTTTAAAATCTATTTCTGGTGGCCCTAACTCTTCTAATCACATCATCTTGGGGGACTTTAATGTTGTTTTACAAACTGATGAAATTTCTGATTCTACTGCTTGTTTAAATTCAGAGATCTCTGAGTTTAGCAATCTTGTGGATCAATTAAGTCTTTCAGATTTGAGATATTCGGGTGAGTTTTTTACTTGGTGTAACAGGAGATTTGGAAGACCTAATTTTACTGAAAGAAAACTTGATAGGGCTTTGGTGAACCAATCTTGGCTTGATAATTTCCCTGACTCCTACACTCACTTTCATAAACCAGGTATCTCCGATCATTCTCCTCTTGTTACTTTTGTGGATAAGATTGCAAGGAGGAAGGGTAGGTCCTTTAAATTCTTTAATTTTTGGACCCAACTGGATCATTATCCTGAAATCCTCTCCCAAGCTTGGAGCACTACTGTGAGAGGTACTCTCCAATTCCAAATTTGTCAAAAGCTTAGATTGGTTAAGCATGATTTAAAGCGATTTAGCAGACTTATAATTGGGAAAGAAAAACTTAATGCTGATAAATCTAGGGAAGAGTTGGAAAATGTCCAATCTGAGCTTCTTCACTACCCTAATGATTCTAATCTTATCTCTAAACAAAAATTATGCATGGATAACTATCTTCAGTCTATTTGGATTGAAGAAGAAACTCTTAAACAGAAATCCAGATTACAATGGCTGGAATGTGGGGACAAGAATTCTAGATATTTCTTTCAAACTATTAAAGATAGGAGAAACAGGAAAAGAATCTTCAAGTTGGAAAAACCTAATGGCCAATTTACTAGTAATATTGAGAAAGCTAAAATTGAAGCTATAAGACATTTCCAAGCTCTTCTTGGCTCTCCTGCTGTGAATAACTATTTAGGAATAGATTTTTTAAGGACTTTTATTCACAAAAAGATCCCTAATAATTTTTTACTTGATCTTGATAGAGTTCCAACCTTAGCTGAGATTAAAGATACTTTTTTATCTTTGCATGATAACAAAGCTTCGGGCCCTGATGGGTTTAATGCTCATTTTTTTAAAAATTCCTGGAATTTAGTTGGAAAAGAAGTCACTGCAGCTATTAACAAATTCTTTACTACTGGTGAATTGTTTAAGGAGTCTAATGCTTCTATTATAGCTTTGATACCTAAAGTCCCCAATCCATCTAAGATGGGGGATTTCAGGCCTATCTCTTGTTGTAATACTATCTACAAATGTATTTCCAAAATTTTGGCTAACAGAATCTAAAGGGTTCTCCCTGTTATTATTGATCAAACTCAATCCGCTTTTGTTAAAGGTAGGAAAATTAGTGACAATGTTTTATTAGCTCAGGACCTTTTAAGGGATTATCACAAGGTTGGTGGAAAACCGAGGGCTGCAGCTAAAGTCGACCTAATGAAAGCCTATGACAATGTTAGTTGGACCTTCCTCTTTGATTTGCTTGACACTTTGGGTTTTTCCCCCAGGTTGAGGAAATGGATCCAAGCGTGTATCTCTTCTCCTAGGTACTCCATTAACTTTAATGGTGAATCTGTTGGGTTTGTCGAGGGAGCTAAGGGGCTTAGACAGGGTGATCCCATCTCTCCATACTTGTTTGTTATCATTATGGATCACAATTTCATCCCATTAGTTTATGTGTGCTTTTAGCCAATTACTTCATTTTAATATTCAAAATGGTCCATTTTCGTATCATTGCTTTGCGGATGATTTAATTACTCTCTTAAATGGTGATATGGAGTCTGCTAAGCTTATTAGGCATACTTTAAACCAATTTTATGACTTATCTGGTCTTCAAGCTAATAATTCTAAAAGTTGCCTTTTTTTCTCTGGGATTGATGATAACTTGGCGTTTGATTTACTTCAAGAACTCCAGTTTACCAAAGGAAATCTTCCTTTAAAGTATCTGGGAGTTCCCATGATTACCACTAAGTTAAAAAAAAGTCACTGTGAAGATCTCGTTACTAAGATTTGCTCTAGGATCAATTCTTGGAAATCCAAATCTTTTTCCTTTGTAGGTAGATCCCAACTTATTCAATCTGTTTTATCTGGTATTCAGCTTTATTGGTCTGGAATGTTTATTATTCCTAAAAGTGTTCTTAAGCAGGTGGATCAAGTTTTGAGAAGATTTCTTTGGAGGGGCACTTCTGAAAAAGCCCATTGTGCTAAGGTGGCTTGGGTTAATGTGTGTAGGCCCAAAAGAGAGGGAGGGTTTGGTTTTAAAGATATTTTCCTTACGAATACTGTGCTTAATCTTAAACACCTCGGAAACCTCCTTGACCCTACTAATAATACCCTTTGGAAGCATTGGGTCCACCTTTATATGATTAAAACCAAAAGCATTTGGGAGGTGAAAGCCCCCGGACAATGTTCTTGGTATTTTAGGAAGCTTTTGAAACTTAGAAATATCGTGAGACCTCTTCTTAGACATAAAATTGGTAATGGCTTACATACCACCCTTTGGCATGACAATTGGCTCCCTTGTGGGCCTCTTTTTGAGAAATACACTAGCAGAATTGTGTATGATGCAGCTATTGATCCTAGTGCTAAAGTGGCTACGATTATATCTCATCTTGATTGGAATTGGCCTGCTTCCATCTCTATTGGTCTTAATGAGGTCAGTGAACTTTTGTCCAATTTTTATACTCCAACTGAACTGAATAATAAAATTGAGTGGACCACCTCCCCCAATGGGAAATTTATTTTCTCCCATGTCTGGAATCAGCTTAGGCCATCTAGTCCTACTGTCCCTTGGTACCCCTTTGCTTGGTACTCTGGATGTACTCCTAGACAAAATTTTATGTTATGGCTAGCCATCCAAAATAGACTAGCTACTCAGGATAGAATTTGCCATTTTACTCCTGGCCCTCTTGCTTGTACTTTATGCCTTAGGCAAATGGATTCTCATAAACATCTTTTCTTTGATTGTGATTATTCTAAATTCATTTGGCAGGCTCTGATGATTAGGTGTAATCTGACCTAGAATGGCACCCCTTGGGATAGAACTGTCACTTGGATGGTCCAGCATTGGAAAGGGAAATCCCCGCAACAAATGATACCCAGAATTTGCTTGGGAGTTACTATCTATGGTTTGTGGAAGGAAAGGAATAATAGAAATTTCAAGAACGCTTCCTTACCGAAAGAACAATTATTGAAGATTTTTGTCTCGCAAGTATATGCTCAAGTCATGATTAAATGGAAAAGGCATAATCATCTTGATGCTTTGCTGCTGAACTGGCATTAGTACATGGGTTGTATTTTTCTTTTCTCTTCCTTTTGTCTTGTTTCCTCTTGGTTTTGGTTTTTTTGATTTTGTATGTTTTTGATTGGCTTTTTTGCTGATCAGTGTTGTTTTTTTATCTTGGCTTGTTTTGGCCATTTTTTGTGGTTTGCTTTGCCACTTGTCCTTTGATACGGAACAAGGGGCACCAAAGGATCCATTACATGTTCTAGTTGGGCCAATCACAAGGGCAAGGGCTAAAAGGTTCAAAGAAGCACTTATTGGGCTGATCTGAGAAATTTGGGCTAAATCCATGACTTCCAAGAGTGGCCCAAATAGGGGAGAAGAATTCATTAACCTAATATATGCTTGTGATAATAAGGGCTGATTTGGACCAATTTCATCAAATAAGTTGGTTGTTAGTTGAGAGTTTGATCATTATGACTGTTAGTTGGGAGTTTATGCATGTTTCCCAACCTTTTTGATAAGTTAAAGTAGTCTTTTTTGTATTAGTTATGCTGAAAAACGAGATTGTATCTTTTCCCGAAGAAAAAAAAAACGAGATTGTATCTAATCCTATGGTTGGTGGGATGTTCCAACTACTTGCTTTTATTACTTTTCCAACCAACTTTGCATTTAATCTTATGGTTGGAAGGATGTTCCAACCTATTATATATGGCTGATTCTAGTAATGAAAAAGGCAGACTATTTTGAGATAAAAAGTGAAAGTAATCTCTTTGGTTCTTTTAGAACTATTTGAACTTTTCAGATTTATCTGTGGCATTCAACCTTCGACTTATCAAATAGTCTTTCACAACTATTTGTGGCGTCAACACATTCCATCCATTCCTTTTCTTAGAGAACCGATCTGGGGTCAAATTTCGTACGGGTTCCTTCACTTCGTGGGCGGGGTTCGTATAAGTTGGTATCAAAGCTTGGCTCTAAGTGAGGTTTGCTATCTTTATTTATTTACTGCCAATTTTCTTGAGTCTTCTTTTGTTTAGGATCAGTAAATCCTGATACCAGTTTCCCTTTTCTTCTTTGATTTGAGTCCGAATTTAGCTTTGCTTCCGAATTTCAATTTTTTAGTTTTTGTGTGTCTCAGTCAATATTCGGGTGCTTGATATATAAAAAAATAAAAGGAAAGCTAAGGATCAAAAAAGAAAGAAAGAAAGCTAAGGATCAAAAACAAAAGAGAGGATCTGAGAAAAAAAAAGAGTACCAAAAACCCGACTTAAAATTTTTATTCGTGTTCTCATTATTTATGTTTTAGGGAGTCCAAATCCAACTTTACTCCACAGCGGAAAATTTTTGAAAATTTTGGTATCGTGTGCTTTTGGAACCTAATTTTCCGAGATCGTTATTCTCTTGCTTCAAAATTTGAATTTCTTTGGTATAAACCTTTGTGAATTGCCACTGAAAATTTGATTCTTGTTCGATTAGCTCGATAAGAACCAAGCGAGAATTACTACGAGTGAAAAAAGGCAAGAGTGGTGAGCGCATTAGAGGGTAAAAGCCAAATTTCTTGAGTGAAGCACGTAAGGGAGTGTAGTGAGGATCTGTTCAATTTTCTTTCTAACCCATTCTTGCAGAAAGCATGGAAAAAAATCAAGAAAGAGGCATAAATGACGAAGTTCAACAACCTGTTGTTCCAAATTTGCAAATCCAAGCTTTAATGGGGGAAACGAGACGGATGATGAGGGCAGAACTAGAGCAGTTGCATGATAGGTTGGATAGGGTAGAAGAGGGGACACAACGGGGGCAGCCACGAATTGCTCCTAAAGTACAAAGAATGGAGAGAGTTCATCCGAGGGGAGTGGGAGATGAAGAGTAGGAATACTTTGGGGAAGGGTTTGGTGAGGAAGATGATCGGGATCCAATTATCAACAATAGGAGAAATGGTGGGTGGTTTAGAGAAGCTAGGAATCGGGAAGATAACAATTTGGGTAGTCTTAAGATGCAGATTCCGTCATTTCAAGGTAAAAACGATCCGGAGGTTTATCTTGAATGGGAAAGGAAGATGGAATTGGTATTTGATTGTCACAACTATTCTGAGCTTAAAAAGGTCAAACTTGCAGCCATTGAGTTTTCTGACTATGCTATTGTTTGGTGGGATCAATTGGTGTTAAATAGGAGAAGAAATAGAGATCGACCCATTGAGACCTGGGAAGAAATGAAAACTGTAATGAGGAGGCGATTTGTGCCAAGTCATTACTACCGGGAGTTGTACCAGAAATTGAAAGGCCTTAGACAAGGTACCTGGAGTGCAGATGATTATTATCAGGAAATGGAAATGGTTATGATCCGAGCAAATGTAGAGGAGGACCAGGAGGCAACTATGGCTAGGTTTTTGGGTGGATTGAACCGAGAAATTGCCGATTTGGTATAATTGCAGCATTATGTGGAACTGGAAGATATGGTACACATGGCTGTCAAGATTGAGCGCCAACTTAAGAGGGGGGGCAGCAACGCACGACGTAATCCTACCTCGAGTTCTTCTTGGATGCCGAGTTTCGTGCAAAAGGAAGAGAAGCAAGTCACGGCTAAGCCCAAAACTGAACAAATTTAAGAAAGGACTAGCCATGGGAATCAAGGAAAATCTGATTCTTCCGACACTCAAAATCTTGATATCAAGTGTTTTAAATGCCAAGGCAGGGGTCATATAGCGAGCCAATGTCCGAACAAAAGGGTTATGGTGTTGTGAGATGATGGTAAAATTGAGACCGAGGATGAAGGCGATACCGACTCTATGCCACCATTGGAGGACGTGGCTTGTGAGGAGTATGCGGTTCATGGTGATTTGTTGGTAACAAGGAGGGCTTTGAATATGCAAGCTAAAGAAGAGGAAGAGGTGCAGCGAGAAAATATCTTTCATACTCGATGCCATGTGCAAAACAAGGTGTGTAGTGTGATTATTGATGGAGGTAGTTGTACAAATGTTGCTAGCACTACAATGGTGGAGAAATTAGGGCTGCCAACAATTACACACCCCCAGCCTTACAAATTGCAATGGCTCAATGATTTCGGAGAAATAAGAGTTACTAAACAGGTGATGGTTTCTTTCTTCATCGGAAAATATGAAGATGAAGTTTTGTGTGATGTAGTCTCGATGCAAGCAGGACATCTACTGTTGGGCCGACCATGGCAATTCGATCGGCGAGTCAAGCATGATGGATTCACCAACAAATACTCCTTTGTACTCAATCAAAAACCAATCACTCTTTATTTACCAATTTCCAAAAAAAAAAAAAAACCAATCACTCTTGTTCCATTGACACCAAAACAGGTTTATGAGGATCAAGTGAGGATGCAAAAAGAGAGTGATCAAGAGAAAAAGAGTAAAAAAAAGAGAGAGATCGAGAAGATTGAGAGAGAAAAAGAACAGAAAAGTGAAGTCATTGAGAGAAAAAAAGAGGGAAAACAAAAGAATTTCTATACAAAAGCGAGTGAGATAAAAAGAGCGTTGTTTTCAAATCAGCCTATACTTGTACTTATATACAAGGAGGCATTTTTGAACACTAACGAACTTAACCCCATTTTGCCTAGTTCTATTGTGACTCTTTTGCAGGCTTATGAGGATGTCTTTCCCGAGAAAACACCCCATAGCTTACCTCCAATCCGAGGGATTGAGCATCAAATTGATTTCGTGCCCGGTGTAACTATTCCAAATCGACCAGCCTACAGGAGTAATCCAGAGGAGACAAAGGAACTTCAAAGGCAAGTTAGTGAACTGATGGAAAAAGGGTACGTGAGAGAAAGTATTAGTCCATGGGCAGTTCCAGTATTGTTAGTACCTAAGAAGGATGGGACGTGGAGAATGTGTGTTGATTGCCGAGCCATCAACAACATAACGGTAAAGTATCGTCATCCTATCCCTCGTTTAGATGATATGTTAGATGAGCTGTATGGTTCTTGTGCGTTTTCTAAAATTGATTTAAAAAGTGGATATCATCAGATTCTAATGAAAGAAGGAGATGAATGGAAAACTGCCTTTAAAACAAAATATGGTTTGTATGAATGGTTAGTCATGCCTTTTGGTTTGACTAATGCTCAAAGCACTTTTATGAGACTTATGAACCATGTTTTGCACAGAAATTATTGATACTTTTCTTAGTATGCATATGAATAAGGCCTCTGGGCCCGACGGTTTCAATGCTCATTTATTTAAGACGTCCTGGTCTACTGTTGGGCCTTTAGTCATTGATGCAATTCAGGAGTTTTTTCACTGGGGAGAAATGCTGAGAGAATCTAATGCTAGTCTTATAGCCCTTAATTCCTAAAGTCCCTAATCCCTCTAGGATGGGGGACTTTAGGCCCACCTCTTGCTGTAACACTCTCTATAAGTGTATCTCTAAAATCATCGCAAAGAGGCTTTAGGCACTCCTTCCCTCCATTATTGACCAAGCCCAAACTGCATTTGTCAAGGGTAGGAAAATTAGTGATAATATTCTTTTAGCCAGGATTTGTTAAGAGATTATCACAAGAATGGTGGTAAGCCAAGAACTACTGCCAAAGTTGACCTTATGAAAGCCTATGATAGTGTGAACTGGGAATTTTTGTTTGACTTACTAGAAGTTCTTGGATTTCCTCCAAACTTAAAAAGATGGATTAGAGCTTGCATTACCACCCCTAGATACTCTATTAACTTCAATGGGGCCATGGGTTACTTTGATGGTGCCAAGGGCCTTAGACAAGGGGATCCCATCTTCCCTTACCTATTTGTTCTTATAATGGAGACCCTGAGCCTATTACTTGCCCACAATATCCAAAGAGGGCCCTTTACTTACCATTGGAAATGTGATAAGCTAAAAATTTCTCACATTTGCTTTGCAGATGACCTTATCATCCTCCTAAATGGAGACATTGACTCTGCCAAGTTGGTTAGAAAAACTTTAAATCAGTTTTATGACATCTCTGGCCTTCAAGCTAATAACAATAAGAGTTGTGTTTTTTTCTCTGGGCTCCAAGACCATGAGGCCTTTGATATTAAGGCGGAACACCAATTCTCTGAGGGAACTCTTCCCATGAGGTATCTTGGAGTTCCTCTAATCACCACAAAATTGAAGAAAGTCCATTGTATTGATCTTGTCAATAAAATTTTCTCTAGAGTCAACTCCTGGAAATCTAAATTTTTATCTTATGCAGGTAGGGCTCAGCTCATACAGTCTGTTTTGTCTGGGATTCAACAATATTGGTCTGGGATGTTTATGCTCCCAAAATGTGTCCTTAAACAGGTGGATCAAGCTTTAATGGGATTCTTTTGGTTCGGTACTACTGAGAAGGGACATGGTGCCAAAATTGCTTGGGGAAAAGTGTGTAAGCCTAAGCAGGAAGGTGGCTTAGGGTTTAAAGATATTTTCCTCACAAATACTCTTCTAAATTTAAAACACATTGGTAACCTTCTTGACCCTAGTAACAAATCCCTTTGGAGAGAATGGGTACATTTGTACATGGTAAAGTCTAAAAGTTTTTGGGATGTTAAACCTCCTGGCCAATGCTCTTGGTATTGGAGAAAATTGTTGAAACTTAGGGAAGTTGTTAGGCCTTTACTAAAACATAAAATTGGTAATGGCCTACACACGTCCCTTTGGTTCGATAATTGGCTCCCAAGTGGTCCTCTGTTTGAAAAGTATACTAACCGGATTGTATACGATGCTACTATTGCCACCTACGCAAAAGTAGCATCCATTATTAGGAACCACGATTGGGCCTGGCCTGGATCTAACTCCATTGGTTTAAATGAAGTTCGGAGCCTCTTATCTGATATGTATAAACCCTCTAACTTATCGGATAGTATTCTATGGACCACATCCCCAAATGGAAAATTCAAGTTTTCTCATATTTGGGATCATGTTCGTACATAATCTCCTAAGGTCCTTTGGGACCAACTTGTTTGGTTCTCTGGATGCACCCCTAGGCAGAATTTTATATTATGGTTTGCTGTTCAGAATAAACTTGCAACACATGATAGAATTTACACTTTTACTCCTGGACCACTTGCTTGTGTATTATGTCATAGCCAAATGGAATCTCACAACCATTTATTTTTTCAATGTACTTATGCCTCTTTTGTTTGGCAGAATTTGATGAATAGGTGTGGGCTTACTTACATGGAACAGGACAGATTGGGATACCACTGTTCGGCGGATGACACAACAATGGAAGGGGAAAAAAATCCATCAAGCCATACCAAAAATCTGCCTTGGGGTTATCGTCTATGACATATGGAGGGAAAGGAACAATCGAACGTTTTTGTGGCACTTCTGCTCCTAAAGAACAACTACTACAAATTTTTATCTCTCAAGTTAATCTCCAGATTAGGTCCGAGTGGAAAAATCATCCCCAACTTACCGTCTTTGCATCACCCTGGACATAGAATTTCTGTTTTGGGATTTTTCTTTTTCACTTTGTTTTTGATGAGATTACATGATTTTCTGGGTTTGTGTGATACCCACTTTGGTTGAATGTTTTCATTTTTGTTAGTAGCCTTTCTTGCCACTGGTCCTCCTGCTGTGCTTACTGTTTACCCTGGGGAATGCCCCTTGTACATCTGTACATTTTTTTGGAATATATACCCTTTTCCGAAAAAAAAAAGAAGGACAAATGCTAGATAAGAGTATGCCACAGGTCTAACAATCAATATGGAATCTGAAAAGGCCTAAAAAAAAACACGTGATATCGTGGCATGGTTGTGTGTGTCCAGTTGAAGTTGAAGATTGCAATCATACATAGACATCTTCAAATCATAATACAAGTGTTTAACATACCTCTCTTTAGCAAACCATACCTCTCTCTTAGAAATAATAATAATAAACCATGCTTCTACAATGGTTTGTCCTGTTTTTATTATGATATGGGTAGTACCATTTCGGAACATGACGTAAGAATTGAGCGCTCATTGTGATTTGGAGACCCTCACCTAATGGCTCATTTGTCGCTTCCCATACCTGGAACTTTTTTAGAGAGGCTCACCCTAAGGTGCCCTGGGCACACATTGTTTGGTTTCCTGGGAGCATTCCTAGGCACAGTTTCATTGTTTGGCTTGCGGTTCACAATAAATTGTCCACTCAGGATAGGATTTGGTCATTCACACCGGGCCCTCTAGCTTGTGTGTTATGCAACAAAGATATTGAATCCCATGATCACCTATTTTTTACTTGCTCTTTCTCTTCTCATGTTTGGCAGGTTATCATGTGCAAATTCAATATGAGTGGGTGCCCTCTTGACTGGAATTCCATTATATCTTGGGCTGCAAACAAATGGAAGTCTAAACAACCTCAACATATTATGCCCCGGATGTGCTTGGGAACCATGGACTATGCCATTTGGAGGGAACGAAATGCTCGTATTTTCAAACAACAAAGTAAGTCTCGAGATTGGATCACTAATGACATTGTTAGGAGCATCTTTGAGCAAATGCAGATTAAGTGGAGCAGGGACCCGAAGCTCCCAGATTACTTATCTAGATGGACCTGATGCCCCCCTTTTGCATGGTTATGCGATTTACAATTTGATTGTGATTGTGATTGCTTTTGTTTATGTTTTGGGTGCCTTGAGAGATTAAGCTCTTTTTTTGTGACTTAATTTTGGCTCATGATGTTGTACTCATGGGATGTCAAAGTATCAGCTGTATTCACAATGTGATATTGTTTCATCCCATCTGCTTGTTGCTGGTGGTTTCTTTCTTTCCACATTTTTTAGCGCTCATTGTATATCCTGGGGTATGCCCCTTGTACTTCTGTACACCATTTTTTGGATTAATTAACCAGTTTTCCGAAAAAAAAAAAAGAATTGAGGGTCATTTACATATAAATTTTGAGATAATCTTACTTTGCTATTATTATTTCGAGCTATTTGTTCATTATTAGTACACTAAAAGAGGAGATTAGACACAACTCTTACCTTATTTAGGCACTCAATTTTAGTTTTACTGATTTGATGTGCTACTTATTCATACTATAAGGTATACTTCCCATTGTAACTTTGTGCTAATAATTCACCTCGAACTCTTTGTTATGGGTATCCTTTCTGCACTTTTTTTTTTGGATATGTCTGATAATTCTTGCTTACAAATCAAATGTTCACATTTTGTAATGTAAATGAGAAATGTGGTGAAAAAATTGGTAGCTTGGGAACTTGACTTTGAAAAGGAGGAAGGATGTCCTACAATCTTGGTTGATAGTAAACAAAAGGACATAAAATGTAACTCGTGGGCCAAGTTTCATAGAACTTTACTTCGTCTCAGTGGGCTTTAATTTTTTTCCATAATTGTTTTCCACTGATGAGGCTTGAAGGGATTTCTGCAAATAAGACTGGACAATTTGCTGTTGTATTGGAGGTAACTTATAGACTTCGATCTTTGATAGAGCCATTCATTCCAATGCGAAGAATTACTACAAGTTTTTTTTTATTTTATTTTATAATCTGGTCTCTAGGTTTTTGAAGTTGCCTCATCACTTTTTATGGTGGACATTCGAAAGGCTGCTGGAGATACTCTTGAATATCACAAGGTTAGCTTGTACCAGTATTGTCAACTCAGGTCTATCTTCATGGCCATGTCTAATAGTGTCCCCTAATGTAAATTATATCGCATTGACATAGTTGGGTATCGTCTTGTAATGTTATCGGGTTTTTTATGTGACGTGGTTTGAATCAAATGACGAGTTTCTCTTGCTGAACCTTGGTGCAGTTTTACAAGAACTTCTGTGCTAAGCTGGAGCATATTATTTGGAAACCGATGGAGGGTATGGCAAGTTCTGCTCTGTAAAGAACAATGATTTGCTGATCCAGTTCTATGGGTGTGAAGCAAATCAGTAAGCAGACCAATGCAGAAATGTTATTCTTTCATCATGTACTTATATTTTGTATTATCCGAGTTACGTGTAGTTACGCCCACGGTCCCTATATATGTAGTTTGTAAGTACCAGAAAATCGGTATTGTCTTGGTGTCTATAAAGAGTTACTACACAGAAGCATTAGGCGAATAATAAAGTCGGGTTTGGCTTGATGTATGTGTGTGTATATATATTTATAGGTGAAAATTGAGTCACTATTCCAGAAATTCAGACAAATTATGCAACTATTTGGTTCAATTACTTATATTTTTTTGTTTCGGAAGAGGGTAAATTAAAGGAAAAAAAGCCAAACGACACTAACAACTTACAAGGGGCATACCCCAGGATATACAAAGAGCGCACGAAAAGCATCCAAAAAAATGCAACAAGGATGGGAGTTATCTAGAGCCAAAGCCAAGAGAAAGCCTCATCCAACCTAAATCCAAGTCCCTAGCAACCAAGAAGGGAGCTAACGAACACAAGGAAAGAAATAAAAAACAGGATTAAACAAAACCAACCAAATCCACAAATCACTAATCAATTAAATACACTAATGAGTAATCTTCCATCTATCGATGTACTGGGGCTGATGAGGGTCTTGCTTCCATTTCACTTGAATCTGCTGGGATATTTGAAGGCAAATGTCTTGTAATATTCTTTCCTTAGATTTAACTTCAAGCTTAAAACTTTGAGCATTCCTCTCTTGCCATATGCTATAGATAGCCAAACCTAAGCACATTTTTGGAACAATGTGCCTGTAGGTCTTTCCTTTCCACTTGTTTGCTGCCCAAGTAACAAGCGCATCCCAAGACTGGGCTGAAATGGTGATTCCCATTCTACATAATATCCCCTACCACACAAAGGAAGTAAATGAGCAATTAAAGAAAAGGTGGTCATGGGATTCCAAATTTTTATGACAAAGAACACATGCTAATGGTCCCGAACTATAGGAATAGATTCTATCATATGTGGCTAATCTGTTAAGAATAGCCAACAATTATATATGGATTACAAATCATCCACTTGTCATGAATGAATTATGCAACAATTTATGTGCATTTGTTGAGTCACTGTTCTAGAAATTCAAAAAAATTATACAACAATTCAAACAAATTATAGGTGAAAATTAAGTCACTGTTCCAGAAATTCAGACAAATTATGCAACAATTCATGTGCATTTGTTGTTTTTTCACGCGTATGTGAGACCCTTTCCGTGCACACTAATTTTCAGAACTTTGACGTGTGCTTTTTTCCGGGCAGATGACTTGAAATGCATTAAAATGTTTATGCTTTAGTTTTCATAGTTTGTGCACTATTTAGCACACTGTTTTGTATACCTTCTTGTGTATGTGCACGTGAAAAATGTGCTTTTTTCAGCCACAAGCAACCCGTTCTTTGCTGGTAATGTTTTGTTGAAATTCAATTTAATGTTTGCTTAAATTTTTAACCCCTAAATAGAGCTGAAAATAGCCCCCAATAGCCTCATGTGCATGTGGAATGATTTACAAACCATTTGGACAAGAGGAGATTAATGATGCACTTTCTACCAGGTGAACATTCACTGCGACTAGCAAGGTTATTACAACTTTTTTTTACAACAAGTTTAAAGGATCTAGTGACGGACCCTCCCCTCTCTCTCTCTAAACCCTTATCTCTCTCTAAACCTCTCTGTTTCACTCTCTCTCCCTCTCTCTCTCTCTCTCACACACACACACACCACCCTCTCTCTGGTTCTCTCTCGGTAACTCTTCTCTCCAAGCCGCCAACATCACTACACCATTGCCAAGCCGACGCTAGGACCACGCCACCATTGGCACTGACTGTCCATACCAATACGGCCGTCTAACTCTCTGTACTATCTCCTTCATTGGATACATGTATGAGTAGTAGATTTCTTAGACTTTCTTTCGATGCTTCCAGTAGATCCCAAACTGGGTAAAATGCTAATTATGGGTGCAATATTTTGTTGTTTTGATCCTGTCCTGACAATTGTGGCTGGGTTTAGTGTCAAGCTTCTTAGGCAGACTTTTGGAATACCCTTTTTACTTAATCATGTTTTTTGTCAAACGCATGAACCAATATGTTGACTGTTTATTTATTTTCAATAATGCAGTGTGTTGCTTAGAACTAAGAACACTTTTATCCTTCCTCCATTTCTTGATTTTGTGATTTTATCTATTCTGATTGTGTATTTCATTCTCTTTTGGAGGCTAATTTGTTTCTGTTTCTTTTTCTTTTTCTTTCTCATTCTTGTTTCATAGACACTATACTTCTCTTTAACCTGAGAGAAAAAGTAATGAAATGTTATCTTTTGAATCGACATGAAAGAGAGAGCGACATCGGTGTTTTTTCTGTCTTCAGTTAGATTTTTTATTTTACGACTTTAACTGATTTTCCTTTTTCCCTGCAGCACTGGGTAGGCTTAATTGAATTGATAGGTTCTGAATCTAGGAGGGGTCTTGAGTTTCTGCACAATTATACTCTCATTTGTTTTCTTTTGTTGTGCGAAATTCATGAAATAAGTGTTGCTCAGGTATAGAAGAGATCCCTTCAACTGGTTCATGTAGGAATTGCTATGGATGCTGCTCGAGGAGCTGCCGAATCTCTTTTATTTCTTTCTTTGTTGTTTTCATAGTTTTGTTAGTACATTTTTATGAATATAACATGTATATGTTATTAGTTTAGCACTCATACGTGGATTGATTGTATATATTTTTTGTTCATTCCAATTAATTGGTTGATATTGAGATGAATCGATGAAATTTAGTAGTTGAAATAGATCATTGGGTTGGATTTAGTTTTGTACAGGGTGGTATTGTATGTACAGGTGGTATATATTGTTCTTACAGCGTGGTATTGAATAAGTATCATTTAAAACATTTATGTCATTTTTTAAAAAAATTGACATAACTAATTACACATTTATGTCACTTTTATCAAGTATTTATGTCACTTTTATAAAGTATTTGTCTCGTTTAAAGTTTTTATGTCACTTTTAAAGTATTTATGTCACTTTCAAGACTTTGATGTAATAATTTTGTTTGGTATTTATGTCACTTTTCTACTTTTATGTCACTTTAGGGTAAAAGTGACATAAATAAAATGGTATTTATGTCACTTTTTATTAGTATTTGTGTTGGTTTTATGAAAGATTTATGTCACTTTTATAAAACATTTATGTCACTTTTAAAACATTTATGTCGCCTCCATTAATGTCTTTTTTTTCCGGAAATTATCTCCATTAATGTCAATTTTTACTGGAAAAAAAGTGACATAATTACCTATTAAAAGCTTTTTTTCCTTATAGTGTAAGGAAAGAATATTGCACGAGAATTGTCTCCAACTATCCAACAGATACAAATGAAGTGGAAGAACGACCCTCATCTCCCCCAATACATTGACTGATGGACGTCTATTCCTTAATGGAGCTTGTTTGAGTTAGGGCTACTTTCTATTTTTATTAATTGAGGATTTCACTTGGTTTTTGGCTCTGTTGAATTTCCTGCTTTGTTGCATTTTTTTGATGCCTTCTCGTGCACTCATTGTATATCCTGGGGGTATGCCCCTTGTATTTTGTATTGTGTCGCTTGACCTTTTCTATTAATTAACCATTCTTCCAAAAAAAAAAAACCTTAGCAGCTGCACGGGCTTGACCCAAGGGCTTATGATAATCCCTTATGAGAGGTCCTGAGCTAATAGAATATTATCACTTATCTTTCAACCCTTGATAAAGATAGATTGGGCATTGTCCACAAGATTAGGAAGGATAAGTTGGAGTCTTTTTGCAATGATTTTAGATATACACTTATAAATTATGTTGCAACAGGATATAGGACGAAAGTCACCTATTTTAGAAGGATTGGAAATTTTAGAAATAAGGGAAATTATGATTGCATTGGACTCTCCAACAAGTTCTCTGTGGATAAAATATTCTTTAATAGCTTGAGTAACTAGGGCACCTGTAATATTCCAAGTTTCTTTAAAAAAAAATTAGCATTATACCCATCAGGACCCGGAGCTTTGTTATCGTGGATGCTAAACATAACCTCTTTAATCTCGATGTCACTAGGAATATCATCCATACTAGAAAATGCTTCCATGGGGATCCTTTTATGGATAATATTCTGTAGCACATTATAACCAGGATAATTGTTAGTAGCAGGGGTACCAAACTTATTTTTAAAATAATGAATGGCTTCATGTTTTGCTTCTATTTCATTTTTTGTCTATTTCCCATTAGGAAGTAGGAGCAACACAATCCATTTTCTATTCCTACAATTTTTGATGGATTGGTGAAAGAAAGTGGTGTTCTTATCCCCTGCTTCAAGCCATTGGACTCTAGATTTTTGTTACATCACTTCCTCTTCCACACGTATAGCTTTGAAGAAAACTCCCATGAGGTGACGTTCTTGTGCTTGTAGGGAAGTGTCATTCGAGTAATCATCTAATAATTTTTGACAATGCATAAGATTTTGTCTAGACTCATCAGCATGCAACTTCTCTCTACCTATAGAATCTCTAGAGAAATTTTTAAGTTCAGTCTTGAGATTCTTAAGTTTCTAACATAAATGGAATTGGTAGCTTCTTTCTATATTATTGGCCCAAGATTTTTTTACACAAGTCATCAAATTTATCTAACAATGTCCAATAATTATAGAATTTAAAGGTGTGTCCTTTCTTTATACTAGAGTTATCCATTTTCACAAGAATAGGAGAGTGATCAGAAATAACAGAGGGGAGAATCTGAGCATAGGCTGAGGGGAATTTTCCTAGCCAATCTTGATTGACGAGCACTCTGTCCAATTTTCCTTGTACCTGCTAGTGCTCTAAGTGAAGTAAACCCCTGTGAATCGAAGATCTACAAGGCAAGAGGCATTCACACATGCATTAAATTTCTTAGCCCCTTGATCCTTCCTAAGATTACCCCTAAATTTTTCATTAGATTAAGAACCGCATTGAAGTCTAGCGTAATCCAGGGAATGTGACCAAGGGAGGCTGAGATGGACTTCAGCCCACAGACTTCTTCTGTCTTGATACTATAAACAAAAGAGGCTTCAAAATAAATAGACAGAGTAATATGTTGAATAGAAACATGAATTAGCTGCCTAGTGTTTTTCAATATAGTTAAAGAAACTTTGTTAGGGTTCCAGCCAACCCAAATTCTATCCACAAAATTTGGTTGGCCATTAGTGACAAAATTCCAATCAGGAAGAATTCGTCATTGTCTACTGTCTTGGTTAGGCATTCTAACTTTGGATTCAGTGATCCTAAAATATCAATATGATTAGAAATAACAAATTTGGCAATTTCCTTTTGTTTTGAAATCTGATTAAGACCCCTAATATTCTAGCAACCAATAATCATTAAGTACATCTAAAGGGGTGTCGCCTTTTACCTGAAGAACAACTTTTCTTGTTCTTCTTCCCTTGATTAGCAATCTTATGAGGGGATTTAGAATTAGAGGAGGAGGGAGAGAGATAAACCTATAAGGAGTATTAGGAAGAACCAATTCTTTTCCTTCAGGATGGTCTGCTGCCTCATCATCTTCTACAGAAGGAGTAGAGTTACCAATCTAGTCCAGTGGAGAGCCATGATTAATCCCTCCTTCCCTACCTTGTCCACCCCAAATTAGTCTGTAAAGAGATCTCAACATTTCCAATAGCTTCACTTACCTTGTCCAAAATAGAGAACACATTTGCCTTAGGACTATCCTGCTTGTTAATTTTAGTACTAGGGCACTTCATAATTCTACTACCTTTAGATTCACATGCTCCCTTGATGCAATAGGAAAGATTCATTATGGTCTGATCCCTCTCCCTAATTTATTATACTTCAACCATCCCAGATTGGGCTTCTAAAGATGGAATAACATTAACATTACATCTCAGTGCTGAGGGAGCAGAATCTTCTTGAGCTTCAATGCCTTTAATTGAATACTCCATCTTATCATTAGAGGAAGATGGGATATAATTTGGCTCTTGTGTTATGACAAATTTTCCTTTGCTTTTAGTTGTCCATTGGCCATCAGAGGAACCCTGGATATGTTGATTTTTAGCACTAGGAGCTGGCTTATGAGAAGAGTTGGCCAGAATGATTTTGTTGCAATCATGCCCAAATTTCTTACATTTTGCACATCTAATAGGGCTTCATTCAATGTATTCAACTTTTAGGGTGATTGTCTTAGCTTCCCCACTGATTGGGTCTTCAATCTCAATATCAAAGTCTTTTACCAACTCAAATTCAGCATTAATCTCAACACAAATTCTAGCAAAAGAGATCCTTCGACATGAGGCAGTTATCCTACGAACGTGTAGAGGTCTATCAACTGTGCTGGAAATGTAAGTGAGCCCCTCATAATTCTAATATTCAAGAGGGATGTTGTAAATGTTGACCCATATTGGAATAATGGAATGAGCTTCTTTGTCTAATTCTAGAGCATTTTGCCAATTTCTCATAATAATTGGCTGTCCGGTTATATGCCACAGACCTCCTTCTATAATTGCATCACTTTCATCTTTCAAGTTAAACTTGAAGAAAAAGTAGCCAGAGTCAGTGGCTAACATATCATGAAGGCCCAATTTACCCCATAGTCTAGAAGTTGAGTTTTTAACCAAAGAGTATGGAAGCTTCTTTCCAATGAAATATCTCACTAGAGTATTATCCCAAGCTTTGCTCCTTTCTTCAGCAACCCCATTTGGTAATCTGATTTTTTACGATTGCTACCCTTAGAGGGTTGGTTATATTGCACTTTCTAATCAGAAGCAATTTTAGGTTGTAATATAGAAGCCCAACTAGGCCCCTTAGTATGGTTGGGTGGATATAAATCAGAAACAGGTTGGCTAAATTTTGAATCTTTGTAAAAAGAGGGTTTGTTTAAAATATTATTCTATAAATCAGGTTTAACCCACTCACATTGAGAGGTATCCACGTAACTTGCAGAAGTGTGGGTATCAGGAGACTGTGTAAGCTTGTTTACGTAAGCTGAGTCATCAAGAGTAAGAGGTGTCTTCATTGTAATATACAAGGTCCCAGGGGGTAAAGGAGGAAAATCACTAATTGTTTTAGTTAAGCTCTATGTTGGTTTACAATTGTGTGTGGGTTCAGCCAATAGGCCACATAGAGGATCCACTGAGTTAATGCGTTAAATAGGTGAAATAGTACCTCCATGTTCTGACCTAGCAGTAATGTGGGTAGGTAAATTCCAAAATCTGGAGTCAAATCAAATCAAAATTTCAAAATTCAGAGTCAATCAAACTCAAATCAACTCAATTTTCCAAAATTCGGAGTCAATAAGACTCAAATGTGAAGGGAGACTAGGATGGTGAGAGAGAAAGTTGTAGAGAGAGAAAGTCTCCCTTCTCTCTAGAAATGTGAAGGGAGACTAGGATGGTGAGGGCTCCCCCCCCTTGGGTGGTGGTTCCTAGTATTAGTGCTAAGAAAAGGAAGGAAAAGCTATTCCATTTTCCTAGCAATGTAAGTAAATCAAACATCCAAGCTAAGAGAGTTGTTAAGTTGTCCTCTCCTCCTACTGATTTTCAGGAGGGAGATGAAGACCCATTAGTCCAGTGGGCTTTAGATTGTGTTAGTAGTGATGATGAGGAGGAGTCGCATCAAGCAGATAAAGAAAGTTTGGCTACGAAATCAACAACAATTCTTGATGGGGTGTCTCTGATGAGAAAGTCCTCTCTGTGGGTATTGTGGTACCAGTGGATGCTAATGGGGGTTTCTCTGATGAAGAACTTGTCCATTCTTTTGCCTCTGTCCGAGACTCTTGTGAGCTAGCTAAGGCTAGGAAATACTATAATGGTAAGGAAAAGCTGATTGAAAATGAAGACCAATCCATAGGAGGAGGGTCCTGTCCTGGGGTTCCTGTTATTCCAAGCTTGGTGAACCACAGAATGGAAGCAAATATTGGTGTTTATGATGTTGAAAACGCCAATGTTTTTGTATTTTCTTCGGTTTTCCCTCATGAGCCCACTGCAGATTGTGTTGGTGCTCATAAGCTTGGGGTTTTTAATAATGTCCATTACACTAAGGTTCATGATCCTAGTGGTGCTATAACTCAAGGGCCTGCGAATGCTCAAGAATATGAATACCCTCAAATCTATGAAGATAAGGACCTTGCAAGAGATGGTTTTGTTTCTTTTGATCCTTCTTGTGTCCAAGGTGAGACTCACGAGGTGTTAGCGACTGGGAGTGTATGCGACGCGCCCATGCTTGCTGGGCCTCATATTGGACCGTGTGATCACGTGATGGATTCTACAAAAGCTGAGGTTATTCAGTTGGGCACGCAAGGTGCTGGCTCACAAGCAAAGATTCACGCGCCCCCTATTGAGTTAGGTGCAATTGGAAATATTGATAAGTTAAAGAATGGACCCCACGTGCATCTTAACGGTCATATTGAGGATGAGCTGTGCATTGAAAAGCCCAAAAAGCCGGACAAAGCTGGCCCTTATCACATGGGGTTCACGCAAAGTCAGATGCACATTGTAGCTGGTGGGGCCCATGCATCACAATTTGGGACGGCTTGTTCCCATGGTCATAATTATGCTACGCTTGAGGGGTACACGCAAAGTCAGATGAACATTGAAGGTGGTGGGGCCCTGGCGTCACATTGTGGGAATACTTGTTCCATTGTACATGATAACGCAAGAAATGAGTGTTTGACAACGCACAGTTTGAATCCTGGTGACTGTGGGACCCGAACCCTGCCGCTCCATGCTGGTCACGACCGTGTGGGGTGTGTGCACGATCATTCCTGCCCATCCGAATGATCATGTGCTTGCTGTTAATCCAGACAAGACTACTACTCCCTTCGATGCCAATTCAGCAATTAATGCCTTTTGCCTTAGTCATATTAATGGTCATTTTGAGAGTGACCCGGCCATTGATAAGCCTAAAAACCCGGACATGGCTGCTCTTTATCACAGGGAGGCTACACAAGGTCAAGTGCACAATGTAGCTGTTGGGGCCCAACGTAAATCATGGGCTGGGTTATTCAAATCTGAGGGTCAGAATAGCAACATGGCCCATATTGAGATGGGATCAGACTTTGAAACAAATTACAGAACCACAGAATGTAGCAAGGATTTTAACTTGGAATTTGTGAACCATGGAGGGATCGAAGATAATCTTGTTCTTAAAATTCCAAAGGACTTAACGGTAGCTGGGAAAGACGAATGGACGACTACATTGGTTGGCCGGTTTCTCGGCAGGAAGCTTCCGTTTTCCCTTGTCACTAACGTTACTGATCGGCTATGGGCTAATGAGGGACTTATTGATACGCTGGCCACTGACTCTGGATGTTTCTTTTTTTCTTTCTCAAGTACGGAAGCTAGGGATGCAATTTTAGAAGGAGGACCATGGTTTGTGGCGGGTCAGCCTCTTCTTCTTAGGCCGTGGAAGCCACATTTCTCCTTTGTAAACGAAGAGGTTCACTCCATCCCAATATGGGTAAACTTCTATGGTATACCACTTGAGTACTGGAATCCGAAGGGAATCAGTTTTATCTCTAGTTTCATTGGAAAGCCAATTCGAGTTGATCGCATAACTGCAAGTAGAAGGCGTATAACCTATGCTCGTGTTTGCATTGAAGTTTCTGCTGATTTTGAATTCTTCAATGAATTCCATATTGAAGCAGAAGATGAGGAGACTGGCATTTTTATTAGAACAAAGATCAACTTAGAATATCAATGGACCCCGATTCGATGCAAGAAGTGCTCCCAGTTTGGTCATGATTGTTCTCGGATTGCGTCTCCAGGTCTGAGCCGTCCAGATCGCCACCCTTTCAAGAGAAAAGGTAAGGATACGGGAACCTGGCAAGTTGTTTCAGGCACAGATAGAGGAAAAAAGACTGTTGTTGACCACACTTCTGACCGTACTAAAAGTACGAGTGGCTCGGAACCTCCGCTAGCGAGGGGTAACTGATTTGACGCCCTTTCTCAACTTGTGGAAGACCCTGATCCTAAACCTGGCAAAGTTGATACCATTGTTTCTCCCTCCGCCCGGACATCTTGTCCCGAAGCTAGCTCTTCTTACCATACAGATGTTCCTCGAGATGAGACCAGAGAGGATACCACTCCCCCCTTTAGTGTGGATAACATTGATGACTGTGATAGTGAGTTTGACCATGCCAGTGAGGTCGGGACCCCTACAAGGGGTAATCCCCTCTCCAACAGACAGAAAAAGCAGGAAGCTAAGATAAAATTCAGCGGGAGTCGGCCCAAGGGACGACAACGATCCTGAGGAGGCCCTTGCTCTGGGTAGTTGGATTGTCTCAAGTGTTTTGTTTCAGTCCATGTTGCTATGTTTGTTTGCTTGTTGCTTTCGTTTCATTTTTTGGCTCTCGTAGCATGATTTTGCGCTTTTTGTAATATCCTAGGGTATGGCCCTTTTTCTGGAATCGATTAACCATTTTCCGAAAAAAAAAAAAGACTCAAATCAAATCAAAAACTCTGGAGTCAATCAGACTCCATTTAGTTTATTTGCTGAAACTGGGTATTTTTGACAAAAATTCCTCACAATCAGAGTTAATTCTGATTTGCAAAAGGGCTTAAGAAATCATTTTTCAAACTCCGGGGGTCCTTTCAAAACGAGGGAAAATCTTTAGGGATATGGGAGCAAAATTCGGTGGTCCTCATTATAAATATGAAAATTAGGAGGAAGAGGGCCACCTGGCACACACGGCAACATTCAGTGTTCTACACCGGCACTCACTGAGTACCGGCCGGCACTCCATCAAATGCCGTGCGGCACTCAGTGAGTGCCGGCGCCTTTTCGTCGAGTGTCGGCCTGACCAGCAGTGTTTATAAAACTTGATTCTTCTTCTTCCTTTTTCATTCTCTTCCTCTTTTATTTCAGACTTCCCTTCAAAATTCTCTCCCTCTTGATTCTTTACTCAAGATTTATCAAGTAAACAAGGTATGTCTACTTCATTAATCATCAAGATCACATCTTTGTTTGATTTTACACTTAAAATCATGATCATCTTCATGTTTCTCCCATAAAATCCATATAAAACTTTAACTTTCCTCCTCTTTTGCTTGTAGATTCTACAATGGCTAGTGGTTCAGGGTCCCATGGTCCCCCCAAGAAGAAATATAAACCCAACCATGGCCATAGCTCATCGGTTTTACTTGCCAATCCCAGAGCGCATCTCTCGGCACGAGCCTTAAACAGATTGGTATACTCCCAAACCCCCTTTTTATGCTTATGATAAAATAATGCAATGCAATGCAATCCATGATGAAAAATGCATGTATGAGTGCCCCTATGACTTTGTGCATTTGAATTTACTAAAACTCATTTGCGATATCCCCCTCTTTTGAATTGATTTCCTTGTCATGATTTGGGGTTCAATGCTTGATATTGTGCTTTTCGCTTGCCGCCCTTATTTGGATTCATTAATTTTCCATGCTCGTGAATTCCATTATTCCATTTGTCCACTGCTTATGAGGGGTTGCACCGACCCCGTGAAGCACTCGAATTTCATGTAGACCCTACTTTGACTGAACTTAAAGTCTATTGTTGCAGAACCAAGAACCTTATTTTTCCTTTCAATAACGAGTCGCTTAGACTCGAAAGAACTTTTTCTTATTTTTCTTAAAATCAACGAGTAGCTTAGACTTGAAAGATTTTTCTTATTTTCAAATCAACGAGTCGCTTAGACTCAAGAATTTTTCTTATTTCCAAATCAATGAGTTGCTTAGACTCAAGAATTTTCTTATTTTCAAATCAACAAGTCGCTTAAACTCAAGATTTTTCTTATTTTCAAATCAATGAGTCGCTTAGACTCGAAAGATTTTTCTTATTTTCAAATCAACGAGTCGCTTAGACTCAAGAATTTTTCTTATTTCCAAATCAAAGAGTCCCTCAGACTCAAAAGAACTTTTTTTCTTATTTTTCTTGAAAACAATGAGTCGCTTAGACTCAAGGATTTTCTTATTTTCAAAACAAACGAAGTCGTTTAGACTCGAAAATTTTCTTATTTTCAAGTCAACGAGTCGCTTAGACTTGAAAGAACTTTTCTTATTGGCATGAATAAAAAATTGTGTGCGCTTATGTGCTATACCCAAGTGTAGGTAGACGTGCAAGTAGTAATCTGGTAAGACCAGGTCGATCCCACAGGGAAGGTGTTAAACTAAAAACTTAGATTAAACTGTAATAAAAAGGAAAATTCAAGATTTAAAACAAGGTGTAGAACACGAAGTTCTACAGACTATAACTACTAGAGTAATTAAAGTAAACTAATGATTAACTAATTAACTAAAGAAATATTTTAAAAGCGGTTTTCTTTATATAAAGGGAATGTTGGGATCACACGAATCCACGTCGATTATGCCATCTACCATGCAGTTACATTTAAGCTCTAAGGAGTGTGTCTATCTACAATATTCCGTATTTTCTTAACATAAAGAATCAATAGTCCGTTCATAGCCAGAACTATATCATCACATTTGTTTCCAAAACACATAAAGGTGGTTTAAAACAATAGTTAAGTCTCGCTGATGAGAATCAAGGAAGCACTTAATGGGCTGAATTGGGCTGATTATAAATGGAGAATCCAAGAAGATCAAGGTGGCATTTTTTTTTTTTTTTTGTATAACTAGAGGCACAAAAACAAAAAACAAAGAAGAATACAATATAAAACAGAATTTGAAGAACAAAAGAACACGAAGAGTCACGAAGAAAATACGAAGAACAAACAGAGAATAGACGAAAAATTAAAAGGATAGATAACCTGATTTTAGAAACCTTGCTTTGATACCAAATGATGCGAACCTCAGTAGACTAGCAATGAGACCCAACAACAAAGATTGAATATCTTCCCAAGAAAGCTAGAAATCAGATTGTTGTGAAAGTGAACCTGTGACCCAACGCCTATAAAAAGACGCAAACCACAGGTATTCCAATTAGTGAACCTGAGACCCAACGCCTATAAAGAGACGCAAACCACAGGTATTCTTAGTTTTGAACGCCACAAGGTGAAAACCTTGATAAGTTACCAAATGATGCGAACCTCAATAACTTGTATTGAGACCCAACAACAAAATTGACATGTTTACCCAGAAAAGCTAAAATCAGATTGTTGTGATAGTGAACCCATGACCCAACGCCTATAAAGAGACGCAAACCACGGGTATTCCAAAGATTAGTGAAGACGCCACAATCAGATGCGGAAGACTGATTGATAAGTCATGGTGTGTGAAGACGCCACAATCAGATGCGAAAGGCTGATTGATAAGTCAAAAATTGTGTTCTGTGAAGAACAAGGGGGAGGAGCAAAGCTCAACTTCAGAATTGTGTTTAATCCATTATATAAATCTGCCCATACAAAAGAGTATATATAGGATTGGAACAACCCTCCAACCATAGGGATAAATGCAAGTTGTTGGAACAACCCTCCAACCATAGGAAATAAATGCAAGTAGTTGGAACATCCTCCCAACCATAGGAAATAAAGCTACCACGTTTTTTAACATAGACTTATACAAAAAAATAGTTTAACTCATTAAAAACACATAGAAACATGAACAAACTCCCAACTACCAACTATAAAACATAAATAGCCATATCTTGGAAGTTATATTCAGCCCATTATTCTTCCACATGCATAAATATGATTAGGAAATATAATCAGCCCTATCTTCTTCAAATTTATGCCCAATTAATAAGATCAACCCAAAAAAATGCCACCTTGATCTTCTTGGATTCTCCATTTATAATCAGCCCAATTCAGCCCATTAAGTGCTTCCTTGATTCTCATCACTCGCATTCTGAATGGTGTTAGCATTTAAAATGGTTTGCAAAAGTTATTGAAGAAAAATGCCTTAAGGCTTAAAGTAATGAAACTGTTTTGACAACTGAGCATTTGGGGACAGTTTGATAACAAATCTCAAAAGCAAAAAGTCTTGGAATACTGCAAAAGACTTCTCAAGAATCTGAAGGTTCAATCGATCGATGCGCTTTCGATCGATCGAATATCATCATCTCTCGAGCGATCGAAATGGCTTCGATCGCTTGGTTACGTGTCAGCTTCTATCGATCGAACTACTTCGATTGATCGAGTGCAGGAGATACTGCTACATGGCAGAGGCTGGAGATCACTGTTCTATCGTGATCTCTCAACATGGGGACTACTCAGACATGGTCTGGAGTGTCACAGATTCGTTTTTTAACATAAAAGTTCATTAAAGGCATGTTTTGTAATACCTGTAATTTTCTTTTCTTTAATAATATTAGTTTCTGAATTTTTGGCATTTGACTGTCTAACTTTATATTATTTTAATTACGTGACGATATTGACGTGTCATAGTGTTAGTAATTAGATTGTAAGCACCGCATTGGCTCGATCATAATAAGACTTAAACTAGTTCCGTACCTGTACCCGGACATTAGAAATAATACCCGGTTGCACGTAAATCGAGACTGACACGTATATCGAGAAACTTATGCACGTAAACCGAGAAAGTGGCACGAAACCTGAGGTGGGCCCCACATGGCCGGCCACATGGCATCCCATGCAATACCTCCTCCATATGTCACCCACACCCAAGCCACTTGTCTTGTACAAGGACACTTGTCCATACATGTGTACACTAGCACATGCATGGAGACACCTATCACTACACCACCTCTATATAAATATGCATATACACTTGCATGATACTTTTTGATCATCTATAATTTGCATATAGAGTTAGAGAGAGCTAGGAGATGAAATCCATGGTGAGATAAAAGAAGTTAGAAGGAGAAGAACAAGGAGCTTTCACCATTGAAGCTTGTGTTCAAGCTTCCTAAGTTCAAATCCAAAGCCCAAGCTCAATTTCAAGATTTAGTGAATATTCTAACTCACTTTAGAACCTATATAGTATGTAGTAATGTTTAGCAAGTGTTTGATGTTGTATTTTGAGGTTCTATGCAACATGCAAGACAAAATTTCAAATCTGGGAAGCTGAAACTTCCAGCAGAATGTTGTTTAGTAAAATGAACATTTTGAGCAGTTCAAAAATGGAAATGAGGCTAGGTTTCTTTGTGGAGAAAGCTAACTTATTTATCTGCAAATAACTCTTCTATAGCTCAGTCTTAAAATCACTTCTTCATAGGTGAAATGTACATACAACAAAGTACTTTAAATCTGAGAAACAAAAACCTCCAGCAGAATGTAGTTTAGTAAAATGAGTGTTTTAAGCAGTTCCGTAATCTGAATTAAGCTAGGTTTTTTTGTGGAGAAAGCTAACTCATTTATCTATAAATAACTCTTCTATATCTTAGTCTAGATATCAATCCTTCATAGGTGAAATGCATGTACAACACAGTGTTATAAATATGGGAAACAGAAACTATCAGCAGAACATAGTTTAGTAAAATGAACGTTTGGAGCAGCTCAAAAATCATAAAGAAGCTAGGTTTTTTTTGTTGAGAAAGCTAACTCATTTATCTACAAATAACTCTTCTATAGCCTGGTCTAAAAATGACTCCTTGATAGGTGAAATGCACATGCAATGCACTACTATAAATCTGGGACAGAGCAGTCCAAAAATATAGAAATGTCTAAGTAAGATAAATATTTTGAGTAGTTTAAAAATGTAATTGAAGCTAGATTTTTTTGTACATGAAGATAATCCAATTATATACAATGTTCTAGTTTTGAGTTTGATCTACAAATCAATTTATCATGCCCAAATAAATCATATCAATTCAGTCGACATAGTGATGTGAACCCGTGGAATTGATATTCCGGGAACTCACAATCAGATTGTAAATAACCCAGGAAAGCCAATAATCAAGCCACAAAGATGATCTAGACCCGTTGAAATCCTGTTTCAAGAACCCAGATTTGGTGTGAACGCCACAAATGGGAATGCCTTTGATAAGTTCGAATTGTTCAATCAAGAACAAGAAGAGAAAACTGAACTCTCTGAGAAGCATAATATTCATTCGCATAATCTGCTTATTAAAAACTGCTACAAGAGTGTTTTATATCTAATAACCCTAGGGCCCAAAAGGCCTTTAATAAAAATAAAAGAAATGGGCTGGAGGTACTCAAGCCCAAAACAACTTAAACTTTAAAGCTAAATAGATGTCCAATTAATGAATAAAATAGGCCCACATGCCCAAAACCAGCAAACATAAATAAAATAGCCTAAGTAGCTTGTATCCCATGGATTAAAGCTGGTTTCTCTTCTTCCAAGTCCATCTTGAATGTAGAAGTCTTGCTTGAAACATTTGCAAATTCAGCCCAAGTGGATTGTACCAATCCTTGCATTGCTTCCTTGATCTTCTTAGCTCTTGATCTTGTGATTGGCCCATTTGGAACTTGTAAGGGGTCAGCTTTAAGACTCGGTCCATCATGGTGCCCATTCCTCTTCCACGCCTACCTCCTCTAGGTCTACCCATTCCTCCCCTACCAACATCAGATACTATGTCTTCCTCATCCTCTTCATCTTCTTCGATCTCATACTCATTTTCAACTCTAGGCTCACGTCTCCTCCCATCACGCCCACCTTGAAGATTTTGAATCACTACATCTTGTTGATCCATCCTATCCCTTACCTCCCCCAACACCAAATTTAACCGTTCAAACTGTCGTTGCATGGCCTGCAACATAAAGGCTGTGTTATCTGCCTCCCCTCTAGGTGTTGAGTCATCCATTTTAATGTGCTGCAAAACAAGAATATTAGTGGTAAAACCTCACACACTCCCTTACGTGTTTACGCTAAAAAATTGTCACTCCACTCGTGTTTCACTCTGATTGGCTTTTTCCCGAAATTAGTCTCACACACTCTTGCCTTTTACCTCAATTTTTTTTTTTCGGAAAAAGGGTTAATCGATTCCAAAAAGGGCCATACCCTAGGATATTACAATAAGCGCAAACATCATGCTACGAGAGCTACACTAAACATTTGAAAAGCAAAGCAACAAGCAAACAAACATAGCAACATGGGATGTACCAAACACAAGAGACATCCCAACTACCCAAAGAACAGGGCCCCCTTAGGATCGATGTCGTCCCTTGGGACGACTCCTGCTGAATTTCATCTTAGCTTCCTTCTTTTCCTGTCTGTTGGAGAGGGGACTACCCCTTGAAGGGGTCCCGACCTCACTAGCTTGGCCAAAATCACTACCACAATCATCAATGTCATCCACACTAAGAGGGTAGGTGGTTTCCTCTCTGGTCTCACCTCGAGGAAAATCTGCATGGTAAGAAGAGCTATCTTCGGGACAAGAAGTCCGGGCGGAGGGAGAAACAGTGGCATCAACTTTGACAGGTTTAGGGTCAGGACATTCCAAAAGCTGAGAAAGGGCATCAAATCGGTTACCCCTCGGTAGAGGAGTATCCGAGCCAATCGTGCTTTTAGTACGGTAAGCAGTGTGGTCAACATCAGACTTTTTTCCTCTATCTTTGCCTGAAACAACTTGCCATGTCCCCTTTTCCTTACCGTTCCTCTTGAGAGGATGGCGATCTGTATGGCTCAGACCTGGATATGCAGTTCGAGAACAATCATGACCAAACTGGGAACACTTTTTGCATCGAACCGGGGTCCATTGATATTCCAAATTGATCTTTGTTCTAATAGTATTGCCAGTCTCCTCATCTTCTGATTCAATATGGAATTCATTGAAGAATTCAAAATTTACAGAAACTTCAATGCAAACACGAGCATAGGTTATACGCCTTCTACTTGCAGTTATGCGATCAACTCGAATTGGTTTCCCAATGAAACTAGAGATAAAACTGATTCCCTTCGGATTCCAATATTCAAGCGGTATACCATAGAAGTTTACCCAGATTGGAATGGAGTGAACCTCCTCGTTATCAAAGGAGAAATGTGGCTTCCATGGCCTAAGAAGGAGAGGTTGACCTGCCACAAACCATGGCCCTCCTTCTAAAATTGCATCCCTAGCCTCCGTACTAGAGAATGAAAAAAAGAAACATCCAGAGTCAGTGGCCAACGTATCAATAAGGCCCTCAGTAGCCCATAGACGATCAGTAACGTTAGTGACCAGGGAAAACGGAAGTTTCCTGCCAAGAAACCGGCCAACCAAGGTACCAGTCCATTCATCCTTCCCAGCTACAGTTAAGTCCTTCGGAATTTTAAGAACTAGATTATCTTCAATCCCTCCATTGTCCACAAACTCCAAATCAAATTCCTTGCTACAAATTGTGGTTCTGTAATTAAATTCCAAATCTGGTCTATTTGATCCCAGCTCAGTTTGGGCCAACTTGCCATTCTGAACCTCAGATTTGAATAACCCTGCCCATGATCCACGTTGGTTATCACATATAGGCCACGTGGCATCCAAGGGGGAGGCTCTAGATTTTTGTTCGGCAACAAGAGGAACCGGCGGGCCCACGGGGTGAGAAAACCCAGGCTTAATCAATACTCCATCAGCAGGTGCAGTAGGATGCTGATCAAAACAAGAAGAAGGAATGTTGACCAAGGGACCCACTTGCTGTTGTGGAGGATCAGGCGAAAGGATATAGGGAGCTTTTTTCGTGGGCCCCTTCAAATCAACATTACCACTCAAGGGTGGTAAAGAAACACCATCATGGTCCTTAACGGGCCCACTCACTTCATCCGTAACTTGTTTTCCCTGGTCATGACTAGGGCTACCTATAATGGGGCCCACAACCTTTGTAACTCGAGGATGAGAGTAAGGTGACCCGTGAGCATGCTTCACATGTTGGTCGTCAAATGCTGGGCCCACCACATGGAAAGAATCAACATCTTTCCTAGGATTTGAACTTGACAACGCATGGGACCCGCAGTTGGTAGCTTGTAAGCTAACATCAACATCAGTAGCAGCATGAGATGGAATCACGTGAATAGCTTGCGTGTGGCTTGGGAACGGAACATGCAGAGCTTGCGTGTGGAATTGGGTATGGGCCCCAGACAAGTACTCTTTCTTTAAAAAACATTGATCTTGGCCAGTATATCCCATGTGCTCCGTATCAATAGTTTCCAGATATTTAGGACTTTCGGTAATGGGCAAAGGAGATTCAGTCACCAATGGACTGGACGAGCAATTGGAGGGAATAGATGGATTAGTATGAATAGGCATGTGGGCCCTATCTGCAACAAAAGTCTTGGGACAGGTGATCACGTCTTGTGCAGGAGAGCCGTTAACACAATCATGTGACACAACCGAGCCAATCTCATTCTCACCCAGTCGCGCGTGATGCACAGACCCATCATCTTCCTTGAAGTTTTGAGGATGAACAAGATTGAGATGTTCAACACCTGCTCCTTCATGTTTCGGGCATTGAGCATGATTAACAGGAAGGTCATTAGGAAGATCATTATCCTCCCAATGCACTTCATGAGACCCAGGAATAATACATGGTTTAGCGACTGCTCCATGAACCTTCTCTAAACCATGTTCAGAATCACTATCCATAGTGTGGTTTTTAGCATCACTAACACTTGGAACCCCAATAAGACCACTATCGAAAAAAGCTTCGAAGCGTAACTTAATGGCTTCAATCTTAGCATGCAGCTCACAGTTCTTGGCCGCAATGGAAAACACCACATTAGGAGGATCAGAGGTTAGGGTTAGGACGTTACCTTGAGCATCAATAGAGTTACTCTCAACCTTGGTTGACTCAGATTTAGCCTTAAGAAGAAAAGGGACCTTAGAAGCCCTAGTTCCAAAAGAAAGGCCCTCATCTTGATCTAGAGCATCATCCGTGAACACAATGTGCTGAGTAACATCGCTTTTGGAAATCCTACCTTTGGCAAGTTCACAAAACTCTTGAATGGATGCAAAGAGAGCTCCATCTTCATCCGAGGACTTAACAGTAGCACCAGAAGTGTTTGTAGCACCCACAGCTTCTATAAGCTCATCCAGGGTGAATATAGGAATCTTAGAGTGGGTTTGAGACCTTTTGGATCTCTCACTCTTGTCCAAGAGCACATTTTTGGAAAGGAGATTAATCTTCTCTCTCTTCCAACTTCTCCTCATTGGAGATGAACTTAGGACTCTAGAGAGAAGGGAGAGCTTCTCTCTCTTCCATTTGTTTGTTGCACCTTTTACCTCAATTGTTTTCCCTTTCAAGTTCTTTCAAGAACTAATTGAACTAAATCAAGACACAACCTTGTTTTATCCCAACCAGCAATAGATTCAAGAAACAAGGAAGTAATAGGGAAAAAAATGACACGGATCTCAAGAAAATATACGACAAGGGCAAACGAAACAAGAAATCAGATTTTGAGAGGAATAAAAGAAAAAATCACAATTTTTTTTTTTGAATATGAGCCAATTGAAGAGGGAAACAAAGTTTATCCCAAGAGACAGCGATCAGAGAAGACAGGTTTCGAACAGCACAAAAACCAAATTTTTTTCGGAAAAAATTTCACACTATGGAGTAAGATCAGTTTTGGACTCCTTAGACCATGGACAATGCAAAACGAACAAAAAAAATTTAAGACGAGTTTTGGTACTCTTTTTTTTTTTTTTTTTTTTTTTTTTTTTTCGGACCCGATCTCTTCTCTTCCCTTTTTTTTTCTCCTCTTTTCTTTTCTTTTCTTTTGTCTTGTGTTTTTTTTTTGAATAGTCAGGGAGCTTCACAGTTCACGTTTGTAAAGCACAAAAATAACCCTAAATCACGAGGATGAACGAACACGAAGTAGCAAGAGAAAAAAAATCGTTGAACAGATTCGCAACCCTAAACACAAAATTCCAGATCGTAATCACGAACACGAACACGAACTAAAATAAGAACACGAAAAGAATAGAACACGAATTGAACAGAAAGACAAGATGAAACAAGATCACGAAAATAACAGAACAGAGAAAAAAATGAAACAGAAACAAGGACACGAAATAAAATGGATAAATCAGACCTGATTTGGAGCCTAAGCTCTGATACCAAATGATGTGAACCCGTGGAATTGATATTCCGTGACCCCACAATCAGATTGTAAATAACCCAGGAAAGCCAATAATTAAGCCACAAAGATGATCTAGACCCGTTGAAATCCTGTTTCAAGAACCCAGATTTGGTGTGAACGCCACAAAGGGAATGCCTTTGATAAGTTCGAATTGTTCAATCAAGAACAAGAAGAGAAAACTGAACTCTCTGAGAAGCATAATATTCATTCGCATAATCTGCTTATTAAAAACTGCTACAAGAGTGTTTTATATCTAATAACCCTAGGGCCCAAAAGGCCTTTAATAAAAATAAAAGAAATGGGCTGGAGGTACTCAAGCCCAAAACAACTTAAACTTTAAAGCTAAATAGATGTCCAATTAATGAATAAAATAGGCCCACATGCCCAAAACCAGCAAACATAAATAAAATAGCCTAAGTAGCTTGTATCCCATGGATTAAAGCTGGTTTCTCTTCTTCCAAGTCCATCTTGAATGTAGAAGTCTTGCTTGAAACATTTGCAAATTCAGCCCAAGTGGATTGTACCAATCCTTGCATTGCTTCCTTGATCTTCTTAGCTCTTGATCTTGTGATTGGCCCATTTGGAACTTGTAAGGGGTCAGCTTTAAGACTCGGTCCATCATGGTGCCCATTCCTCTTCCACGCCTACCTCCTCTAGGTCTACCCA
Source organism: Hydrangea macrophylla (assembly GCA_033977485.1). Lineage (NCBI taxonomy): Eukaryota > Viridiplantae > Streptophyta > Magnoliopsida > Cornales > Hydrangeaceae > Hydrangea > Hydrangea macrophylla. The sequence goes on from CM066997.1 coordinate 56,256,516, forward strand.
TTCCTCCCCTACCAACATCAGATACTATGTCTTCCTCATCCTCTTCATCTTCTTCGATCTCATACTCATTTTCAACTCTAGGCTCATGTCTCCTCCCATCACGCCCACCTTGCAGATTTTGAATCACTATATCTTGTTGATCCATCCTATCCCTTACCTCCCCCAACACCAAATTTAACCGTTCAAACTGTCGTTGCATGGCCTGCAACATAAAGGCTGTGTTATCTGCCTCCCCTCTAGGTGTTGAGTCATCCATTTTAATGTGCTGCAAAACAAGAATATTAGTGGTAAAACCTCACACACTCCCTTACGTGTTTACGCTAAAAAATTGTCACTCCACTCGTGTTTCACTCTGATTGGCTTTTTCCCGAAATTAGTCTCACACACTCTTGCCTTTTACCTCAATTGTTTTCCCTTTCAAGTTCTTTCAAGAACTAATTGAACTAAATCAAGACACAACCTTGTTTTATCCCAACCAGCAATAGATTCAAGAAACAAGGAAGTAATAGGGAAAAAAATGACACGGATCTCAAGAAAATATACGACAAGGGCAAACGAAACAAGAAATCAGATTTTGAGAGGAATAAAAGAAAAAATCACAATTTTTTTTTTTGAATATGAGCCAATTGAAGAGGGAAACAAAGTTTATCCCAAGAGACAGCGATCAGAGAAGACAGGTTTCGAACAGCACAAAAACCAAATTTTTTTCGGAAAAAATTTCACACTATGGAGTAAGATCAGTTTTGGACTCCTTAGACCATGGACAATGCAAAACGAACAAAAAAAATTTAAGACGAGTTTTGGTACTCTTTTTTTTTTTTTTTTTTTTTTTCGGACCCGATCTCTTCTCTTCCCTTTTTTTTTCTCCTCTTTTCTTTTCTTTTCTTTTGTCTTGTGTTTTTTTTTTGAATAGTCAGGGAGCTTCACAGTTCACGTTTGTAAAGCACAAAAATAACCCTAAATCACGAGGATGAACGAACACGAAGTAGCAAGAGAAAAAAAATCGTAGAACAGATTCGCAACCCTAAACACAAAATTCCAGATCGTAATCACGAACACGAACACGAACTAAAATAAGAACACGAAAAGAATAGAACACGAATTGAACAGAAAGACAAGATGAAACAAGATCACGAAAATAACAGAACAGAGAAAAAAATGAAACAGAAACAAGGACACGAAATAAAATGGATAAATCAGACCTGATTTGGAGCCTAAGCTCTGATACCAAATGATGTGAACCCGTGGAATTGATATTCCGTGACCCCACAATCAGATTGTAAATAACCCAGGAAAGCCAATAATTAAGCCACAAAGATGATCTAGACCCGTTGAAATCCTGTTTCAAGAACCCAGATTTGGTGTGAACGCCACAAAGGGAATGCCTTTGATAAGTTCGAATTGTTCAATCAAGAACAAGAAGAGAAAACTGAACTCTCTGAGAAGCATAATATTCATTCGCATAATCTGCTTATTAAAAACTGCTACAAGAGTGTTTTATATCTAATAACCCTAGGGCCCAAAAGGCCTTTAATAAAAATAAAAGAAATGGGCTGGAGGTACTCAAGCCCAAAACAACTTAAACTTTAAAGCTAAATAGATGTCCAATTAATGAATAAAATAGGCCCACATGCCCAAAACCAGCAAACATAAATAAAATAGCCTAAGTAGCTTGTATCCCATGGATTAAAGCTGGTTTCTCTTCTTCCAAGTCCATCTTGAATGTAGAAGTCTTGCTTGAAACATTTGCAAATTCAGCCCAAGTGGATTGTACCAATCCTTGCATTGCTTCCTTGATCTTCTTAGCTCTTGATCTTGTGATTGGCCCATTTGGAACTTGTAAGGGGTCAGCTTTAAGACTCGGTCCATCATGGTGCCCATTCCTCTTCCACGCCTACCTCCTCTAGGTCTACCCATTCCTCCCCTACCAACATCAGATACTATGTCTTCCTCATCCTCTTCATCTTCTTCGATCTCATACTCATTTTCAACTCTAGGCTCATGTCTCCTCCCATCACGCCCACCTTGCAGATTTTGAATCACTATATCTTGTTGATCCATCCTATCCCTTACCTCCCCCAACACCAAATTTAACCGTTCAAACTGTCGTTGCATGGCCTGCAACATAAAGGCTGTGTTATCTGCCTCCCCTCTAGGTGTTGAGTCATCCATTTTAATGTGCTGCAAAACAAGAATATTAGTGGTAAAACCTCACACACTCCCTTACGTGTTTACGCTAAAAAATTGTCACTCCACTCGTGTTTCACTCTGATTGGCTTTTTCCCGAAATTAGTCTCACACACTCTTGCCTTTTACCTCAATTGTTTTCCCTTTCAAGTTCTTTCAAGAACTAATTGAACTAAATCAAGACACAACCTTGTTTTATCCCAACCAGCAATAGATTCAAGAAACAAGGAAGTAATAGGGAAAAAAATGACACGGATCTCAAGAAAATATACGACAAGGGCAAACGAAACAAGAAATCAGATTTTGAGAGGAATAAAAGAAAAAATCACAATTTTTTTTTTTGAATATGAGCCAATTGAAGAGGGAAACAAAGTTTATCCCAAGAGACAGCGATCAGAGAAGACAGGTTTCGAACAGCACAAAAACCAAATTTTTTTCGGAAAAAATTTCACACTATGGAGTAAGATCAGTTTTGGACTCCTTAGACCATGGACAATGCAAAACGAACAAAAAAAATTTAAGACGAGTTTTGGTACTCTTTTTTTTTTTTTTTTTTTTTTTCGGACCCGATCTCTTCTCTTCCCTTTTTTTTTCTCCTCTTTTCTTTTCTTTTCTTTTGTCTTGTGTTTTTTTTTTGAATAGTCAGGGAGCTTCACAGTTCACGTTTGTAAAGCACAAAAATAACCCTAAATCACGAGGATGAACGAACACGAAGTAGCAAGAGAAAAAAAATCGTAGAACAGATTCGCAACCCTAAACACAAAATTCCAGATCGTAATCACGAACACGAACACGAACTAAAATAAGAACACGAAAAGAATAGAACACGAATTGAACAGAAAGACAAGATGAAACAAGATCACGAAAATAACAGAACAGAGAAAAAAATGAAACAGAAACAAGGACACGAAATAAAATGGATAAATCAGACCTGATTTGGAGCCTAAGCTCTGATACCAAATGATGTGAACCCGTGGAATTGATATTCCGTGACCCCACAATCAGATTGTAAATAACCCAGGAAAGCCAATAATTAAGCCACAAAGATGATCTAGACCCGTTGAAATCCTGTTTCAAGAACCCAGATTTGGTGTGAACGCCACAAAGGGAATGCCTTTGATAAGTTCGAATTGTTCAATCAAGAACAAGAAGAGAAAACTGAACTCTCTGAGAAGCATAATATTCATTCGCATAATCTGCTTATTAAAAACTGCTACAAGAGTGTTTTATATCTAATAACCCTAGGGCCCAAAAGGCCTTTAATAAAAATAAAAGAAATGGGCTGGAGGTACTCAAGCCCAAAACAACTTAAACTTTAAAGCTAAATAGATGTCCAATTAATGAATAAAATAGGCCCACATGCCCAAAACCAGCAAACATAAATAAAATAGCCTAAGTAGCTTGTATCCCATGGATTAAAGCTGGTTTCTCTTCTTCCAAGTCCATCTTGAATGTAGAAGTCTTGCTTGAAACATTTGCAAATTCAGCCCAAGTGGATTGTACCAATCCTTGCATTGCTTCCTTGATCTTCTTAGCTCTTGATCTTGTGATTGGCCCATTTGGAACTTGTAAGGGGTCAGCTTTAAGACTCGGTCCATCATGGTGCCCATTCCTCTTCCACGCCTACCTCCTCTAGGTCTACCCATTCCTCCCCTACCAACATCAGATACTATGTCTTCCTCATCCTCTTCATCTTCTTCGATCTCATACTCATTTTCAACTCTAGGCTCATGTCTCCTCCCATCACGCCCACCTTGCAGATTTTGAATCACTATATCTTGTTGATCCATCCTATCCCTTACCTCCCCCAACACCAAATTTAACCGTTCAAACTGTCGTTGCATGGCCTGCAACATAAAGGCTGTGTTATCTGCCTCCCCTCTAGGTGTTGAGTCATCCATTTTAATGTGCTGCAAAACAAGAATATTAGTGGTAAAACCTCACACACTCCCTTACGTGTTTACGCTAAAAAATTGTCACTCCACTCGTGTTTCACTCTGATTGGCTTTTTCCCGAAATTAGTCTCACACACTCTTGCCTTTTACCTCAATTGTTTTCCCTTTCAAGTTCTTTCAAGAACTAATTGAACTAAATCAAGACACAACCTTGTTTTATCCCAACCAGCAATAGATTCAAGAAACAAGGAAGTAATAGGGAAAAAAATGACACGGATCTCAAGAAAATATACGACAAGGGCAAACGAAACAAGAAATCAGATTTTGAGAGGAATAAAAGAAAAAATCACAATTTTTTTTTTTGAATATGAGCCAATTGAAGAGGGAAACAAAGTTTATCCCAAGAGACAGCGATCAGAGAAGACAGGTTTCGAACAGCACAAAAACCAAATTTTTTTCGGAAAAAATTTCACACTATGGAGTAAGATCAGTTTTGGACTCCTTAGACCATGGACAATGCAAAACGAACAAAAAAAATTTAAGACGAGTTTTGGTACTCTTTTTTTTTTTTTTTTTTTTTTTCGGACCCGATCTCTTCTCTTCCCTTTTTTTTTCTCCTCTTTTCTTTTCTTTTCTTTTGTCTTGTGTTTTTTTTTTGAATAGTCAGGGAGCTTCACAGTTCACGTTTGTAAAGCACAAAAATAACCCTAAATCACGAGGATGAACGAACACGAAGTAGCAAGAGAAAAAAAATCGTAGAACAGATTCGCAACCCTAAACACAAAATTCCAGATCGTAATCACGAACACGAACACGAACTAAAATAAGAACACGAAAAGAATAGAACACGAATTGAACAGAAAGACAAGATGAAACAAGATCACGAAAATAACAGAACAGAGAAAAAAATGAAACAGAAACAAGGACACGAAATAAAATGGATAAATCAGACCTGATTTGGAGCCTAAGCTCTGATACCAAATGATGTGAACCCGTGGAATTGATATTCCGTGACCCCACAATCAGATTGTAAATAACCCAGGAAAGCCAATAATTAAGCCACAAAGATGATCTAGACCCGTTGAAATCCTGTTTCAAGAACCCAGATTTGGTGTGAACGCCACAAAGGGAATGCCTTTGATAAGTTCGAATTGTTCAATCAAGAACAAGAAGAGAAAACTGAACTCTCTGAGAAGCATAATATTCATTCGCATAATCTGCTTATTAAAAACTGCTACAAGAGTGTTTTATATCTAATAACCCTAGGGCCCAAAAGGCCTTTAATAAAAATAAAAGAAATGGGCTGGAGGTACTCAAGCCCAAAACAACTTAAACTTTAAAGCTAAATAGATGTCCAATTAATGAATAAAATAGGCCCACATGCCCAAAACCAGCAAACATAAATAAAATAGCCTAAGTAGCTTGTATCCCATGGATTAAAGCTGGTTTCTCTTCTTCCAAGTCCATCTTGAATGTAGAAGTCTTGCTTGAAACATTTGCAAATTCAGCCCAAGTGGATTGTACCAATCCTTGCATTGCTTCCTTGATCTTCTTAGCTCTTGATCTTGTGATTGGCCCATTTGGAACTTGTAAGGGGTCAGCTTTAAGACTCGGTCCATCATGGTGCCCATTCCTCTTCCACGCCTACCTCCTCTAGGTCTACCCATTCCTCCCCTACCAACATCAGATACTATGTCTTCCTCATCCTCTTCATCTTCTTCGATCTCATACTCATTTTCAACTCTAGGCTCATGTCTCCTCCCATCACGCCCACCTTGCAGATTTTGAATCACTATATCTTGTTGATCCATCCTATCCCTTACCTCCCCCAACACCAAATTTAACCGTTCAAACTGTCGTTGCATGGCCTGCAACATAAAGGCTGTGTTATCTGCCTCCCCTCTAGGTGTTGAGTCATCCATTTTAATGTGCTGCAAAACAAGAATATTAGTGGTAAAACCTCACACACTCCCTTACGTGTTTACGCTAAAAAATTGTCACTCCACTCGTGTTTCACTCTGATTGGCTTTTTCCCGAAATTAGTCTCACACACTCTTGCCTTTTACCTCAATTGTTTTCCCTTTCAAGTTCTTTCAAGAACTAATTGAACTAAATCAAGACACAACCTTGTTTTATCCCAACCAGCAATAGATTCAAGAAACAAGGAAGTAATAGGGAAAAAAATGACACGGATCTCAAGAAAATATACGACAAGGGCAAACGAAACAAGAAATCAGATTTTGAGAGGAATAAAAGAAAAAATCACAATTTTTTTTTTTGAATATGAGCCAATTGAAGAGGGAAACAAAGTTTATCCCAAGAGACAGCGATCAGAGAAGACAGGTTTCGAACAGCACAAAAACCAAATTTTTTTCGGAAAAAATTTCACACTATGGAGTAAGATCAGTTTTGGACTCCTTAGACCATGGACAATGCAAAACGAACAAAAAAAATTTAAGACGAGTTTTGGTACTCTTTTTTTTTTTTTTTTTTTTTTTCGGACCCGATCTCTTCTCTTCCCTTTTTTTTTCTCCTCTTTTCTTTTCTTTTCTTTTGTCTTGTGTTTTTTTTTTGAATAGTCAGGGAGCTTCACAGTTCACGTTTGTAAAGCACAAAAATAACCCTAAATCACGAGGATGAACGAACACGAAGTAGCAAGAGAAAAAAAATCGTAGAACAGATTCGCAACCCTAAACACAAAATTCCAGATCGTAATCACGAACACGAACACGAACTAAAATAAGAACACGAAAAGAATAGAACACGAATTGAACAGAAAGACAAGATGAAACAAGATCACGAAAATAACAGAACAGAGAAAAAAATGAAACAGAAACAAGGACACGAAATAAAATGGATAAATCAGACCTGATTTGGAGCCTAAGCTCTGATACCAAATGATGTGAACCCGTGGAATTGATATTCCGTGACCCCACAATCAGATTGTAAATAACCCAGGAAAGCCAATAATTAAGCCACAAAGATGATCTAGACCCGTTGAAATCCTGTTTCAAGAACCCAGATTTGGTGTGAACGCCACAAAGGGAATGCCTTTGATAAGTTCGAATTGTTCAATCAAGAACAAGAAGAGAAAACTGAACTCTCTGAGAAGCATAATATTCATTCGCATAATCTGCTTATTAAAAACTGCTACAAGAGTGTTTTATATCTAATAACCCTAGGGCCCAAAAGGCCTTTAATAAAAATAAAAGAAATGGGCTGGAGGTACTCAAGCCCAAAACAACTTAAACTTTAAAGCTAAATAGATGTCCAATTAATGAATAAAATAGGCCCACATGCCCAAAACCAGCAAACATAAATAAAATAGCCTAAGTAGCTTGTATCCCATGGATTAAAGCTGGTTTCTCTTCTTCCAAGTCCATCTTGAATGTAGAAGTCTTGCTTGAAACATTTGCAAATTCAGCCCAAGTGGATTGTACCAATCCTTGCATTGCTTCCTTGATCTTCTTAGCTCTTGATCTTGTGATTGGCCCATTTGGAACTTGTAAGGGGTCAGCTTTAAGACTCGGTCCATCATGGTGCCCATTCCTCTTCCACGCCTACCTCCTCTAGGTCTACCCATTCCTCCCCTACCAACATCAGATACTATGTCTTCCTCATCCTCTTCATCTTCTTCGATCTCATACTCATTTTCAACTCTAGGCTCATGTCTCCTCCCATCACGCCCACCTTGCAGATTTTGAATCACTATATCTTGTTGATCCATCCTATCCCTTACCTCCCCCAACACCAAATTTAACCGTTCAAACTGTCGTTGCATGGCCTGCAACATAAAGGCTGTGTTATCTGCCTCCCCTCTAGGTGTTGAGTCATCCATTTTAATGTGCTGCAAAACAAGAATATTAGTGGTAAAACCTCACACACTCCCTTACGTGTTTACGCTAAAAAATTGTCACTCCACTCGTGTTTCACTCTGATTGGCTTTTTCCCGAAATTAGTCTCACACACTCTTGCCTTTTACCTCAATTGTTTTCCCTTTCAAGTTCTTTCAAGAACTAATTGAACTAAATCAAGACACAACCTTGTTTTATCCCAACCAGCAATAGATTCAAGAAACAAGGAAGTAATAGGGAAAAAAATGACACGGATCTCAAGAAAATATACGACAAGGGCAAACGAAACAAGAAATCAGATTTTGAGAGGAATAAAAGAAAAAATCACAATTTTTTTTTTTGAATATGAGCCAATTGAAGAGGGAAACAAAGTTTATCCCAAGAGACAGCGATCAGAGAAGACAGGTTTCGAACAGCACAAAAACCAAATTTTTTTCGGAAAAAATTTCACACTATGGAGTAAGATCAGTTTTGGACTCCTTAGACCATGGACAATGCAAAATGAACAAAAAAAATTTAAGACGAGTTTTGGTACTCTTTTTTTTTTTTTTTTTTTTTTTTCGGACCCGATCTCTTCTCTTCCCTTTTTTTTTCTCCTCTTTTCTTTTCTTTTGTCTTGTGTTTTTTTTTTGAATAGTCAGGGAGCTTCACAGTTCACGTTTGTAAAGCACAAAAATAACCCTAAATCACGAGGATGAACGAACACGAAGTAGCAAGAGAAAAAAAATCGTAGAACTGATTCGCAACCCTAAACACAAAATTCCAGATCGTAATCACGAACACGAACACGAACTAAAATAAGAACACGAAAAGAATAGAACACGAATTGAACAGAAAGACAAGATGAAACAAGATCACGAAAATAACAGAACAGAGAAAAAAATGAAACAGAAACAAGGACACGAAATAAAATGGATAAATCAGACCTGATTTGGAGCCTAAGCTCTGATACCAAATGATGTGAACCCGTGGAATTGATATTCCGTGAACCCACAATCAGATTGTAAATAACCCAGGAAAGCCAATAATTAAGCCACAAAGATGATCTAGACCCGTTGAAATCCTGTTTCAAGAACCCAGATTTGGTGTGAACGCCACAAAGGGAATGCCTTTGATAAGTTCGAATTGTTCAATCAAGAACAAGAAGAGAAAACTGAACTCTCTGAGAAGCATAATATTCATTCGCATAATCTGCTTATTAAAAACTGCTACAAGAGTGTTTTATATCTAATAACCCTAGGGCCCAAAAGGCCTTTAATAAAAATAAAAGAAATGGGCTGGAGGTACTCAAGCCCAAAACAACTTAAACTTTAAAGCTAAATAGATGTCCAATTAATGAATAAAATAGGCCCACATGCCCAAAACCAGCAAACATAAATAAAATAGCCTAAGTAGCTTGTATCACATGGATTAAAGCTGGTTTCTCTTCTTCCAGGTCCATCTTGAATGTAGAAGTCTTGCTTGAAACATTTGCAAATTCAGCCCAAGTGGATTGTACCAATCCTTGCATTGCTTCCTTGATCTTCTTAGCTCTTGATCTTGTGATTGGCCCATTTGGAACTTGTAAGGGGTCAGCTTTAAGACTTGGTCCATCATGGTGCCCATCACATAGTAAAATTAATTCCTGACAGATTGTATAACTACTTGTATGATATGTTTATTGATGATGCTTGCTTTTCGGTACCTGTGTGGTTATGGATGTCTTATACTATTGCGTAGATGAGTATGTTAAAACTTTCGTCTATATGGTTATTGATGTCAAATCCATGTTATAGATCTATGAGCTACATGCTATGTTTTTCCGTTGTCTCAAATCTAGTGTATTGACCATTAAAAGTTCATACCCAAGCTTTTAGTATGTTGTACGGCACGATTATTGCGTCGATAGCGATTGGGTAAGTTTCCATCGTAAGTATATTATAACAAAATAGAATGACGGATGTATAACGTAACTTTGAAAGTATAAATGAAAGTAATTAACAAACTAAACTACGAAACGAGTGACGTGAATGCGGTCCAGGATACATACGGACTAGTTGTACTTGATCAGGAGCAGCGTATGTCAAGGATAAGTGTTGGATAGGTAAACCAGGCCACGGGGGCCGGGAGGGTAAGAAAAAGGATGTGTTGTTGAGTTGTGAAGTGGTGACTCTTGAGTATTCTTTTGGTTCTTCGTGACGAAAGGGATACGTGTAACGCTTTCGGTTCTTCATGACGAAGAGGTGATTCTTTGAGTAAAGACTCCTTTCGGCTCTTCGTGAGGAAATGAATGTTCTTGTACTCTATAATGCTTTCGGTTCATCGTGACGAAGCGGTGATCTTTGAGTAAAGACTCCTTTCGGTTCTTCGTGAGGAAATGGATGTTCTTGTACTCCGAAACGCTTTCGGTTCTTCGTAACGAAGTGGTGATTCTTTGAGTAAAGACTACTTTCGGTTCTTCGTGAGGAAATGGATGTTCTTGTACTCTGTAACACTTTCAGTTCTTCGTGACGAAGTGGTGATTCTTTGAGTAAAGACTCCTTTCGGTTCTTCGTGAGGAAATGGATGTTCTTGTACTCCGTAACACTTTCTGTTCTTCGTGACTAAGCGGTGATTCTTTGAGTGAAGACTCTTTTCAGTTTTTTGTGACGAAATGGATGTTCTTGCACTCCTTAACACTTCGGTTCTTTGTGACGAAGTGGTTGATGAAAGATGTTTTGGTTGATGAAAGATGGTTTGGTTAACAAGAGATACTTTGGGTTTGTAAATGACGTCGGATGTTAGAAATGAATGGTAGTGGCATTAAGAACATTTAGATGGGTCTCCTGAATTGTTTGTATTCCTATCGAATACGTAGTTGGGTACGCTTATAGTTATAATTCAACGGAGAGAATGTAAAGATCCTAAAAGACATGTTGAAAGATAGTAAATGTATTCTTATTGTTTTTCGGGAAATGGTAAATAAATCAAAAAAGAAAAAGCCAAACGGCATCTACATATGTACAAGGGGCATACCCCAGGATGTACAGTAAAACCAAAACAAAGTAATGACACTTTCTAAATCAGAAAACCTAGAAAGAGCCCATCACCGAGAGCACCACAGAGAGTGAAACATCCCAAAGCAATACAACAGACTAGGGAAAACATGAAAAAAGGGCAAGTCAGCCAAAGCTGAGCAAAAGCAACCATATAAAACCTTAAAGCATAAAGCCCAAAGAAAGAACAAAAGTGTGTCACTGAACACTAAGCTCCCATCTCTCAATATGGCTTGGGAGAAGAGGGTCGTTTCTCCATTTGATTTGAATCTGGATAAGAATGTAATTGCAAACGTCTTGGAGGATAATTTCCTTCCTCTTAGTATCCTTTTGAAATGTTCTGGCATTCCTCTCCCTCCAAATGCTGTACACCACCATCCCTAAACACATTTTACGGATAATGTTTTTAGGGTGTCTTTGATTCCAAGTCCTAGCTGCCCAGTCAATTATAGAGTTCCACGTTGAAGCATTGCAACCAATCCCCAACCTTTGCAGAATACCCTGCCACACAAAAGAAGCAAATGAGCAATTGAAGAACAGGTGATCAAGATTTTCCATACCTTTGTGACATAACACACATGCTAAGGGGCCTTGAGTGAAAGTGTAGATGCGGTCGTGAGTAGATAACCTGTTAAGAAAAGCTAACCACAAAATAAAGCTTTGACGAGGAATGTTACCTGGAAACCAAACAAGATTATACCAAGGAACTTTCGGACTAGAATCTCTAATGTAATCCAAAGTATGTGCCGCAGAGTATTGCCCATTAGGTGAAGGAGTCCAAACAACTTTATCTTGAGATTCAGAGGGGGATGGAATGGAGCTTAATTGATCTCTAATCTCCATGAGTTCCAAAGTGTTAGTAATAGGCCAATCCCATTCCTCCCCTTCGATAACCTCTGACACCTTGGCATCCAAGGGGATAGCCGCATCATAACTAACTCTACTACCCACTCTCTCCACTAACGGCCCCATAGGATGCCAATTATCATACCAAAGAAAGGTACCACATCCATTTCCAATTCTATGCTTAAGCATAGGTCTAACAATGGGTCTAAGATTGAGCAACTTTCTCCAGTACCAAGAGCATTGAGAAGGGGGTTTAACAGCCCAAAAACTCTTTCCTTTAAGCATATAAATATGTATCCATTTAATCCAAAGAGAGTTTTGGTTAGAAGAAAATAAAGCCCAAATATGTTTAAAATTCAAAACTTTATTGAGTTGAGGTAAATTTTTCAGACCCAAACCGCCTTCCTGTTTAGGTTTACAGACATTAATCCAAGAGACTTTAGACCCATAGGAGTGCTCGATACCTCCCGACCAAAGGAAACGACGCATAAGTTTCTCAACCTGTTTAAGAACGCTCTTGGGTAAAATAAACATGGCAGCCCAATAATTCTGAATTCCAGCAAGCACAGATTGAATCAATTGTAACCTACCAGCGAAAGAGAGGCAATTAGAAGTCCAAGAGGTAATTCTAGAACTAATCTTATTAACCAGGTCATCACAATCCCTTTTTTTAAGTCTAGAAGTGATAAGAGGGACCCCGAGATATTTCATAGGGAGGGACCCGAGAGGGAATTGCATAATATGGCATAAAGCGTTGGACTCATCCTCATCAATTCCTGAGATAAAAAGGCAACTCTTACTAGTATTAGCTTTTAATCCAGTAAGTTCATAAAACTGATTAAGGGTATCTCTCATAAGTTGCGCAGAACGTCGACTACCGTAAAAAAGTAAAAGAAGATCATCGGCAAAACATAAGTGTGAGATTTGAACTTTATTACATTTCCAATGGTATTTAAAACAAGACGACCCCTGAATGTTAACTTTTATCAGCTGACTCAACGTATCCATAATAATAACAAACAAATAGGGGGACATAGGATCTCCTTGTCTCAAACCCCTCGCCCCTTTGAAGTACCCTATGGACTCACCATTAAAATTTAAAGAATACCTAGGAGTAGACACACAAGCCTTAATCCACATCTTCATTTTAGTAGGAAAGCCAAGCACTTCAAGTAAATCGAATAAAAAATCCCAACAAACATTATCATAAGCTTTCATGAGGTCCACTTTCGCTGCCACTCTTGGTTGCCCAGAAGATTTATGGTAATCCCTCATAAGGTCTTGGGCTAAGAGGACATTGTCACTGATTTTCCGACCTTTTATGAAGGCAGATTGAGCATTATCAACAATGTCAGGGAGAATAGCTTGGATTCTCTTAGAGATGATTTTGGAAATACATTTATAGATAGTATTGCAACAAGATATTGGCCTAAAATCACCCATCTTGGTAGGGTTAGGTACTTTAGGGATTAAGGCAATTATGGTGGCATTGGACTCTTTTAACAGTTCTCCAGTTATAAAAAATTCTTTGATCGCTTGTGTAACTATAGCACCAGTGGTGGTCCACGTCTCTTTGAAAAAGTGAGCGTTAAAACCGTCCGGACCCGGAGCCTTATTACTATGGAGACTAAACATAGTCTCTTTTATTTCTTCATCAGTAGGGATATTGTCCATACTAATGAAGGCCTCCATAGGAACACGCTTGTGAATAATGGTTCTCAACGCAGCAATCCCAGGATAAGCGTTTAAGGAAGGCGCCCCAAGAAGATTTTTAAAGTACCTTATCGCTTCATTTCTTGCTTCCTCGCCATTAGTAGTGTAACTCCCGTTAGGGAGTAACAGGGAGCCTATATGCTTTCTGTTCCTTCGATTCTTAACAGATTGATAGAAATAGGCAGTGTTCCTATCACCCACTTCAAGCCATTGGACTCTAGACTTTTGTCTAACAACCTCTTCTTCTACCCTAATGGCTTCCCAAAAGTTCCCCATTAATTGATTCTCAAGACAACGCAAATTCAAATCATGGGGAGAAACATCAAGAAGACTTTGACAGTGCTTAAGGTCATCCCTAGCTTTATCCGCTCTCATTTTCTCAAGACCAAAGGAGTTTTTAACAAAGGTTTTAAGCCCCGCTTTAAGAATCCTAAGCTTATGACATAACTGATATTGGAAATTGCCTTCAACATTAAGAGACCACGATTGATTAACAGTGTCAGTAAACCTATCCAAGGAAGTCCAATAGTTGTAGAATTTAAAGGGAAGGCCTTTCTTTTTGTGATCATTATCAATAGTTATCAAAGCAGGAGAGTGATCAGAAATACCAGCAGGGAGAAATTTAGCTTGAGAAGAAGTGAATCTGCCAAGCCAGTTCTGGTTGACCAAAGCACGATCCAATTTTTTCTTGATGAATTGGGAAGAAGAATTTCGGCTCCATGAGAAAAAAACACCTGTATATCGAAGATCTACAAGGCAGGAGGCATTCACAAAAGAGTTAAATTCCTCAGCCCCTTGGTCTCTTCCCTGGTTACCCCCAAAAATTTCATTTTGGTTCAGCACCGTATTGAAATCTCCGAGAACAATCCAGGGGTGCGACCCAAGAGAACCTGAAATAAGATTTAAATCTGTCCAAAGGCTTCTTCTTTCAATAACCGTATTGAAAGCATACACAAAAGATGCCTCAAAAGCCAAAGTTTTATCAATAGTTTCAATAAAGACATGAATGACTTGACTAGATCTTTTAATAGGAGTCAAAGTGACTCTATTTGGATTCCAGCCAATCCATATACGATCAACACCTTGAGGTTGACTATTTGTAATAAACGTCCAGTTGCGAAGAAAATTCTTTTGGATCTTCTCTTGGTTAGGCATCCTAACCTTAGACTCAAGAATACCCAAAACATCAATTTTGTTTTCAAAAACAAAATTTTCAACCTCTTTTTGTTTTAGGGGCTGATTTAACCCTCTAACATTCCAAAAACTAACTAACATTAAGTACGTTTGAAAGGATGACGTTTCTTACCTGAAGAACTTTTTTGCTTGTTCTTCCTACTTTGCCCAAGAATTTGGATAGTCCTGGCTGGGGAGCTACGGGATGATTCACCTGTAGAAGACTTAGTTAAGAGAGATTCAGTTTGTACATCGAAGAGAACCTCCTCGCTGCCCTTATCTTTGACCATTGGACCACCTTCCTTCGTGTTTGTGTGAGTCCCCAATACCTCCTTCCCACTACTGGAACTTCCATTTAATATAGCCTGGGCCCCGATATCTACTTCAATAGCAGATTCTTCAAGCATAGAGAATTTGTTATGTTCTATAATTTCCACCCTTTTAGTATGGATACCAGAATTCTGAATACTATCTTCAATCCTGGAATGTTTTTCAGTAGTAGGCTCATTTGAACTCACACCAGGATGTTGTTTCTCTTCAGAAAGAGAAGTTTCCCCACAAAACAATCGTATCACCATCCTCCAAAGCTGACATAGGGACCTCAATCTCCTTAGCTTTCTTACCTTTACCTTGTTTCGTCCATCCGTCCTCTCCTTGGAGGTTTTTGGCCTTAGGAGTGGCAATAGTAGTGGTTTGAGGCTTGGGAAGCTTAGCACAGTCATGGCCAAATTTCTTACATTTGTCACACCTAATTGGGTTCCATTGGTATTCAACATGAAGAGTAACTTTTTCTTGATCAAGCTCGTCGCTGCCTACTTCCAGAGTTTTCAGCATTTCTTTCTCGGCACTGACCTCTATGAAAATTCGGGCATATGATATCCTTCTACAGGTCGCAGTCATCTTATCAACATGTATAGGTTTACCTAAAGCACTTGCAATATAGCTCATACCTTCTGAGTTCCAATATTCAAGAGGAATGTTATAAATATGGACCCAAATTGGCACTGTGGTTGGAGCATCCTTGGTTAACTCTAGTCCTGTTTCCCAGTTCTTGAGCAGAATCGGTTGTCCCGCAATGTGCCACGGACCACCTTCCAGCACTGCAGCACTTTCCTCCCTACTGTTGAACTTAAAAAAATAGTAACCAGAGCCTGTTGCCAACATATCTATAAGCCCCATCTTGGTCCACATCTTTGCTGTAGAGTCCTTAACATAAGTATAGGAAAGCTTTCTCCCTATGAAATACCCTACAAGAGTATTCTCCCAACTTTTGCTCCCTCTCATGATAATATCCTTTGGCACTGTAACTACATGGCTATTATTACCATCCTTAGGTTTGATATAATTGACTGAGAATCCTGCGGATATATTCTTGGATATAAGGGAAGACCAGCTGGCCTTGTGCGTAGAGTTAGTACCTAGGGAAGATTCGGTAATGTCATTTCCTCTATTCAAAATCGTGGGCTGCTCCTTGTTCATAGAACATTGCTGCGATGACAATGGGGGGGACTCACTGCCTGACTTAGATGGCAACCCGCTGGCTATATTTGAAATAGGCACCCCTGTCCCACTAGCCACATGTGCACTAACCCGAGGCATGTTGGCATTGGGGCCAAACACAGTGTTAGAAACGCACTCAATAGCTACATGTTTGTTAAAATTAGACTCCATGTGGGCAGAATGGTCAATAAGAGGACCAAAATTCCCAGCCTGTGGGCTCTTCAAAACAGTGTGCTGGCCCACATTACCTACCGTTTGATCAAGATGAGCTGCCTTAGCAGCCTTAGTAAAAGTAGCGTATGATTTACTATATACGTTCCATTTGATTTAGCTTATTCACTCAGCTTTCATAAGCTGACGACGTTCATGTCGCTGGACATTCCCATGTCCAGCTTATCTAGGTGAGGAGTACCCAGGTTATGAAGCTACGCAAGAAGGAAACATTGAAGAAGATTACACTGAAGATGACTATGGTTATGCTAGTTAGAGAGAAGACTAGCAGTTATCCTCTGTAAATGTTTTTGATTATATTTTTTTTATTTTGGAAAAAGGTTAATTTAAACGAAAAAGAAAGCCAAACGGCACTGTACAAAAGTACAAGGGGCATACCCCAGGATATACAATCAGCACAAAGAAGAAAATGCATCCAGACAATGTGACATAGGATAGGAAAAAATCAAAAGCCAAAACCCAAAGAATGACCTATCCTAAAAACAAAAGCACTAATCAAACTTACAACTCACCAAACACTCAAGAGTTACATTAAGGCAAGGTCAAGCATGTCAAAACATGAGGACCAAAGCAAAAGTCCCCACTATGTAGAAAAGGTCCATCTTCCAATGTACTGAGGAAGATGGGGATCGTTCTTCCATGTTGTTTGAATCTGTAAGAAAATCTGGAGACAAATGTCTTGTAACACTCTTTCCTTAGGCTTCACTTCTAATTTGAAACTTCGAGCATTCCTTTCTTTCCAAATGCTATACACAACCAAACCAATGCACATTTTAGGAATAACATGCCTTGGAGTCTTCCCTTTCCACTTGTTCGCTGCCCAAGCCACAAGATCATCCCAAGAGGGGGCGGAATAAGAGATTTCCAACCTATTAAGAATTCCCTGCCACACATAAGAAGTATAAGAGCACTTAAAGAATAAATGGTCATGAGATTCCATATCTTTATGACAAAGAACACAAGCAAGAGGTCCTGGTGTGTAAGTACAGATTCTATCATGTGTGGATAATCTATGAAGAATAGCCAACCACATAATAAAACTATAACGAGGGATATGACTCGGGAACTGTGTGAGGCCGTGCCAAGGGACTTTCGGATAGTGAGTTCTAACATAATCCCAAGTGTTAGCAGAAGAGAACACATTATTTGGGAAGGGTAACCATTGAATCACATCACTAGAGGTAGTCGGGAGAGGTAAGGAATGTAATTGGCCTCTAATATCCATTAATTCAAGAGTGTTTGTAAGAGGCCAATTCCATTCACTTCCATTAATAACATCGGAAACTTTGGCATTCAAAGGGATGGCGGCATCATATTAGACACGTCTTCCAACTCTGTCCAAAATAGGACCCATAGGATGCCAGTTATCGTACCAGAGAAAAGTGCCACACCCATTACCAATCCTATGCTTAAGCATTGGTCTTGCCATAGACCTAAGATTAAGGAGCTTCCGCCAATACCAGGAGCATTGGGATGGGGTCTTGACTTCCCAAAAACTTTTCCTTTTCAACAGGTAAGTATGTATCCAGTCCACCCAAAGGGACTTGGTTTTAGAAGTAAAAATAGCCCAAATATGTTTAAGATTTAAAATAGAATTCAATTGAGTAAGATTTTTAAGACCAAGTCCCCCTTCCTTCTTAGGTCTACAAATAATGTCCCAAGCAACTTTTTGTACTTCCCCTTTTTGGAATCTATTTACCATTTTCCAAAAAAAAAAAAAAATAATGTCCCAAGCAACTTTAGCACTATGTGCCTTTTCAGTTCCTCCGGTCCAAAGGAATCTACACATTAAACTCTCTATATGCTTAAGGACACTTTTAGGAAGAATAAACATGGCAGCCCAATAGTTTTGTATCCCTGCAAGGACTGATTGGATAAGTTGAAGCTTGCCAGCATATGAAAGAAATTTAGAGGTCCAAGAAGTGATTCTTGAGGTGATTTTCTGGATGAGATCATCACAGTCTCCCTTCTTAAGTCTAGTGGTGATCAACGGAACACCCAGGTACTTCATTGGGAGGGAACCAAGGGTAAAAGGGAGGCAGCGGCAAATATTATTAGAAGTGTTTTCCTCCATTCCTGAAATAAACAAACAGCTTTTGTTATCATTAGCCTTCATGCCTGTAAAGTTATAAAATTGATCTAAAGATTTTTTCATAAGTGAAGAAGAATTCACATCACCATTGAAAAATAAAAGAAGGTCATCGGCAAAACATAGGTGGGAAATTTTGAGTTTATCACATCTCCAATGGTATTTGAAATGAGAGGATCGATTGATGTTATGCTGAATCAATTGGCTAAGCGTATCCATGACAAGAACAAAAAGGTAAGGTGACATAGGATCACCTTGCCTAAGACCTTTAGCACCCTCAAAGTACCCTACAGATTCCCCATTAAAGTTAATAGAGTACTTAGGACTAGTAATACAAGCTCTAATCCACCCTTGCATCCTAGGAGGAAAACCAAGAACATCAAGAAGATCAAGTAAAAATTCCTAACTCGCACTATCATAAGCTTTCATAAGGTCAACCTTAGCCGAAGCTCTAGGGTGGCCAAAAGGCTTATGATAGTCCCTCATAAGATCCTGGGCAAGAAGAACATTGTCACTGATTTTTCTACCCTTGATAAAAGCAGATTGGGCATTGTCAACCAGAGAAGGTAAAACATTTTGAAGCCTTTTGGATATAATTTTAGAGATGCATTTGTAGACCGTGTTACAACACGAGATAGGCCTAAATTCACTCATCTTAGAGGGATTGAGGATTTTGGGTATAAGAGCAATAATGGTAACATTTGACTCAGTTAACAGTTGGCCCGAAGTAAAAAATTCTTTGATAGCTTTGGTAACTAAGGGTCCAATGGTTGTCCAGGTTTTCCTAAAAAAATGAGCATTATACCCATCAGGACCCGGAGCTTTATTGCTATGGATACTAAAGAGGGCTTCCTTAATTTCCTCATCACTAGGAATGTCATCCATAGGGTTAGATAAATCAGTAGAGATACGCTTATGGATGACCCTCCTCAATTCACTAATACCAGGATATGGATTATCCGCAGGGGTGCCAAGCATAGATTTAAAGTATCTAACTGCTTCAATTTTGGCTTCCCCTTCATTGGTGGTCTTGGTACCATCAGGTTGAACAAGAGTCACAATACGTTTGTGGTTCCTACGGATTTTAACAGAATTATGAAAATAAGCAGTGTTCTTATCCCCAGCATCGAGCCATTGAATTCTAGATTTTTGCCTAATTAT
Source organism: Hydrangea macrophylla (assembly GCA_033977485.1). Classification (NCBI taxonomy): domain Eukaryota; kingdom Viridiplantae; phylum Streptophyta; class Magnoliopsida; order Cornales; family Hydrangeaceae; genus Hydrangea; species Hydrangea macrophylla. The sequence continues at coordinate 56,276,179 of CM066997.1, forward strand.
CTCCTCTTCAATGTGAATGGCTTTTAAGAAAACCTGCATCAGTTCTTTTTCAAGGATTCTAAGGGTAGTGTCATCTAGTTTTTCATCCATTTTCCTTTGACAAGCCCAAAGGTCTTCCCTAGCTTTATTAGCTAAAATTCTCTCCTTGCCTAAAGAATCCTTGGTTAAAATTTTCAAAGCACCCTTAAGGTTCTTTAACCTATGGAATAATTGAAATTGGAAAGTGCCATCAATGTGTCTAGTCCAGGCGGTGCTCACAGTATCATTAAATTTTTCCAACTCTGTCCAATAATTATAAAATTTAAAAGGTTTACCTTTTCGTTTAGCAGAGGGAGATAAGTTGACAATAATAGGAGAGTGGTCAGAGATACCAGAGGGGGGAAAGTTTGCATAAGCTGAGGGAAACACGTCCAGCCATCTTGGATTAACAAGAGCTCTGTCAAGCTTTCTTTTGGTAAAGTTTAACGAGTCAAACTGCCGGTTGCACCAAGAGAAGAAAATACATGTAAATCTAAGATCTACAAGAGAAGTGGCATTCACAAGATCATTAAATTCAACAGCTCCTTGGTCTCTTCCTGGATTACCCTAAAAAATTTCATTAGAATTTAAGACGGAGTTAAAATCCCCGAGACTAATCCAAGGGATATCACCAATAGAAGCTGCAATATTTCTCAAGGTAGACCAAAGGGGCCTTCTACCTTGGATGGTATTAAAGCCATAAACAAAAGATGCCTCAAACGACTGCAAATGATCCAAAGACTCAATTTTAACATGGATAACTTGCCTAGTAATTTGTAAGACAGTTAAAATTACTTTATTAGGGTTCCAGCCAACCCAAATTCTATCCACAGAATCCGGTTGGCTGTTAGTAATAAAGTTCCAATTAGGAAGCATGGTCCTTTGTATCTTGGTTTGATTAGGAATTCTCACTTTGGTTTCAACAATACCCATAACATCAATTTTTTGAGTAAACACAAACTTGGAAATTTCAAGTTATTTGGTGGGGTCGTTAAGACCTCTGATATTTTGGCAACTAATTATCATTAACGACGTTTGGAAGAGCGTTTTTTCTTACCTGAAGAACCTCCTGTTTTGTTCTTCTGCTTGTTGGAGTGGCTTGGAGAGATCTTTGGGCTGGGAGCTTCCAAATATTTTTCACAAGAAAGTATTTGGGTAGACTGCTCCTCATCATCACTCGAGTCCTCATTAGATTCCCTTGACATAGGATGTTGGAAAAAAGACTTGTTGTTCACAATCTACCCGGGACAAGATTCCTCATTGGGAGGGTTGTTCGTATTTGTTTCCTGATTTTGCATCTCAGCATATTGTTGTTCATAATCCTCTTCACAACACTCCTTCTCTTGTGCCTTTTTACTAGTCCCCAAAGTATAGATTCAGTTGGGTGATGGGCCTCTTGTAATATATCAAACTGGTTTTTCTTGAGCAAGTCAGGACATTGTTTCTGCAGGGCATAACTGACATTATCATCAATGGTAGAAACTTGAGAATTAGTTTGAGCTAGAGATCTCATATCAGAGCTAAGATCAGGTTCCATTTCTAGCTCACTAACTATGGGTAGAATAGCTGTTGGGGGAAGGGGGGGCTTCCCCATTTGTTGGCCTAAATTAAAAACATTGGAAGGCCTTGTCTCAGTAATAACAGCCCCAGAGGGAGATTGACTTAACAAATCTGTCTTGTTGGTATAGGCCAAATCTTGGGATTTCTCAGGTTGATTTGAGGTAGAAGGAACACACCTTTGATCTGGGTCAACCATATTCTTGCCTTTGCTAACAACCATCTAGATACCCTCCTCTTGAATCCTCATAGAGGGAGATGAGGGTCTTGGGACCTGCTTTTAGGTTTTAGGGGCAGAGTGGATAGTAGCACAGTTATGACCAAATTTCCTGCACTTTGCACACCTAATTGGACTCCATTGATACTCAACTTTCAAGGTAATCAAGTTTGTTTCACCACAACTGGGGTCGACAAATTCAATGTCGAACTCCTTCACCAATTCAAAATCAGCACTGACTTCAATACACATACGAGCAAACGAAATACGGCGGCATGAAGCTATCATTTTATGGACGTGTAGCGGCTTACCGATAACACTAGCAATATATCCGAGCCCATCAGGATTCCAATACTCGAGGGGAATGTTGTAGTTATTAACCCAAATTGGGATAGTAGCTTGAGCTTCCTTAGTTAATTCCAGGCCAACCTGCCATTGTTTTAAGACGATAGGCTGCCCAGCAATGTGCCAAGGCCCTCCCTCCAGCACAGCATTACTTTCCTCTTTAGAGTTGAATTTGAAAAAGAAATAACCTGAGTCAGTTGCTAGCATTTCATGAAGGCCTGCTTTGTCCCATAATTTGGCAGTGGCATTCTTGACCAGTGAATAGGGGAGTTTTTTTGCCTATAAAGTAGCCTACCAAAGCATTATCCCATGCTATGCTTCCACTTTCAATCAGATCTTGCGGCATACTAATTTTAATGCGATCCATATTCCGATTATGCTTTGTATATTTTAGCTTAATCTCAGTAGCTACTCTCGGTTGTAAGATAGAGGCCCATCTTGGAGCAAATTTCTGAGCTGATTGAGTATGAGGCTTAGAGTAAGAAGGGTCCTGATTGGGGACTATAGTTAAAGGAGTGGAGGGGGTAGGATAAGCTAAGCCAACCTGTGGCCCCACAGATTTGGTAGTTCTAACATCAGGGATGATACTCGGTTTTAGCTGTAATAGTTGTGCAGTGGACTCCGCATGTTGTGGAGCATGGGTGGGGCTGGCATAGCTTGGAGCAGTACCAGAAATGCAGTCGGGTATTGCGGAAAGGGTGGAGTCCATGTGCGCATCAACAGATGTGTCCAAACGGGTTGATGGCCGGGTTTGAGAATTTTTTGAATAGGAAATCGAGTCAACTGAGTATTCATCAATATTAAATGAGAGACCCTGTGAGTGAGACCCCGGATCTGAATTTATTTCTCTCTCTACACGTGTAGCAGTATGGGTAGAACCAAGCGGTTTGATAGGCCCTTTTTGTGGTGTTGGTCTCTAGATAAGAGGGGAACACACCGCCGGGTTTTAAGGGTAAAGAAGGGAAACCCATGTGCATGCCATTGGCTACGGTTGACACTTGGTGCATAACCTCACACATGCCCTTAGTTGTTGCTTCATTCACAAAAGACGAGCCCCCACCCACTTGATCCTGGCCACCCACGTGACCCTTGCGTGTTGAAACAGCATACAAGGCATCAAGATTCCCCCTGTCCACATGGACAGCGTCTTGGCAATTAGGTAAATTATCCAATGTATATTTGGGTTCATCTTTAGATGACTCGCCAGATTTTGAGGAAAAAGGGGCTATGCCCATGTGCTCATGATCATGCTGCTATAAGACACCGAAATTACCACCTTGCCCATGCCTTTTTGACTCACCAGCAATAATAGTTCCATCCTTTAAAATTGCATCCATAGCCTTGCGTGTAGGATCCACCAAGCCAGCTAGCATGTTCCCACCTTTCTCGATGTTTTGAATATCAACATTATAATAAGGTTTCTGACCGTTAGACCCAAAAGAGGGAGAAGTGTGGGCCCTAGATTGGGCAAACTCCTTAGAGATAGCTACTTTGTGACTTTTTGGATCAAACTGCTGATTTTTATTATTTTCAACAGATCCAGAGATAGTGTTCTTGTTATCCCCTTCATATAGAATTTGTGAACCGCACTCCATGCTAGAATAAGCCTCCACTTCAGGCCTTTTATCACAAGGGATGGGGGCTCCAGGACAAATGTCAAAATGCTCAAATTGAGTCTCTCTCCAGTCTGTTCTTCCTCTACTCCCAGTTCCTTCCCTTTTTCCATAAGATCTAAATGGAGCTCTTCCAACAATAGAGGATCTCCCTCGAGGATGCGTATCAGTGGGTGGAGACTCAACATTCTCTTCTTTGTTATTTCTCATTTCAGCAATCACTTGTCTAAGGAGAGTATTTTCATCAAGAAGTTTTGAATTAATTCTTTGAGAAGCTTCATACCCAATCTTGAGTGGATAATCAAATGGTAGGACATTAACTTCATCCTCAACTTCTAAGCAAGGATCAAGTCCAACATTCTTCTCTGCATTACCTAACTCGGTAGAAACTATAAGTTCACCCTCCTTCAAAGAACCAACAGAAGCAGAGTCTTGAGTAGCAACTTTCCTAGTTGAAATAGCAGCACTTAAAGCTTCCTTCTTTTTTCTTCTTAGGATCTCCTTAGAATCTTGAAGAGATTTGAAGGAGCTTCCTTCCAATGGACCACTCTCCTCTTCATCATTGGATCTTGGATCAACCCAATCCTCCGGGAGCTCCAGCTCCTCTTCACTCAAAGATTCAACATTAATATTAGGCCCAATCAGAGGAACATCAATGGAAGCATTTGGAACTTTAGAACTCACAGAGATCCCATCATCATTGATCTTACTAATAATGGATTGTGAAGGATTTGAAATTATAAAACCTTTTGAAACAATGCCTTCACCTACGGATTTAGATCTAACCTTGTTAACTTGACGTTTCATCATGACTTCCAAAAGAAAACAGAAAAAGAGAGAGATGGAGAGGAAGAAAGAAAGAAAAAGGGAAATAAAGAAAGAGAGTGAACTAACAGATGAGTTTGAGGATGATGAAAACCAAGATTAACCAAATTCTAGAGAGAGGTAGGAGCTTCTCTCTCTAGACATCTTTTTTTTTTTTTTTTTACTTTTGTCTTTTTTTTTATTATAACCAGAAGACTTAGCATATATTTCGTAATAGTTTTGTAAGGCCAAGAGCCATAAGACTCTAATGTATTTATAATGATGTATTAACTAGCTAAGTACTTTGACTTCTCTTTGTAATATATTCCAGTAAGTAAATGATGGTGTTATCCTATTATTATATCGTTTAGTTATTATTATTTGGTCATGGACAATTCGGCACTGCAGCCAGTCACGCGCCTCAAGGTCCAAGATGAAAATTTTAAATTTTTTTCCATATTTTGGTTACTCCGGGGCGTGACAGGGATTTTTGGTATCAAAGCCTTAGGTTAAGAAGTGTGCACCGATTGTCCTACACACTTAAGATATGAACCTTAAGATAGTTTTGTGATTAGCATGTTACCTTATTACCTCCCGGATGGATGTGGAGGACTTTTGGGATAGGATTCCTAATATCTAGAATTTTACTTGTAATAAGGTTAGTAGCCCATCTTTTGTGTATATAGTTGTACTCAGGCTTGAAACACGTGTTAGTAGACATGTATGCCTTTTCTATGTATATGTTTTTGGTACCGTTGACCCTACTATATATATATATATATATATTTTTAGCGTGCGCGCTTTCTTATGTAAATATTTAGAGTTATTAATGAAGACTAGTTTATTTTATATGATAATATGAATTCTTGATGTGTCATGTGTTGCTATTTTTAACCCAGTTGTTCATATAGCTTGTATAATGTATATATGGTTAGGATTGGCGAGTAACTAATAGATATTCATGTAGGTACATAAGCACACTAGTACAATGGCAGGAAGACCAAGAAAAAATTATAACGGAGGATCACCAGATCCTATTCCTGAAGGAATCGATCCTACTGGAATCTTTGGCGCATTTCTGCAGCGTCTGGACCATATAGGCAACAACCACGGTAATGGAAATGGAAACAACAATGACAATCACCAAAGACCACCACCTCAGACACGCGACAGATTAATGGAAGGATTCAGGGCTTTGCGTCCTGATAGGTTCGACGGTACCGGTGAATCCTAGCGAGCAGAGCAATGGCTAAGGGATATTGATCATATCTTCGAATCAATCGAATGCCCCGAGACAGAGAAGCGCCGTCTCGCCACTTTCCAACTCACTTATACGGCAGCCGATTGGTGGAAAGTCGAGAGAGCAACAATTGGAGTAGAAGCTTCAAGGAGGATGACATGGACTACCTTCCGGGAGAAGTTTTTGGATAAGTATTTCCCCGACGATGAAAAGGACCAGAAAGAGAAAGAATTCATCGATTTGACACAAGGAAATAGGAGTGTAAGAGAGTACACGACACAATTCGAATGCCTGTCCCGCTTTGCCCCTCACATGATTGACACTCCTCAAAAGAAGATCAAGAAGTTTCACCGAGGACTCAATCCGCACCTCCGGCATCTAACATTGGGACACCTGAATCAAACTTTCGAAGCTTTGGTCAGGTTGGCGGTAGGTTTGGAAAGAGATGGCTGCCAAGGCCCGAAGCAAATGGTACACCGACCATCCTCGCCAAGGAACAGACCACGAGGAAGACCTTTGACTCAGTTCTAAGGAAACAAGCGCCCATGGAACAACGGCAAGAAACCAGGACCTACACTTCCCCGGGACAAGAACGTAGTACCTCCTGCACCACAAGTATCGACCACTACTACCGAGAACAACAGGGATGGATGCTTTAAATGTGGGATCCCCGGACACATGGCTCGAAACTGCACAGTCCCCAGGGATAATTATTGAATTAATGTTGTCTGTTACAACTATGGCTAGAGGGGACACATGAACAAAGAATGTAAGGCACCAAAAGGAAACTATCATGGGCCTACTACTCAAGGCCAAGCTGGTAAGGCTCGACTCAATCCTATCATACCCGAGGCAGCTAGCTATGATGAAAAGGAACAGCAGAACTTGGAAGGTACACTCTCATTATATGCTAGTCGAGTTAAAGTACTTTTTGATACGGGTGCTACGAATTCGTTTATTGCCTTTGAGATTGTACGACGATTGGGTTTAGTACCCCAAGCACTTGAGGTAGCCCTGAATGCGGTATCACCTTTGTGAGTGACCGTGAAGCTAGGAAAGGTGTGCAAGGACTGCACTTTGACATTAGAGGATAGGAACCTACATGCAGACTTAATTGTTCTGTCAATGAAGGAATTCGACATAATCTTAGGATTTGACTAGCTTACTAAGTATCATGTGAAGTTAGATTATGCTGGTAGGTCAATTACATTTTAAGTACCTGGAGGTACACCCTTCAGTTTTCAATGCAACCCACTAGTGACGCCTTTCTTACAAGTCGTTTAGCCGCTATGGAAACTACATGCTCAGATTTGACGATCGCTCAGATTCCGATAGTCTGAGACTATGAGGATGTCTTTCAGGACATTTCTGGATTACCACCAAAGTGCGAGATCGACTTTTGTATTGAGTTAGTACCTAGAACGACACCGATATCCAAGGCTCCTTATCGTATGGCCCCAACGGAAATGCTGGAGTTGAAGAAGCAAGTACAAGAGTTAGAAGATCCTGGATTTATTAGAACAAGCACGTCACCTTGGGGAGCCCCGGTTCTATTTGTTAGAAAGAAGGATGGAAATCTTCGACTCTGTATCGACTATAGAGAGTTGAATAAGGTTACTATTAAGAACAAGTACCAGCTTCCCAGGATAGACGATTTGTTCGATTAACTACAAGGAGCGACGACCTTTTCGAAGATTGACTTACGATCTGGGTACCATCAGTTACTTGTCAGGCTGGAAGATATACCGAAAATAGCTTTCAGAACAAGATATGGGCACTACGAGTTCTTAGTTTTTTTTTTTTTTTTTTTTTTTTTTTCGGAAAATGGTAAATATATTCCAAAAAGGATGTACAAAAAGTACAAGGGGCATACCCCAGGATAAACAATAAGCTCAAATCATGAGGACATGAAGCATAGCTAACAACCAAAGGACAAAAATGGGCGGCTCCTGAAACAACAAATCAAAAAAAGCAGGAGACACTCTAACAACACATTAGGGCATCAAACCCCAATAGCAAACAAGTCTCTCAAACCACAAAATTGAGGATCAATTAGACCCAATAACATAGAATCCTATCTATATTAGGTTGAAGTTTCCATTTCACCCTGATTTGTGCATTGATTTGGGAGATGAGGTTCTTCAGTAGAAGCTCTTTGGGAGTAGAGATATTCTTGAAAGTTCGGTAGTTCCTTTCTTTCCAAAGACCATAAGTGGCCAGTCCAAGGCACATTTCAGGAATAACATGATGAATAGTCTTTCTTTTTAGATTCTGAGCCATCCAATCCAGTGTACCACTCCAAGTGTGCCCTTGCCAAGTTAATCCACTTCTAAGCAGTAAACCCTGCCACACAAATGAAGAATAAGGGCATGTAAAAAATAAATGGTCATGTGTTTCCATATTTGATTGGCACAACATACAAGCTAAAGGGCCACTGGTGAATTTAAAGGTTCTATCATGAGTAGACAACCTATACTGAACAGCTAACCAGAGAACAAAACTTTGCCTGGGGATACACCCAGAAAACCACACAATGTCATGCCAAGGGACCACAGGATAATGATTCCTCAAATGGTCCCACATGATTGAGGTATTAAACCTGCCATTTGGAGTGACACTCCACTTAATTGTATCACTACAATTGTTAGGTTTATAGAGAGTAGACAGAGCATTTCTAATTTCATTAAGCTCAAAGGTAAACGTACCAGGCCAATTCCAATCCAATCCTCGAATGATGCTATTGACCTTAGCGTTAATGTTAATTGTTGCATCATAAATAATTCTTTCCAAGTATTTATCCACCAGAGGTCCCATAGGGAGCCAATTATCAAACCAAAGAGAAGTGTGATCTCCATTACCAATTCTATGAATTAGTAATGGTTTAGCGACTTCCCGAAGCTTTAATAATTTTCTCCAATACCAGGAACATTGGGAAGGAATCTTGGCCTGCCAAAGACTCTTATCTTTTAACATATACTGGTGGATCCACTTACTCCAAAGAGATGGATTAGATGGGTCCAACAGGTTACCAATGTGTTTCAAATTTAAAACTGTGTTAACCAGATGAATATCTTTAAAACCCAAACCCCCTTCTTTTTTGGGTCTGCACATAGTATCCCAAGCTACTTTGGCTCCTGAGCTAGTATCTGTCTTGCCAGACCAAAGAAATCTGGACATAGCTTGGTTCACTTACTTTAGGACAGCCTTAGGCAGAACAAACATGCCTGACCAATAGAGTTGAATACCTGCCAAAACAGAGCTAATAAGTTGGGTACAACCCGCATAAGATAAGAATTTTGATTTCCAAGAGTTTACCCTAGCACAAATTTTATTGACCAAACCCTCACAATCCTGCTTTTTAAGTTTTGTAGTGATTAAAGGAACTCCAAGGTATTTAATGGGAAGGTTGCCTTGAGCAAATTGAAGAACTTGAAGAATATCAACCACCAAACTATCCTCTGTATTAGAGAAAAAAAGGCAACTTTTCCCATTATTAGCTTGTAGACCACTAAAATTGAAGAATTGGTTAAGGGTGGTCCTTATCAATTTAGCAGAGTTCACATCTGCATTAAACAAAATGAGGAGATCATCGGCAAAACAAAGATGTGAAATCTTTAATTTGTCACATTTCCAATGAAAGGTGAAGGACTCCCTATTAATATTGTGTTGCAAAAGTTGACTGAGAGTATCCATTATAATAACAAATAAGTAGGGGGAAATAGGATCACCTTGTCTTAGACCTTTGGCACCATCAAAATAGCCCACAGATTCACCATTAAAGTTAATTGAATATCTAGGAGTAGTTACGCAAGCAATAATCCATTTCTTCAGGTTAGGAGGGAAACAAAGCACATCCAATAAATCAATAAGAAATTCCCAACTAACACTATCATAGGCCTTCATAATATCCACCTTAGCAGCTGCTCTAGGTTTTCCTGTTTGCCTATGATAGTCTCTAAGGAGATCTTGGGCCAAGAGAACATTATCACTAAGCCTTTTGGATTAACTAATGCCCCGACGGTATTCATGGATTTGATGAATCGGGTGCTCAGACCCTTCTTGGATCAATTCATCATCGTGTTTATCGACGACATCCTTATTTATTCGAAGAATGATGAAGAACACAAGAAGCATGTAAAGATTGCACTTCAGACACTTAGAGAAAATTGTCTCTATGCTAAGTTCAGTAAGTGTGAGATTGGGCTGAAAGAAGTCAAATTCTTGGGACATGTAGTCTCACAGAACAGAATTTCAGTGGACTCAACCAAGACGGACGCAGTTTCTTGTTGGAATAGACCAACCAACGCATCGGAAGTATGAAGTTTCCTTGGATTGGCTGGATACTACAGGAGATTTGTGGAGGGTTTCTCAAGGATCATGTCTCCTTTAACCGGACTAACAAAGAAGGATTCAAAGTTTGAGTGGAAGGACAAGCACGACCGCGCCTTTCAGGAATTAAAGGAGAGGTTGACCTCAGCGCCAATGCTAGCCCAAGAGTGGTGAACAGTACACTATCTACAGTGACGCTTCATATCAAGGATTAGGATGTGTACTTATGCAGAATGGTCAGGTGATCGCTTATGGATCTAGGCAATTAAAGCCACATGAATTAAACTACCCTACACACGATCTGGAATTGGCTGCAATTGTCTTTTTTTTTTCTTTTTTCAAAAAACTGTAAATAGATTCCAAAAAAGGGATGTACACAAGTACAAGGGGCATACCCCAGGATAAGCAATAGGCACAAAGCATAAGGACAAGTGGCAAAGCAAACCACAAAAATGCCTCAAGAGGCCAAAAAAACCAAAAAATGATCAACTAAAAGGATCAAAACAAGGAAAAATCCAAGCCAACACCAAGATGAAAATGAACATCAAAAGCAAAACCCAAAAAAGTTAATCCCAGTTTCTAAGTAAGGCTTCAAGTTGGTTGTGCCTCTTCCATTTGATCCTAATTTGAGCATTGATTTGTGAGGCAAAAATCTTCAATAAATGCTCTTTAGGAGTGGGGGAATTCTGAAAAGTTCTTCTATTTCTCTCTTTCCATAGGCCATATATAGTAACTCCCAAGCAAATCCCGGGTATCAAATGTTGAGGAGTTTTCCCTTTCCAATGCTGGGTCATCCAAGTAACCGTGCTCTCCTAAGGGGTGCCATTCCACACCAAGTTACACCTCAGCATCAAGTCCTACCAAATGAAATTGGAATAATTACAATCAAAGAACAAGTGATCATGAGAGTCCATATTTTGAAGGCATAAAGCACATGCTAAGGGACCAAGAGTATAAGTGCAAATTCTATCCTGGGTGGCTAGCCTATTCTGAATAGAAATCCATAACATAAAGTTCTGTCTAGGGGAACACACAGAGTTCCAGACAAAAGCATGCCAAGGAACAACAGGAGTAGAAGGCCTAAGATGGTTCCAGACATAGGAGAAGTTAAACTTGCCATTACGAGAAGTGGTCCAAACAATTTTATCTTGCATAGCATCACGCTTATAAAAATTGGTCAGAGAGGCCCGAACTTCATTTAGGCCAATAGAAATTGTAGCTGGACAATTCCAATCCAGATGAAAAACAATGGCTGCCACTTTAGCATTGGGGTCTATGGCAGCATCATAGGCAATTCTAGGGGTATAAACCTCAATAAAGGCCCACAAGGGAGCCAATTGTCATGCCAAAAGGAGATATGTAATCCATTTCCAATTTGATCTCTAATTAAAGGTCTGGCTATATTCTTGAGTTTTAATAGCTTACGCTAATACCAAGAGCATTTACCCGGGGCTTTCACCTCCCAAATACTTTTGGTTTTGAGCATGTACATGTGAACCCATTGTTTCCATAAGGAACTATTAGCAGGATCAAAAAGGTTCCCAATATGTTTAAGCTTAAGCACAATATTAGTAAGGTAAATATCCTTGAAACCGAGGCTGCCGTCTTTTTTGGGTTTACAAACATTCGCCCAAGCAATTTTTGCACCATGGGCTTTATCCGTAGTGCCGCTCCAAAGAAATCTGCTTAAACATTGCTCCACCTGTTTTAGCACACTTTTAGGTAAGATGAACATGGCAGACCAATACAATTGAATACCAGATAACACATAATGGATAAGCTAAGTCCTACCGGCATATGACAGGAATATGGATTTCCAAGAATTAATACGAGAGCAAATCTTAGAGAAAAGCTCTTCACAATGAGGTTTCTTCAATTTAGTTGTTATCATAGGAACACCTAAATACTTTAAAGGAAGACAACCTTTGGAAAATTGGAGTTCATTTAGCAACTCAGTTGCCAAGTCATCATCAATCCCAGATAAGAAGAGACAGCTTTTAGAATTGTTACCTTGCAAGCCAGAAATATCATAAAATGGGTTCAAAGTACGTCTAATAAGCTTAGCAAAATCCAAGTCCCCATTTAAAAGAATAATTAAATCTTCGGCGAAGCACAAGTGTGAGATTTTCATTTTGTCGCATTTCCAATGAAAGGGGAAGGGATTATTCTGGATGTTGAAATGAAGAAGTTGGCTGAGGGAATCCATAGTAATCACAAATAAGTAGGGAGAGATAGGATCTCCCTGCCTAAGCCCTTTGGCTCCATCAAAGTATCCCACTGATTCACCATTAAAGCTAATGGAGTACTTGGGAGTAGAGATACAAGCTTGGATCCATTTTCTTATCAAAGGAGGAAAGCCCAAAATATTCAAAGAGGAAAGTCCAGTTTACATGATCATAAGCTTTCATAAGGTCCACTTTGGCGGCTGTCCTAGGTCTACCTCCAATTTTATGATAATCTCTTAAGAGGTCTTGAGCAAGCAAAACATTATCACTAATTTTTCTCCCTTTAACAAAAGCAGATTGAGCTTGATCAATAAAATTGGGAAGTACCAGTTGAATTTTATTAGCAATAATTTTGGAGATGCACTTGAATATAGTATTACAGCATGATATAGGCCTAAAGTCTCCCATATTAGAAGGATTAGGGACTTTAGGGATCAAGGCAATAATAGTAGCATTAGATTCTCTAAGCATTTCTCCCGTAGTAAAAAATTCAGTGATAGCAGAAATGATGTCAGGGCCCACAGTAGGCCAAGAATGTTTGAAAAAGTAAGCATTAAACCCATCAGGTCCTGGAGCTTTATTATCATGTAAGGAGAAAAAGACATCTCTAATCTCTTCAGAGGTAGATAAAAGAATCTCAGGGACCCTTTAATGAATGAAAGTCTTTAAAAAATCAATTCCAGGATATTGATTCACTGCAGGGGAACCCATCAAATCTTTTTTTTTTTTTTTTTCGGAAAGTGGTAAATATATTCCAAAAAAGGATGTACAAATGTACAAGGGGCATACCCCATGATAGACAACAAAGCACAGCAAAAGGACTAGTAGCTAATATAGCTACTCAGTTCCCACAATTTTAAAAACTCGCTAAGTTAAGATGGGTTCTAGAGAGAGAAGCTCTCCCTTCTCTCTAGAAATCTCAAGATGATTCCTTTTGTTAGGAGTGTTAGTGCCAGGAAGAGGAAAGAAAAGATATTTTCTTTTCCTAGCAATGTGAGCAAGCTGAATATCAAAGCTAAGAGGAATATTACGATTCCTTTTCCTAATGAGTCTATTGAGGAGGTTCTAAAGTGTGTTGAACATGATATTAGTCCTGGAGTTGATTCAAATGTTGAAACCTTGAAGGAGGCAACCTGCTTTTTTGGTCTTTTGAAAGCTTCGGAAGCTACAAATGGGGTAGATGGATTTTGCTTAGAGGTACAAGATATGGGTGGATCAGATGAAGACCCTGAAGTGGTGAAGATATCCTCTTTCCATTCTGCTCACGATTCCTGTGAGCTTGCAAAGAAGAGGAGATCCCAACATGGGCCAAACGTTCTTGAGGCTGGTCTAAAGCTTCCTCCTGAGGATCTTCAGGGTATTTCTAGTGTCTCTAAGGGGTTCCCATCTCATGGTCTGGATGAGGGTGAGACTTGTTTGGGATCGCTAAAATCTGAACACAAGGAACAGAGGCATGATGATCTTGAGCCGTTAGCTGTTCTTGATCCAATTCATGGGAGCATTAGGGAATCCATTGTGTTGGAGCGTGTGAGTGCAAAAGACGCGCTTTTGGGGGTGAATTCGTCTTTCACGCAGTCCGGTGACTGTGGGACCCAGGCACTGCCGGTTAGTCCTTTTGGTCATTCTTTTTATTTAAATGCTGTGCAAATTGATTCTAGTGAAGCCACGCGTCCGTCACTTACTGCGCCCATTAATCTGCCGAGAAAGTTCCATGCTGGCCACGTGCCTGTGGGCCCCACGGACGCGTCCAAACATAATGATGTTGTCCTTGATGATTTCTTAGACAAGACCTCTCAGGTCTTTTCGGCGTTTAATGAAGGACATGTCAAGTCAGACGAAGCCACGCGTCCTTCTCCTGATCTGCCGAGAAATTTTCTTGCTGACCACGATCTGGTGGACCCCACGGGCACGTCCAATCCCCCGAAGGCTGTTGTCCTTGCTGAATCTCAGGATAATACCGCTCCCTATGAGGTCACATCGGCAATTAATGCCATTTGCTTGGGTAAATTAAACGGTCATATTGAGATTGAGAATGACATGAGCTTTATTAAGTCTTCAATTCCGGACAAAGCTGCCCATTTTCATATGGGGACTACGCAAGGTCAGGAGCAAATTGTAACTGGTGGGGCCCAGTGTAAGTCATGGGCTGGATTGTTCAAATCTGAGGGTCAGAATGGTAGTAAGCCCCAAATTGTGCTGGGATCAGATTTGGATTTAAATTACAAAACCACAGAAAATAGCAACGAATTTAATTTGGAATTTGTGGACCATGGAGGGACTGAAGACGATCTTGTCCTTAAAATTCCGAAGGATTTAACTGCAGCTGGGAAAGACGAATGGACTGCTACCTTGGTCGGCCGGTTTCTAGGCAGGAAGCTTCCGTTTTCCCTTGTCTCTAATGTCACTGAATGGCTCTGGGCTAATGAGGGCCTTATTGATACGTTGGCCACTGATTCTGGATGTTTCTTCTTTTCTTTCTCTAGTACGGCAGCTAGGGATGCAATTTTAGAAGGAGGACCATGGTTTGTGGCAGGTCAACCTCTTCTTCTTCGTCCGTGGAAGCCCCATTTCTCCTTTGAAAACGAAGAGGTTCACTCCGTTCCAATCTGGGTTAACTTCTACGGTATACCGCTTGAATACTGGAATCCAAAGGGAATCAGCTTCATCTCTAGTTTCATTGGGAAACCTATTCGTGTTGACCGCATTACTGCAAGTAGAAGGCGTATAACCTATGCTCGTGTTTGCATTGAAGTTTCTGCAGAATTTGAATTTTTCAATGAATTCCATATTGAGTCAGAAGACGAGGAGACTGGCAATCCTATTAGAACAAAGATCAATTTGGAATACCAATGGACCCCGGTTCGATGCAAAAAGTGCTCCCAGTTTGGTCATGATTGTTCTCGGTCTGCGTCTCTAGGTCTAAGCCATCAAGATCGTCACCCTATCAAGAGAAACGGTAAGGATAAGGGAACCTGGCAAGTTGTTTCAGGAAAGGATAGAGGAAAAAAGACTGTTGATGACCACACTTCTAACCGTACTAAAAGCACGAATGGCTTGGTAACTCCGATTGCGAGGGATAACCGGTTCGCAGCCCTTTATCAGCTTTTGGAAGACCCTGATCCTAAACCTGTCAAAGTTGATACCATTGCCTTGCCTTCTGCCCGGACATCTTGTCCCGAAGCTTGCTCCTCTTACCAGGCAGATGTCCCGCGAGGAGAGACTAGAGAGGAAACCACCTCCCCCTTTAATGAGGATGACGATGATGACTGTCTTAGTGATTCTGGCCAAGCTAGTGAGGACGGGACCCCTTTAAGGGGTAGTCCCCTCTCCAACAGACAGAAAAAGAAGGCAGCTAAGATGAAATTCAGTGGGAGTCGGCCCAAAGCACGACAACGATCCTGAGGAGGCTCTTGCTTTGGGTTGTTGGTTGTCTCTTGTGTTTGGTTCATTCCATGTAGCTAGTTTGTGCTTGTTGCTCTTCTTTTCAAATGCTTAGTATGGCTCTTGTAGCATGATAATTGCGCTTATTGTTATATCCTAGGGTATGGCCCTTTTTTGGAATCTATTTACCATTTTTCCGAAAAAAAAAAGCTAATATAGCTACTCACTAAAAGCATTAGACAATCAATACAAAGAGTCAACAAGGTCCCGCAAAACCCAATCAACCTTACAAGATCACATTAATTTATGTCCATGGTAGAACAAGAGCGGCTAGTTGAGAATGTTGTTTCCACTTAGACCGAATATGATTTTGAATTTGTGACACCATGTTTTGGAGCAACATTTCCTTTGGTGTAGATTTGCCATTGAAAGTCCTATAATTCCTTTCTCTCCATAGGCCGTAGGCTGCAACTCCAAGGCAGATTTTTGGTAAAGCATGTTGGATTCTCTTACTTGTCCATTTTTGTGCCATCCATAGTACTATGGTGTCCCAGTCAGATCTGTTCCAATTGTGCCCACATCTAAGCATGAGGTCCTGCCAAACAAAGGAAGAAAAAGGACATTGGAAAAATAAGTGGTTATGGGTTTCCAAATGACAATGACAAAAAACACAAGCAAGAGGTCCAGGAGTATAATGATAGATCCTATCATGTGTTGCCAATCTATTTTGGACAGCAATCCATAATAAGAATTTGTGCCTAGGTGTACATCCTGATAACCAAACCAGTTTATACCAAGGGACCATAGGTGATACATCCCTCAGATGATCCCATATATGTGCAAAATTATATTTCCCATTCGGAGATGTAGTCCAAGAGATACTATCAATCATACCATTCGGTTTATACAAAGTTAACAGTGTAGCTCGAACTTCATTAAGTCCAATGGAATTTGACGTTGGCCAAGCCCAATTAGAATTTCTTACAATAGTTGCCACCTTCGCATTCACATCAATTGCAGCATCATAAGCAATCGAATATTTCTCAAACAGCGGTCCACAAGGGAGCCAGTTATCAAACCAAAGGGACGTATGCTGACCATTACCAATTTTGTGAAGTATTAATGGTCTAACACTTTCCCTTAGTTTCAATAACTTTCTCCAATACCATGAACATTGGGCTGGGGCTTTGATAGCCCAAAAGCTTTTAGATTTTATCATATATAAATGCACCCATGCTTTCCAAAGAGAGTTATTTTTTGGGTCAAGGAGATTTCCAATATGCTTAAAATTAAGAATAGTATTAGTCAGATAAATGTCTTTAAAACCCAATCCTCCCTCTTTCTTAGGCTTGCAGATTTTTGTCCAAGCAACTTTGGCTCCCTGTCCCTTTTCAGTATCCCCAGTCCAAAGAAATCTCCTTAACGCTTGCTCCACCTGTTTAAGAACACTTTTAGGCAGAATAAACATCCCAGACCAAAACTGTTGGATCCCAGACAAGACTGATTGGATCAATTGAGCCCTGCCAGCATAAGACAAAAGCTTAGACTTCCATGAACTGATTCTAGCACAGATTTTGTTTACAAGGTCTTCACAATGATACTTTTTCAATTTAGTAGTGATAAGGGGAACTCCAAGATATCTCATAGGTAAATTTCCTTTAGAGAATTGTAGTTCCCTTTGAATATCACTAGCCAGCTGGTCTTCAAGACCAGAAAAAAACACACAACTTTTAGCATTATTAGCCTGAAGACCTGAAAAATCATAGAATTGATTTAAAGTTGTTCTAATCAACTTGGCATACTCAACATCACCATTAAGTAGGATAATTAAATCATCTGTAAAGCAAAGGTGAGAGATTTTTAGTTTATCACATTTCCAGTGAAACTTAAAAGACCCATTTTGTGTGTTATGGTAGAGGAGCTGGCTAAGGGCCTCCATAACAAGAACAAACAAATAGGGAGAGATAGGGTCACCTTGCCTAAGCCCCTTAGCTCCATCAAAATAACCCACAGACTCACCATTGAAATTAATGGAGTAGTTGGGAGTAGTAATACAAGCTTTAATCCATTTTTTCAAATTAGCAGGGAAACCAAGGCAATCCAGTAGATCAAATAGAAATGTCCAATTCACACTATCATAGGCTTTCATGAGATCAACCTTGGCTGCTACTCTAGGTTTACCTCCAATTTTGTGGTAGTCCCTTAACAAGTCTTGAGCTAACAGAACGTTATCACTAATTTTCCTTCCTTTGACAAAAGCAGATTGTGCTTGGTCAATAATGGATGGGAGGATAGTTTGGAGCCGATTTGCAATAATCTTTGATATACATTTATATACCGTGTTACAGCAAGAGATAGGCTCTCCCCCATCTTTGAGGGGTTAGGAACTTTAGGAATGAGAGCTATGATAGTAGTATTAGATTCACGAAGCATTTCACCTGTTTGAAAAAATTCTTGGATGGCTGCCGTAACAGCAGGACCCACAGTTGTCCAGGACTTTTTAAGGAAGTGAGCATTAAAACCATCGGGACCAGGAGCTTTGTTTTCATGCATGCTAAAGAAGGTATCATGGATATCAGCTACAATAGGAATTCTATCAAGATCCTCTAAAAATTCCTCAGGAATTCTCTTAGATATAATTCTGTTCAAAGCCTCCTTCCCAGGGTAAGAGTTTGTAGAATTGGTTCCAAGAAGAGCTGTAAAGTGTCTAACAGCTTCACATTTTGCCTCTTCAATATTCTTTGTAAATGTGCCATCAGGTTTTTCGAGTTTAAAAATTCTTTTCCTATTTCTTCTACTTTGAATATGTTGGAAGAAATACCTAGAGTTCTTATCCCCAACCTCTAGCCATTGCACCCTAGATTTTTGCATGAGAGTCTCTTCCTCAATCCATACAGCTCTAAGGAATTCAAGCATGCACTATTTTTGTTTGGAAATTAAGGAAGGATTGTGAGGGTCATCAAGTAGTTCAGATTGGACATTGTTAAGGGCCTCCCTAGCTTTGTTAGCCAAGATAGTTTCCTTACCCACAAAATTTTTACTAAAAGTTTTAAGATCATACTTTAGTAATCTAAGTTTGTGACAAACTTGGTACTGGGCAGTGCCTGTGACTCCACAATTCCAAGCATTTGAAACAGTTTCATTGTAAGAGTCCAGTTGTGTCCAATAGTTAAAGAATTTGAAGGCCTTTCCTTTTTTCCTTGCAGTTTTATCGATAAACAGGATAATAGAAGAGTGGTCAGAGATACCTGGTTTGTGAAAATGAGCATAAGAATCCGTAAATGTATCCAGCCAGGCTTGGTTCACAAGGGCTCTATCCAACTTCCTTTGGGTATAATCCGGTCTACCATACCTCCGATTACTCCAAGTAAAGAATTCTCCCATAAATCTTAAATCAGTAAGACAAAGTGAATTAACCACATTCAAAAAGTCAGAAATATCAGAATTTAGTCCAAAGTAATCATCAGAGACTTCAGTAGCACTTAAAACCACATTGAAATCTCCAAGTAAAATTTGTTTTGAATTTGGGTTGTAAATGGAACCTAATTCAGCCCAAAGAGTCTTTCTATCTAGGCCAGTATTGAAACCATAGACAAAAGACGCCTCAAACTGAACAGTATGGTCATCGTTCTCAATAAAAGTATGAATTAGCTGGGGAGAACTTTTAAGAATTTGAAGATTGATCTTGTCAGGATTCCATCCCAACCAGATCCTTCCCATAGCATTTGGTGTGCTATTAGTAAACCAATCCCAATTGTTAAACACTCTCCTTTGAAAACGAGGAGATCCACTCCATTCCAATCTGGGTAAACTTTTATGGTATACCACTCGAATACTGGAATCCGAAGGGAATCAGTTTTATCTCTAGTTTCATTGGGAAACCAATCCGAGTTGATCGCATTACTGCAAGTAGAAGGCGTATAACCTATGCTCGTGTTTGCATTGAAGTTTCTGCTGATTTTGAATTCTTCAATGATTTCCATATTGAAGCAGAAGATGAGGAGACTGGCAATACTATTAGAACAAAGATCAATTTGGAATATCAATGGATCCCGGTTCGATGCAAAAAGTGCTCCCAGTTTGGTCATGATTGTTCTCGGACTGCGTCTCCAGGTCTGAGCTATCCAGATTGCCACCATCTCAAGAGGAACGGTAAGGATAAAGGGACCTGGCAAGTTGTTTCAGGCAAAGATAGAGGAAAAAAGACTATTGTTGACCACACTTCTGACCGTACTAAAAGCATGAATGGCTCGGAAACTCCGGTTGCGAGGGGTAACCGATTTGATGCCCTTTCTCAGCTATTAGAAGATCCTGATCCTAAACCTGTCAAAGTTGATACCATTGTTTCTCCCTCCGCCCGGACATCTTGTCCCGAAGCTAGCTCTTCTTACCATACAGATGTTCCTCGAGGTGAGACTAGAGAGGATTCCACTTTCCCCTTTAGTGTGGATGACATTGATGACTGTGTTGGTGATTTTGGCCAAGCTAGTGAGGTCGGGTCCCCCACAAGGGGTAGTCCCCTCTCCAACAGACAGAAAAAGAAGGAAGCTACGATGAAATTCAGCGGGAGTCGGCCCAAGGGAGGACAACGATCCTGAGGAGGCCCTTGCTTTGGGTGGTTGGGTTGTCTCATGTGTTTTGGTTCATTCCATGTTGCTATGTTTGTTTGCTTGTTGCTCTTCTTTTCAAATGTTTGGTCTGGCTCTCGTAGCATGATATTTGCGCTTATTGTATTATCCTAGGGTATGGCCCTTTTTTTGGATTCGATTAACCCTTTTTCCGAAAAAAAAAAAGCATATCAATGTTTTTCTCAAAAATAAACTTTGCAACCTTAGATTGTTTATAGGGCTGGTTGAGGCCCCTTATATTCCAACATCTAATAAGCATTAAGACCGCTTACGATTTTGTTTTCGCTTACCTGAAGAACCTGACTGCTTGTTCTTCTTAGTGTGTATTGTACCTGAGCCTTTAAATGTAGGATTATGGGAAGGGCTGCCTCCTCCATCCAACTGCTGTTGTTGCTCTTTATCATCTGGAAATGTTTGTGTGTTGTCAATGGCATTATTTGAAGATAAAGATTGTTGATCAATAGTTTGAATAGTCGTGAGATCTGAGGATTCATCAATATGGTCTGGAACGATGCTCTCTAGGCCTTGTAGGTTTTGTTCTGATTTAGCACCTTTCTCTGCAGCATGGAGCTTATCTGGACAAGGCTGAGGGCAAGCGAGATTAGAAATAGCCACAACATCAGCTCTATCACCCCCAATAGCTTTAGTGGTGTTCTTGTGTAAGTTCTCTTCAACAATTTGGATTGCTTCTTCTTGTGATGTAGGGGTGTCTAGGTCACCTGAGGTGTCTTTCGCTAATTCATCCAGTGGCATTGTCATAACAGAAAATTTATTGGCAATTACGATAGGAGTAGTCTGCTGAATAGAGATAGATTCCTTGGGGGATTTTGAACAAACATCAGAAAAATTATTTTGATCCTTAGAAGTGGATGGGCCCTTGCTAGCACTTTCATTACGGTATTTCCCTTTGGATTTAATTTTCCAATCCTCTTCTTTACCTTCCTGGGTACTGGTAGTCTCAGTCTTATGATGGATTTGGACCTTGGGAACTTTCAAGCAATCATGCCCGAACCGAGCACATTTGGCACATCGAATCGGGTTCCATTGGTATTCCACTGGGAGCACAATTTGTTCCATATCACCACTGATAGGGTCCTCAAATTCAATGATAACTTCACTCAGTAGTTCATCTTTTGCATTCAGTTCAATGCAAATTTGAGCAAATGAAATTCTCCTACAAGTAGCTGTGACTTTAGCGACATGAAGGGGTTTACCAATTGCACTGGCAATATGGCTTAGACCTGTAGGATTCCAATACTCCAAAGGGATGTTATAGATGTGTACCCAGACTGGGAGAGTTGATGTTGCTTCTTTAGATAGTGTGAGACCCGAATGCCATTTTTGAAGAATTATAGGTTGTCCAGCCAGATGCCAAGGCCCACCTTCAAGAATGGCTAAATTTTCCTCTTCTGAGTCAAATTTGAAAAAATAGCCACTGACAATGGGTCCAATTGTCAGTGGCTACCATATCGTTAAGACCAAATTTCCCCCAAAGCCTGGTAGTAGAGTTTTTGACAAAAGAAAATGGTAATTTTTTGCCAATAAAATAACCAACAAGGGTATCTTTCCAAGCAAAACTGCCATCAATCCGAACCTCCGTGGGCATACTAACTACTTTCCTCTCAGGTCCTTCGCGTGGCTTAATGTAGGTCAGGTTGAAATTAGTTGCAGTTTTAATTAGGAGCAACTAGAGATGCCCAAGACTTGGCTTGGTGGGATCCTGAGACAGAAGCTGTATAAGCCGGATTTAAGATGTTAGTTGAGCCACTTGTGGGTCCAGCTGTTTGTCCCACTATCATTCCAGCTGGTTCGGTAGATGCGAGTGATGCTGTTGAACCCACACGTGGCTGGGTATGGGTGGACGTTGGACCAACAGCCAACAACTCCCCAGAATTTGCGTGCAAGTAGGTTGATCCCATGTGCTCGTTTAAAACTTGTGGGGGCTTTTGCACTCCACCCATATTAATACCGGCCTTAGTAGAGACAAAAACAGTGGCATTTTGGACTGACTTACCCCTATCCACGCGCGTATCTATAGCAGAACCCTCATGACCCAAAGGAGACAGGGCGCCGGGATTTTTGGGAAAACCCATGTGCTTGTCAGCACATTGTAGTGGTGTCTTGGGTATTTGCGAATGACCAGTAACAACAACTTTATGAAATGGATTAGTTGAGGAAATATGACCGTTAGTGATGAGAACATGGCGGCTAGCACAAGGTGGAATGCGGACCCGAACCACGTGCCAATTGGTCCGGTTACAAGGGCGCGAGCAAAGCGGTTCAAGGACAATCTCAATGGGCTGGCTCAACAAATTTGGGTTGAGACTAATCTGAGTGGCCCAAAGGAGGATACTAGTGATCCACAAGGCTGGGTGTCCATGATTCAAGCTCTAGAATAAATTATAGGCTTGCATGCCAACTTAGGGATTTTTTATATTCATTATTTCCTTTTATTTTAGTTTTGGGATGAATTATATTGGACCATAATATTTCGTAGGCTTAAAAGGGCCCAACTTTAAGCCTCAGCTATTTAAACAGTTTTAGAGTTTGTAATATTCAGTTTTGATCATTAATAATATTGTGAGAGTTTTCTCTTTGGTTCTTTGAAGAACTATTCGAACTTATCAGATTTACTCTGTGGCGTTCATACCTGGACTTATCAATCGAGTTTTCCATCCTTGATTGTGGCGTCTTCATCCTTTATACCAAGGTTCGCATCTGTTATAGGTGTTGGGTCGCGGTTTCCATTGAATCTGACAGTAGAACGGTCCGAGACATTAATCGTGTTACGGGTTTCTTCACATTATTGGCGGGGTTCGTATCAGTTGGTATCAGAGCACAGTTCTAGTCTCAGGTTTATCATATCTTTTTCGTTTCTGTTCTTATTCGTTTCTTCTGGTTCTGTTCTTATTCGTTTTTGTTTCTGTTCGTTTTCTTATTCGTTCTCGTTTCTGAACCGTATAAAAAAAAATAAAAAAAAAAGGTGTTCGATTACGATCTGGAATTTTGTATTTAGGGTTTGCGAATCTGATCTGTGATTTGCCCTTGTTACTTCGTGTTTGTTCATTCTCGTGATCGTTGTTATTCTGGGTTTTTTTTTTTCTTCTTGGAATTAGGGTTCCTGAATCAGATACGTGAACTGTGAAGTCTGCCTGATTATTCAAGAAAAAAAAAATACAAAAAAAAAAAAAAAAAAAAAAGAAGGAAAAAAAAAAAAGAAAAGAAAAGAAGAGAAGAGATCTGTAGGGGAGGAAAAAAAAAATGATAATTTTTGTTTTGTGATATTTGGGGTCTAAGGAGTCCGAATCTGACCTTACTCCATAGTGCGAAATTTTTTTTTCCGAAAATTTCATTTTTTTTGTGCTTTTGGAAACCTAGCCATCCGCGTTCGTTTTTAGTCGTGCTTTCAGCGTCCAAATTTGATTGGTCTAGTTTGGGTATGGATTGTTACTGAGAAATTCTAGTCATTGTTTGAGCAGTTTCATAAGAACCGAGTGAGAATTACTACGAGTGGAAAAAGGCAAGAGTGGTGAGCACATAAGAGGGTAAAAGCCAAATTGATTTTCAGTTTAAACACGAGTGAACTTGAGTGATACATCCTAGTTGAGTGAAACACGTGAGCGAGAGTTGTGAGGTCCTGTATATTTTTTTTTATCTAATCTTTGTTTTGCAGCGAAATATGGCCCATAAAGACGAAATTAATGCCGGGAAGGTTTCGGGAGAGACTGATCAGAAACTACTATTGGAGGCATTAATGGGTGAAATGAGGAGGGTATTGAGGACAGACATGGAACAAGTTCATGAACGGATAGATAGAGTAGAGAATGCACGTGTGGAGCAGCCACAAAACAATGCTCCTCATGGACGTAGAAGAGAGAGAGTTCAACCGAGGGGAGTGAGAGTTGAAGAAGAGGAGTATTTTTGGGGAGACTTTGACGAAGAAAATGATCAGGAGTTAATAGATAATCATAGGAGATATGGTGGTCGGGGTAGAGAAGTTAGGTTTAGAGAAGCCAGGAACCGGGAAGATAATAATTTGGGTAGTATTAAGATGAAGATTCCTTCGTTTCAAGGGAAGAATGATCCGGAAGCCTATCTAGAATGGGAGAAGAAGGTAGAATTAGTATTTGATTGCCACCATTACTCTGAGGCTAAGAAGGTTAAACTTGCTGCCATTGAATTTTCTGATTATGCTATCATTTGGTGGGATCAATTGGTGTTGAATAGGAGAAGAAATAGGGAGCGTCCAATAGAGACATGGGAGGATATGAAAACTGTGATGAGGAAGCGGTTCGTTCCAAGCTATTATTACCGAGAGTTGTACAACAAGTTGCAAAGTTTGAGGCAAGGTAATAGGAGTGTGGAAGAATATTATAAGGAGATGGAAGTTGCTATGATTCGAGCGAATGTAGAGGAAGATCGAGAGGCTACAATGGCTAGATTCTTAGTTGGGTTGAATCGGGAAATTGCCAATGCAGTGGAATTGCAACACTATGTTGAGTTGGAGGATATGGTACACATGGCTATTAAAATTGAGAATCAACTCAAGAGGAGGGGTAGCAGCACACGTCCAAGCCAAAATCCAAGCCAAAATTCTAATACATCCGCTTGGAAACCAAATAATTGGAAAAGAGATGAGAAGCAGCCTTTGGTAAAGCCAAAAACTGAGCAAAAACAAGAGGTGGCCAGCCATGGAAATCAAGGTAAATCCGATTCGTCTACTTCTCGGAACCGTGATATTAAGTGTTTTAAGTGCCAAGGTAGGGGACATATAGCTAGCCAATGTCCGAACAAGAGAGTTATGGTGTTACGAGATAATGGTGAGATTGAAACCGAAGATGAAGATGACAACGAATCTGTGCCACCATTGGAGGATGCCGATGATGAAGAGTACGCTGCCCAAGGGGATTTGTTAGTGGCAAGGAGAGCTCTAAATATGCAGGTTAAGGAAGATGATGAGGCACAACGGGAGAACATCTTTCATACGAGATGTCATGTCAAAGATAAGGTGTGTAGTGTGATCATAGATGGGGGGAGTTGTACTAACGTTGCTAGCACAACTTTGGTGGAGAAATTAGGGCTGCCAACAATCAAGCATCCACGACCTTATAAATTGCAATGGCTCAATGATAGTGGTGAAGTAAGGGTAACTAAACAGGTGTTAGTTTCTTTTCGTATTGGGAAATATGAAGATGAAGTTTTGAGTGATGTGGTTCCGATGCAAGCTGGACACTTGTTGTTAGGGAGGCCATGGCAATTTGATCGACGTGTTAAGCATGATGGTTTCACAAATAAATACTCGTTCGTGCTTAATCAAAGGACAATCACCTTAGTGCCTTTGACACCGAAGCAAGTTTATGAAGATCAAGTGAGGTTGCAAAGGGAGAGTGAACAAAAGAGAAAGAGTGAGAAAAATGAGAGAGAAAAAGAAAAGAAAAATGTAGCCATTGAGGGAAAATTAGAGGGAAACCAAAAAA
Source organism: Hydrangea macrophylla (assembly GCA_033977485.1). NCBI lineage: Eukaryota > Viridiplantae > Streptophyta > Magnoliopsida > Cornales > Hydrangeaceae > Hydrangea > Hydrangea macrophylla. The sequence goes on from CM066997.1 coordinate 56,302,013, forward strand.
AGAATTTTTATGCAAAAGCGAGTGAGATCAAACGAGCGTTGTTTTCAAATCAGCCTATGATTGTACTTTTGTACAAAGAGGCATTTTTAAACACTAACCAAATTGACTCATCTTTGCCTAGTTCTGTTGTTTCTCTTTTGCAGGAGTTTGGTGATATCTTTCCCGAGGAGGTTCCACATGGTTTACCCCCTATTCGAGGGATTGAACATCAAATTGATTTCGTGCCCGGTGCTACCATTCCAAACCGACCAGCCTATAGAAGCAATCCTGAGGAGACAAAGGAGCTACAAAAGCAGGTTAGTGAGTTGATGGAAAAGGGGTACGTAAGAGAAAGTATGAGTCCATGCGCCGTTCCGGTGATTTTGGTTCCTAAGAAGGATGGGACGTGGAGAATGTGCGTTGATTGCCGAGCCGTCAACAACATAACGGTTGATGAAGAAAAGATTCGTGCTATCCAAGAATGGCCAAGCCCATCTAGTGTAAGTAATGTGCGAAGTTTTCATGGACTTGCTAGTTTTTACAGGAGGTTCGTGAAAGACTTCAGTAATATAGCTGCACCGATAACCGAAGTCATCAAGAAAAATGTTGGGTTCAAATGGGGGGAAGAGCAAGAGAAGGCATTTCAATTACTCAAGGAGAAGTTAACTCATGCACCTTTACTTGCTTTACCTAACTTTACAAAAACTTTTGAAATTGAATGTGATGCTTCAGGTTTAGGTATTGGCGCCGTGCTTATGCAAGAAGGAAGACCGATTGCATACTTTAGTGAGAAGTTAAGTGGGGCTGCCTTAAACTATCCCACGTATGACAAAGAGATGTATGCATTGGTTCGAGCTTTGGAGACATGGCAGCATTACTTGTGGCCTAAAGAGTTCGTGATTCACACCGATCATGAGTCTTTAAAGCACCTTAAAGTCCAACACAAGCTGAACAAGAGGCATGCACGATGGGTTGAATTCATTGAGACGTTTCCATACGTCATTCGATATAAACAAGGTAAGGAGAACATCGTTGCCGATGCACTTTCTCGAAGGTACATTCTAATCTCTACTCTTGATGCTAAGATTCTTGGTTTTGAGCATATTAAGGAATTGTATCCTTTAGATCTCGATTTTAGTGAAGAATTTGAATCTTGTGAAAAAACAGCCCATAATAAATTCTATAGGCATGAGGGGTTTTTATTTCGAGAAAATAAATTGTGCATTCCAACTTGTTCAGTGAGAGAGTTGCTTGTGCGAGAGTCACATGGGGGAGGGTTAATGGGACATTTTGGGGTAGTAAAAACATTAGCCGTTTTACAAAAACACTTCTATTGGCCACGCATGAAACAAGATGTTGAGAGAATTTGTGGTAGATGTGTCACATGTAGGCGAGCGAAATCTAGAGTACAACCCCATGGCTTATACACACCTCTTCCAATTCCTAGTGAACCATGGATTGATATTTCAATGGATTTTGTGTTAGGTTTACCTAGGACTAAACACGGTCGAGACTCAATTTTTGTGGTTGTGGATAGATTTTCCAAGATGGCACATTTTATTCCATGTCACAAAACTGATGATGCTTCACATGTTGCTAATTTGTTTTTCGGTAAAAGGGTTAATTTAACGAAAAGAAAGCCAAACGGCACTGTACAAAAGTACAAGGGGCATTCCCCAGGATAAACAATCAGCACAAACCCTGCATCCAGACAATGCAACACAGGATAGAAAACAATCAAAAGCCAAAACCCAGAGTGTGACCCATCCTAACAACCAACTGCACTAAGCAAACTACCTAAGTAAACAATAAAACAAACAAACAAACTCAACCCAACCCAAATTTACAAAAAGGCCATGTCAATCATGTCAATCGTGGGGCCAAGCAAAATGCCCAAATTATGTAGTAATGGCCCATCTTTCAACGTACTGAGGGAGATGGGGATCGTTCTTCCATGTAGCTTGAATCTGTAAGAAAATCTGGAGACAGATGTCTTGTAACATTTTTTCCTTTGGCTTCACTTCTAGCTTGAAACTGCGCGCATTCCTCTCTCTCCAAATGCTATACACAACCAAGCCAATGCACATTTTAGGAACAACCTGCGTTGGAGTCTTCCCTTTCCACTTGTTCGCTGCCCAAGCTATATAATCATCCCAAGTGGGAGCAGAGTAAGAGATTTCCAACCTGTCAAGAATTCCCTGCCATACATAAGAAGTATATAAGCAATTAAAGAATAAATGGTCATGAGATTCCAAAGCTTTATGACAAAGAACACAAGCAAGAGGTCCCGGTGTGTAATTATAAATTCTATCATGTGTGGATAATCTATGAAGAATAGCCAACCACATAATAAAACTATAACGAGGGATATAACCCGGGAACCGTGTGAGGCCATGCCAAGGGACTTTGGGATAGTGAGTTCTAACATAATCCAAGCTCCTCCTTCTCTCTAGAAGCTCCTCCTTCTCTCTAGAAATGTGAGTGTTAAGAGAGCCTAGGATGGTGAGGGCTCCCACCCCTTGGGTGGTGGTTCCTTGTGCTAGTGCTAAGAAAAGGAAGGAAAAGCTTTTCCCTTTTCCTAGCAATGTTAGTAAATTGAACATCCAAGCTAAGAGAGTCTTAAAGTTGTCTAATCCTCCTACTGTTTCTCAGGAGGGGAATGAAGACCCATTAGTCCAGTGGGCTATTGATTGTGTAAGTAATGATGAGGAGGAGGCTTTTCAAGCAGATGAAGAATGTTCGGATGTGGTGGTTTTTTCTACTGTGGCTCTTGATCAAGGTGTGGTGTCTGCCAGTTCGGCCAAGACTAGTGAGTTGCATGATAAGCTCAATGCCATAAAGGGTCGATTTGAAGCTTTGCCTAGTAGTTCTTTCATTGCGGCTCCAAGTTTTGATGCTGCTAGCACTGAACAAATTTTTGACCAGGCAGCCAATGGTGGTGCTGTTCTTAATCAGATGGAAAGTGTGGACAAAAGCTCTCGGTTTAATCCAAAAAATGAGTATTTTTTCTGTCCCAAGGTGTTTTCTACATGTGAAGCTCACGCGCCTTTGCATTCACTCGCCAGCTCCTGTAACGGTCACATTGAGGATGTGCTGTGCACTGAAAAGCCCGAAAATCTGGAGAAAGCTGCCGTTTTTCACATGGGGTCATTAAATGCGTCCATGTTATCTGGTGTTTCACGCGTAATGGATTCAATTCCGGTGGATACGCAGCTTGGAAACACGCATTATCAGACGCATGTTGATGTTGGTGGGGCCCAGGCGTCACAAAGTGGGACTGTTTGTCCCTATAGTCATTTTGATGCAAGGGCTGAGTGTTTGACAGCTCAATTGTTGACTTCGTACGCTACTATAGCTGGGGATTCTACCGAGCTTGACATGTGCAGTGGGTCCCATGCGGTTGTTGGTGTCCAAGATTCTGGTCATGTGCAATTGCTGAATGGGAGTATCAAAAGCCACGCGCCCACTTCTGCCGAGTCTCACGGTCTGCGTGAGGAGCCTGCAGGCCAAGGTGCATTAATTGTGAGTGACAAAAAGCATGCTTCTGCATGTCCGCTGGAAGTGGGCCCCTCGGTAAGTCAAACTTCTGCACAAAATCATGGCGTTCCTGAACGTGTCAAATCTGCAGACTCGTCAACTCAAGGGACTGTTCGGTGTATGGGCTCTGTTAGTGAACCCGATGCATTAAATGCCCAACTCATAGAAACAGAAGTGGGCCATCCGAATGGCAGTGCAGATGAGGTAGGGGCCACGTGTCCATATTTGGTGACAACAGGTGGAAATTCAGATGAAGCCATAGGCTTTGAGGTTCGCCCATCCCATCAAGTTGACTTAGCCACAATCAATGCGACTGAAGCTATTACTCCCGAAACTATTGAGATGGGTCTGAGTTGTGCCCTGTTTGGCCCTTCTAGCATGCCAATGATTTCGCAAACTAAGGGTAATCCCACTCAACAGTTGGAAGATCATCCTAAAGGCCAAGAAGGCGTGGGTCCCACAGGTGGGAGGATTCTATGTGATAACCAACGAGGATCATGGGCTGGGTTATTCAAATCTGAGGATCAGAATGGCAGGTTGGCCCAAATTGAGCTGGGCTCAAATATACCAGATTTGGAAATTAATTTCAAAACCACTGTATGTAGCAAGGAATTTAATTTGGAGTTTGTGGACCATGGTGGTGTAGAAGATAATCTTGTTCTTAAAATTCCGAAGGACTTAACTGTAGCTGGGAAGGACGAATGGACTGCTACCTTGGTTGGCCGATTTCTAGGCAGGAAGCTTCCGTTTTCCCTAGTCACTAACGTTACTGATCGGCTATGGGCTACTGAGGGCCTTATCGATACGTTGGCCACTGACTCTGGATGTTTCTTTTTTTCATTCTCTAGTACGGGGGCTAGGGATGCAATTTTAGAAGGAGGGCCATGGTTTGTGGCAGGTCAACCTCTCCTTCTTAGGCCGTGGAAGCCACATTTCTCCTTTGATAACGAGGAGGTTCACTCCATCCCAATCTGGGTAAACTTCTATGGTATACCGCTTGAATATTGGAATCCGAAGGGAATTAGCTTTATCTCTAGTTTCATTGGGAAACCAATTCGAGTTGATCGCATAACTGCAAGTAGAAGGCGTATAACCTATGCTCGTGTTTGCATTGAAGTTTCTGCAGATTTTGAATTCTTCAATGAATTCCATATTGAATCAGAAGATGAGGAGATTGGTAATACTATTAGAACAAAGATCAATTTGGAATATCAATGGACCCCGGTTCGATGCAAAAAGTGTTCCCAGTTTGGTCATGATTGTTCTCGGACTGCGTATCCAGGTCTGAGGCATCCAGATCGCCACCCTCTCAAGAGGAACGGTAAGGAAAAGGGGACCTGGCAAGTTGTTTCAGGCAAAGATAGAGGAAAAAAGACTGTTATTGACCACACTTCTTACCGTACTAAAAGTACGTTTGGCTCGGATACTCCGCTAGCGAGGGGTAACAGATTTGATGCCCTTTCTCAGCCTTTGGAATATCCTGACCCTAAACCTGTCAAAGTTGATACCACTGTTCTTCCCTCCGCCTGGACATCTTGTCCCGAAGCTAGCTCTTCTTACCATGCAGATGTCCGTCGAGGTGAGACCAGAGAAGAAACCAGAGAGGAAACCACATGTCCTTTTAGTGTGGATGACATTGATGACTGTGTTAGTGATCATTTTGGCCAAGCTAGTGAGGTCGGGACCCCTACAAGGGGTTGTCCCCTCTCCAACAGACAGAAAAAGAAGGAAGCTAAGATTAAATTCAGCGGGAGTCGTCCCAAGGGACGACAACGATCCTGAGGAGGCCCTGTTCTTAGGGTAGTTGGGATGTCTCTTGTGTTTGGTATATCCCATGTTGCTATGTTTGTTTGCTTGTTGCTTTTCTTTTCAAATGTTTGGTTTGCTCTCGTAGCATGATGTTTGCGCTTATTGTACTATCCTAGGGTTTGGCCCTTTTTTTGGAATCGATTTACCCTTTTTCCGAAAAAAAAAAAGTTCTAACATAATCCCAAGTGTTAGACAAAGAGAACACATTATTAGGGGAGGGTAACCATTGAATCACATCACTAGTGGTAGTAGGAAGAGGCAAGGAATGTAATTGGCCTCTAATATCCATTAAATCAAGAGTGTTTGTAAGAGGCCAATTCCATTCACTACCATTAATAACATCATAAACTTTGGCATTTAAAGGGATGGCAGCATCGTATTGGACACGTCTACCAACTCTGTCCAATATAGGACCCATAGGATGCCAGTTATCATGCCAGAGGAAGGTACCACACCCATTACCAATCCTATGCTTAAGCATTGGTCTAGCCATAGACCTAAGGTTAAGGAGCTTTCGCCAATACCAGGAGCATTGGGATGGGGGCTTGACTTCCCAAAAACTTTTCCCTCGCAACATATAAGTATGTATCCAGTCCACCCAAAGGGACTTGGTTTTAGAAGTAAAAATAGCCCAGATATGTTTAAGATTTAAAATAGAATTCAATTGAGCAAGATTTCTGAGACCAAGCCCCCCTTCTTTCTTGGGTCTACAGATTAGATCCCAAGCAACTTTAACACTATGTGCCTTTTCAGTTCCTCCGGTCCAGAGGAATCTACTCATTAAACTCTCAATATGCTTAAGAACACTCTTAGGAAGAATAAACATGGCAGCCCAATAGTTTTGTATCCCTGCAAGGACCAATTGGATAAGCTGAAGCCTGCCAGCATAAGAAAGAAATTTAGAAGTCCAAGAAGTAATTCTAGAGGTGATTTTCTGGATGAGATCATCACAGTCTCCCTTCTTAAGTCTAGTGGTGATCAACGGAACACCCAGGTACTTCATTGGAAGGGAACCAAGGGTAAAAGGGAGACAGCGGCATATATCATTAGAAGTGCTTACCTCCGTTCCTGCAATAAACAAACAGCTTTTGTTATCATTAGCCTTCATGCCAGTAAAGTTATAAAATTGATCTAAAGATTTTTTCATAACTGACGCAGAGTTCACATCACCATTAAAAAATAAAAGAAGGTCATCAGCAAAACAAAGGTGGGAAATTTTGAGTTTATCACATCTCCAATGATATTTAAAATTCGAGGATCGTTGGATGTTATGCTGAATCAATTGGCTAAGAGTATCCATGACAAGAACAAAAAGGTAAGGTGACATAGGATCACCTTGCCTAAGCCCTTTAGCACCCTCAAAGTACCCTACAGATTCCCCATTAAAGTTAATAGAGTACTTAGGACTAGTAATACAAGCTTTAATCCACCCTTGCATCCTAGGCGGAAAACCGAGAACATCAAGGAGATCAAGTAAAAACTCCCAACTCACACTATCATAGGCTTTCATTAGGTCTACCTTAGCCGAAGCTCTAGGTTGGCCAGAGGGCTTATGATAGTCCCTCATAATATCTTGTGCAAGGAGAACATTGTCACTGATTTTCCTACCCTTGATAAAAGCAGATTGGGCTTTGTCAACAAGAGAAGGTAAAATTTTTTGAAGCCTCTTGGATATGAGTTTAGAAATACATTTGTAGACAGTGTTACAACACGAGATAGGCCTAAAATCACTCATCTTAGAGGGATTCAGGGTCTTGGGTATAAGAGCAATAATGGTAGCATTAGACTCAGTTAACAATTGGCCCGAATAGAAAAATTCCTTTATAGCTTTAGTAACTAAGGGTCCAGTTGTTGTCCAGGTTTCCTTAAAAAAATGAGCATTATATCCATCAGGGCCCGGAGCTTTGTTACTGTGGATACTAAAGAGGGCTTCTTTGATATCATCATCATTAGGAATATCATCCATAAGGTTAGATAAATCAGTAGGTATACGCTTATGTATGATCCTCCTCAGTTCACTGATACCAGGGTAGGGGTTATCCGCCGAGGTGCCAAGCATAGATTTAAAGTATCTTACCGCTTCAATTTTGGCTTCCCCGTCATTGGTGGTCGTGGTACCATCAGGTTGGATAAGAGTCACAATACGTTTATGGTTTCTACGATTTTTAACAGAGTTGTGAAAATAAGTAGTGTTCTTATCCCCAGCTTCAAGCCATTGAATTCTAGATTTTTGCCTAATTATTGCCTCTTCAATGTGAATAGCTTTTAAGAAAACCTGCATAAGCTCTTTTTCAAGGATTCTAAGGGTAAAATCACCAGGTTTTTCATCAAGCTTCCTTTGACAATCCCAAAGGTCTTCCCTAGCTTGATTAGCTAAAATTCTCTCCCTACCTAAAGAATCCTTAGTTAAAGTTTTCAGGGCACATTTAAGGTTTTTTAAGCTATGGAATAATTGAAATTGAAGAGTGCCATCAAAGTGCTTAGTCCAGGCGGTGCTCACAGTATCATTAAATTTATCCAACTCTGTCCAAAAATTATAAAACTTAAAGGGTTTACCTTTCCGTTTAGAAGAGGGACATAGTTTGACAATAATAGGAGAGTGGTCAGAGATACCAGAGGGGAGGAAATCTGCATAAGCTGAGGGAAACACATCCAGCCATTTAGGATTAACCAGAGCTCTGTCCAGCTTTCTTTTAGTAAAATTCACTGAGTCAAATTGCCGGTTGCACCAAGAGAAGAAAATACCTGTAAATCTAAGATCTACAAGACAAGTGGCATTCACAAGATCATTAAATTCAACAGCTCCTTGGTCTCTCCCTGGCTTACCCTCAAAGATTTCATTAGAGTTTAGAACGGAGTTGAAATCCCCAAGGCTAATCCAAGGGATATCACCAATAGAAGCTGCAATAAATTTCAAGGTAGACCAAAGAGGTCTCCTACCTTGGATGGTGTTAGATCCATAAATAAAAGAGGCTTCAAAAGACTGCAATTGGTCCAGAGAATCAATTTTAACATGGATAACTTGCCTAGTACAATGTAAAACAGTTAAATTGACTTTACTAGGATTCCAGCCCACCCAGATTCTATCAACTGAATCGGGTTGGCTATTAGTAATAAAGGACCAATTAGAAAGCATGGTACTTTGTATTTTGTCTTGATGAGGCATTCTCACTTTAGTTTCAACAAGGCCCATAACATCAATTTTGTGATTAAAAACAAACTTAGCAACCTCTTCTTGTTTAGTAGCCTGATTCAGGCCTCTAATATTCCAGCAGCTAATTATCATTAACGACGTTTAGAAGAGTGTTTTTTCTTACCTGAAGAACCTCCTGATTTGTTCTTCTGCTTGTTGGAATGACTTGGGGAGATCATAGTGCTGGAATGCTCCAAGTACGTCTTAAGTGAAGGCATTTGGATTGAGTGTTCCTCATCATCACTTAAGCCCTCAAGATGGTTAGGACTGTGGAAAAAAGAATTAGTGTACCCTATCTGCCCGGAACAGGATACCACATTAGACGTATTGCATTCACTAGTCTTTTGCACAATTTGGAGTTCACAACTTGGTTGTGAAGAGTAGTTGTCACTGGTTTCCCTATCCTGATTAGGATTATGGTTGAGGCTGTTTGAAGATTTAAGGACGAACTCCGCTGGAGAGGCTAAGATCGAAACATTGGAGACGGTGGAATCTTCTCTTAGCTTCTCAGTTTGCACCAGCTTGCTGTATTTACTTTTGTCAGACAAATCCACTTTCTTAGGACTCAGAACAGGGTCATTAACCTCATCCACTTCAGCAACTTCTCTACTTGGATTTACATAATCAGTTGGTTCAAAAATGCATTCATGCTTTCCTTCCTGCGCAACTTGTATCCTCATTCCATCAACCTGCAAAATCTCATGAGAGTCGTCATTATCAATTTGGTTATCTTCCTGGGAATAGGTAGCCTTAGTAAGTATAGACATAGGATTATCATCGCCAATCCTGCTTCCTGGAATATCAATCTGAATATCTTCAGTATCTGTGGAATTCAAAAATGAGAATTGATTCTTGAGCACAGGCCCAGCAGTGGCAACATTAGGGCCTTTACCTTGCCATGGAAGACTAGCATCAATCTGTTCTCTGCCCTTCATATCAGTTTGGTGGTTACTAACCTCTGGAGCACTCTTGTTGGTCAGTTTACCCTTGCCTTTAACTTTCCAAGTATCATCATCAGTTATCAGCTGAGTATTGGGGGCTTGAGTCTTAGGTTTATAGGCTGCATTCAGGTTTTGGAGCTTTGAACAATCATGCCCAAATCTTTTACATTTGGCACACCTAATAGGAGTCCATTGATATTCCACCCTAATGTTGATTTTCTCAGCATCTGGATCTTCTACCTGAATATCGAAATTATGCAGTAATTCATGTTCTGCCTGGACTTCAATACAAATCCTAGCATATGATATTCGTCTACAAGTTGCTGTCATTCTGTCAACATGGAGAGGCCTCCCAATAGCACTAGCAATATAACTAAGTCCCTCAGGGGTCCAATATTCCAGGGGAATATTGAAGAGATGGACCCAAATTGGGACTGATGAAGGAGCTTCCTTGTCAAGCACAAGGCTTGGGTGCCAGTTTTTCAACAGAATTGGTTGCCCTGCAACATGCCAAGGTCCCCCTTCAAGGACAGTAACACTTTCTTCCTTGGAGCTGAATTGGAAAAAGAAATACCCTGAATCAGTAGCAAGCATATCAATCAACCCCTTGTTAGCCCACATTCTGGAGGTTGCATTTTTGACAAACGTGTAAGGGAGCTTTTTCCCTATAAAGGATCCTACTAAGGTGTACTCCCAGTTTCCTTTACCATACTCAGATAAAGTAGTTGGTAATATAACCAGATTTCTTTCAGTACCAAGTATTGGCTTAACATAACTAACCTTGAATTCTGGTTTAGTTTTGCCTTTGACGAGGGAAGCCCAGCTGGGATTGGGATTAAGTATATTAGCTGTGGGAGGCGTAACAGAAGGTCCACCATATGATGACCCATTTAAACAAGAAGTTGCCGCAATATTTGACAAGGATGGATCTCCAATAGGGGTAGCCACAATTGTTGACCCAAGATCTTTGGGACTTTCGGTCACAATTGTTGGGGGCCCACTAGAAAGGCCTTGTAACTCACAATCTGTAACTCTCAAATGACTAGGTCCACAAGAGGAATCATGGGAGCCTTGGAAGTCAAATTGTGGGCCCGGGCCACTCACATGTGGTGCCATCAAAATATTAGTGGAAATAATGGGGGACAAGGCGCCGGATTTTTGGGAAATGGCTTCACCAGCCACTTGCTTGACATTATGGCTATGCAGCACATTAATATGACCGACTGGTAAAGTAGTATTGGCTACGCAAGCTGAGCCCGCAGGAGTATAAGCATTTATATTAGCGTTTGCTTGGACCGAAATGCCCCTAACTTTGGAAGTATCAGCAAAAGTGGTCAAAGGGCATTGCGTGTGGGCAGATATGGCGCCGGGAATCCCGGGAAAGCTGCTGTTAAGCACTTGGGCATTGCCAGCTTTATGCGAATTTTGGGTCACAATGTTACCGTTGGATTTATCTTGAATAGGCGCGTGGATCTTACTCTCATCAAACAAATTGGTTTGAGAAATTGTTGCACTTTTTGGATCAAATCCAATACCAATTTTATCTGTATCCGAAAGAACTGGTTGATTTTGACAATGAATTTCCTGAATATCTTCATTTAATATTTCACCTTCCTCTTCTTCTTCAACATCCTTTTTTTGGGCTTGCATGTCCAGGAGCTTAATCTGGAGCTGACGAATCTTCTCATTTGTAGCATCAAGATCATTAAATGCTGAGACTTGAGATTTCCTCTTAAGCAATTCATTTGAGTCTTGGAGCTTGAGAAAACGTGATGTCTTCTTAGGACCTTTATCTTTCATTTCATCTTGACTAGATGAGGCCTCTTCCCATTCTTCTGGGAGGTCCAAATCTTCTTCTGATAGCTCACTACTCTTGACCTTGGACAGATCAGAGATTCCTTCATTATTAATACCAAACACAATGGTTTTGGAAGGATTTGAGATTATAAAATCCTTCCCACCATGTTTAAACTCTGATTCCACTTTAAGTTCAGTTTCCTTCAGAATACCACCATTGTCTTCTTTCAAAATCTGAGCATGAGCAAAGGTTGGTTTAGCCACATTGAGAACTCTAACCTTACCTTCAGGTTGGGTACCAACTATTGGAGATCCATCTTTAAATTGCACAGATCCATCTCCTTTGAGACTGTATTTTCTCTCCAAATCTGGAGCAATGATACCTAACAAATCTGAAGGGTTCATATCCAAGTTAGCTGATGAACCATTAAGGATTGGATCATTAGCTGCCTTAACACCTTCACCTTGATTCCTTTTCTTTTTATTAGAACCCATAAACAGCTAAGAGAGGTTGGAGAATGATGGATTTTGGGAGAGAGAGAGAGAGAGAGGGGGTGGAGTAAAGGTGGAGACAACAAGCTTAGCCAAAACCTAGAGAGAGGTTGGAGCTTCTCACTCTAGCCATTCTTAGTTTAATTTCTTTTATAATGAAAATTTGCTAATTTGTTCTTTAAGGAGATTGTGAGATTACATGGTATGCCTAGAACCATTGTTTCGGATAGAGATGCTAAATTCTTGAGTTACTTTTGGAAGACCTTGTGGTGTAAGTTGGGGACTAAGTTATTATTTTCTACTACTTGTCATCCACAAACTGATGGTCAAACTGAAGTAGTAAATAGGACTTTATCTACTTTGTTAAGGGCTATTATTAAAAAGAACATCAAAACATGGGAAGAATGTTTACCACATGTTGAGTTTGCTTATAATCGTACTATCCATTCTGCTACTAAATTTTCACCCTTTGAAATTGTGTATGGTTTTAATCCTTTAACTCCTTTGGATTTATCTCCTTTACCTGTGACTGAGCGTGTTAATTTAGATGGAAAAAAGAAAGCAGATTTTGTTAAGCAGATTCATGAGAAAGCAAGGCTCAATATTGAGCGAAGAACGGAGCAATATGCAACGCAAGCTAACAAAGGGCGACGTAATATCATCTTTGAACCTGGAGATTGGGTTTGGGTACACATGCGAAAAGAAAGATTTCCAGCACAAAGGCGTTCTAAATTGCTTCCCCGAGGCGATGGTCCTTTTCAAGTTCTTGAGCGCATCAATGACAATGCCTACAAGCTAGAGTTGCCTGGTGAGTATAATGTTAGTACTACTTTTAATGTTGCTGATTTATCTCCTTTTGATGTAGGTGATGATTTGAGGACAAATCCTTTTCAAGAGGAGGGGAATGATGAGAACATGGCGGCTAGCACAAGGTGGAATGCGGACCCGAACCACGTGCCAATTGGTCCGGTTACAAGGGCGCGAGCAAAGTGGTTCAAGGACAATCTCAATGGGCTGGTTCAACAAATTTGGGTTGAGACTAATCTGAGTGGCCCAAAGGAGGATACTAGTGATCCACAAGGCTGGGTGTCCATGATTCAAGCTCTAGAATAAATTATAGGCTTGCATGCCAACTTAGGGATTTTTTATATTCATTATTTCCTTTTATTTTAGTTTTGGGATGAATTATATTGGACCATAATATTTCGTAGGCTTAAAAGGGCCCAACTTTAAGCCTCAGCTATTTAAACAGTTTTAGGGTTTGTAATATTCAGTTTTGATCATTAATAATATTGTGAGAGTTTTCTCTTTGGTTCTTTGAAGAACTATTCGAACTTATCAGATTTACTCTGTGGCGTTCATACCTGGACTTATCAATCGAGTTTTCCATCCTTGATTGTGGCGTCTTCATCCTTTATACCAAGGTTCGCATCTGTTATAGGTGTTGGGTCGCGGTTTCCATTGAATCTGACAGTAGAACGGTCCGAGACATTAATCGTGTTACGGGTTTCGTCACATTATTGGCGGGGTTCGTATCAGTTAGGTCCAATGTTGGGAGACTTGTGGGCCCCCATTGGGACAAACTTCTTGGACACAACAATTAGAGGAATTTTGAGATCAAATTGATGTTCATTTTCCATCTGCTCACTCGAAACAAACTGCCCATTGTGAGGTTTCGAAAAGCCCTCTCTACCTTCTTGGACCTCCTTCACAATAGAACTATTAGGCCTTGGGAGGGGTGCTTCAGGGCAAATGTCAAATGGTTCAAATTGGGACTCTCTCCAGCTCCTCCTTCCTCCTCGGAACCCAGTACCTCCTCTTCTCCCATTGGATCTAATAGGTCTTCTCCCAGCTAGAAAATGATTACTCCAAGCCTGGCTATCAATGGTTGGAGACTCAAACACCTCAACCTTTTTGTTGTTCATTTCAGCAATTAAATTTCTTAGTTGAGTGTTCTCATCCACAAGTTTAGAATTGATTCTCTGAGAAGCTTCATACCCAATCTGAAGTGGGTGATCATATGGCATGACATCTTCATCCTCTTCACTTGCTGTAGGTAGGATTTCATCTTCATCATTTCTATCTCCATCAGTAGCAAAAGGAGATTCAACCTCCTTCAAAGCACTAGCTATAGCTTTGATGTGGAATGAATCTGGAGTAGCAATCGGAGTAGTTTGTGAAGGCAAAACCACTGTTAAAGATTTGCTCATAGCCACTGGAGAAATTGGGATAGGCTCCATGGCCACATCAGAAGCAGTCTTCTTCATCTTCCTCCTTAAGATCTCTTTAGAGTCTTGAAGAGATCTAAAGGATATTCCTTCCTCTTGACAACTCACCTCTTCATTACTGGCCCTCGGATCAACCCAATCCTCCGGGATCTCCAATTCCTCTTCACTTAGAGATTCAAGATTCAAGATCATTAGAAGCACTAGGATCTCCAGAAATAAAAACAACCCCTTCATCACAAACATTAGTAACAATGGAATGTGAGGGATCGGAAATAGTAAAGCCACAAGGATCAGACCCTTCACTAATGGATTTAGACTTATTAACAATAGCTTTGTGTTTATCCATAGAAAAGAGAGTATCTAATAGCTTCAATTTTGGCTTCATCCATGTTACTAGTAAATTGGCCATTCGGTTTTTCCAATTTGAAAATTCTTTTTCTATTTCTTCTTTCTTTGATATAATTAAAGAAATATCTGGAGTTTTTGTCACCTCCCTCCAACCATTGCAATCTGGATTTTTGTTTTAGGGTCTCCTCCTCAATCCAAATGGATTCGTAAAAAGTTTTCATGCCCAATTTTTGCTTGGCTATAAGAGAAGTTTCATGAGGCTGTTTAAGGAGCTCAGATTGGACATTTTCCAAATATTCCCTGGCTTTATTTGCATGAAGTTTTTCTCTACCAAAAAAAGGTTTGCTGAATTTTTTTAGGCCATGTTTGACAATCCTAAGCTTATGACAAACCTGGTATTGGAGAGTACCTCTCACACTAGAGTTCCAGGCTTGGGAAACAACCTCAGAATAATTATCCATCTGAGGCCAAAAGTTATAGAATTTAAAAGCTCTACCCTTCCTTTTAGCAACTTTATCAACACAAGTAATAATAGCGGAGTGGTCAGAAATACCTGGCTTGTGAAAGTGAGTATAGGAATCAGAGAAGTTGTCCAGCCAAGCTTGATTAACTAAGGCTCTGTCCAATTTTCTTTCAGTAAAATCAGGCTTACCACATCTTCTACTACACCAAGTAAAAAACTCCCCAGAAAATCTCAAATCCGAGAGACAGAGGTGATTAACAAGGTAAATAAAGTCACTAATATCAGAGTTCAAACAAGCATTAGCAAAAGAAATCTTAGAGGTATTTAAGACAACATTAAAGTCCCCCAAAACAATAAGGTTAGGATTGTTGGGCCTAATGGAGTTAGAAATAGACTTCAAGGTATCCCAGAGATAAAAACTATTGGTGTGAACTTTTTCCAAAAAAAAAAAACTATTGGTGTGAAGCAATATGGTTTGTAGAGAGAGAAACTCCCCCTTCTCTCTAGAGTTTGGGTAGCTCCTCCTCCATTTTTCAGATTTTTGCCCCCACCCTCTTCTCCTCTCCTTCCCTCCCTCCCTCCCTCCCTATTCTCTCTCTCTCTCTCTCTCTCTCTCTCTCTCTTACCTTCCTTGTGATCTCTCTTTCTTTGATGGATACTAGATCAAAACTTAAAGGTCTTAAGTCTTCTAAGCAGAGAACTTCTGGCATTGCTACTACAACTCTTTTCAAGGTTCAATCTATAGAAAATAGAATGAATGCCAAGGTGGATCCTGTTATAGAACCAACTGGGAAGGGCTTTATTATTTCAAATCCATCCAAGTCTGTGGTTTTTGCTGTTGGCAATGAAGGAATTTCTGACCTCTCAAAAGTCAATGGTTATGAAATTTCTGAAGATGAGTTAGAACTGCATGAGGAATGGGAAGATATTCCATCTAGCCAAGATGAAATGGATGTTAAGGGTTCAAGGATAACCACTCAATTCCTAAAACTTCAAGATTCTAATGAATTGCTTAAGAGGAAATCACAGACTCCATCTACTAATGATCTTGTTGTTGCCCATGTCTTGATTCAGCAGCTTCAAAATGAAATATTGGAGTTGAAGACACTTAAACACTCCCCTTTCTCTACTCATATGAACAGAGGGAAGCCCAATACTGGAAGTATAGGACGAAGAGGGAAGAACAACATTGGCTCCTTTGTTTGGAAAGCTAAAGAGATGAAGGCTTTCTCAGATTCTGAATCTTATAAGGAAAGATCCACGTCAGATTATGAAGAAGGAGAAATTCTTAATATTGACACTAAGGTGTGGAAAGGGCAGAGGAATGGAACCAAATCCGAGTCTGATAGTCCAAAGTTGAGCCCAAGAAAGAACACATCATTTTTGCGTAGAAGCCTGGAAATTTCAAGTGGGCTTGTTCATCCTTCTAAATATTTTGAAGAAGTAAAAAGTTCTGGTTTTGATCCAAAAAGAAAGTTTGATGCCCATAACAATGTGTTTTCGGCAAGTGGTGACCACGCACCAAAGCATTCTCAGTCTTCAAAACCCAACGGTCAAGTGGCAGATGAATTTTTAAATATTACCGGGTCTGATAGGGCAGCTGCCTTACCCATTTCTACACGCCATCCTTTTAGCCAACTGGTCGAGGCTGTTAAAATAGCACATGCACTGCAGCCCTGCAATAATCATCACGTGGCCTCTGCTGCTAGCTTGAATGGTAGCAACCCACGTGGCTCAATCAGCCTTTGGAAGTGTGTCCCATGCGCTCCATAACGGTCATAAATTGAATTCTACATCTCAGCCCAATGTTCTGCCCAATGTTCTGCCTAGTCAAATGGTCAGCAGCCAACTTTCCTTGATTCCCGGTGACATGTCTGCGGCTTTTCCTAGTGGTCCTATGCAGGCCATACGTGAAGACCCTATTGCGCTGAAATCTCATCACATGGGGACTGAATTTGATCCCTTAAATCAAGGCGCCTTGTCCCCTTGTCCTTCCCACGTGAACTCCTTTGAGCAAATTTGTATCCCTTCTTCCACAAATACCCCCCCTCACCAAATGTCAACTCTTGCGGCTCTTGTACCAGCTCAATTGTCAACACTTTCGGCTGCTCAATCCAAGGCTAATACCAATACTGTATCAGCTATTCCAACTCAATTGTCAACATTGTCGGGTTCCATATCTGCCAAGTCTATCATTTTGGCTACTCCTTTAGCCAAACCAGGTGGTGTGGCTCCTTCTCTGCCCATGTCCACTCATCTGGCTGCACAACCTATACCAGGTATTACAGATTCTGTCTCTTCCATCCCACCTCCCAAAAATCTAGTTGTTAATCCTTCATCTAATTGGGCCTCTCTAGTTAAGGGGAAAGCTAATCCTGACTTTAAAGTTAATTATATCAAGCCTAAATTTGGTGCTGATAGAAAGTTAGTTACTTTACCAAATACATTACCAGCTCTTGGTAGTAGTAACCGGGACAATACTTTAGTTGGGTCCTTTATAGGGAAAAAGCTCCCTTATTCTTTAGTCAAGCATGCTACTTCTAGATTGTGGGATCAAATGGGTCTATCAGATATGCTTGCTATAGATTCAGGCTACTTCTTTTTTAAGTTCAAGTCTAAAGAAGATAGTGAAAATGTTCTTGAAGGGGGGCCTTGGCATGTTGCTGGGCAACCCATAATCCTGAAAATTTGGCAACAAGGCCTTGTGCTTGATAAGGAAGCCCCTTCTTCTGTCCCAATTTGGGTCCATTTCTTTAATATCCCATTGGAATTTTGGACCCCTGAGGGGCTGAGTCATATAGCCAGTGCTATAGGGAAGCCTCTATATGTTGACAGAATGACTGCTACATGTAGAAGAATTTCATATGCAAGGATATGTATTGAAGTCCAGGCTGAGTATGAGCTGCTACATAATTTTGATATTGAGGTTGAAGGCTCTGATGCTGAGAGGATCAATATTGGGGTTGAATATCAGTGGACTCCAATAAGGTGTGCTAAATGTAAAAGGTTTGGTCATGATTGTTCTAAGACTCAGAATTTTAACAAGTCCCACAAGCCAAAGATACAGGCCTCTAGTACTCAAATGGCTACTGATGAGGGTGATTGGAAAGTCAAAGGCAAGGGTAAGATGGTCTATAATGAAGATCCAGTAACTAGCTCCCATCAACCTGAATTGGATGTCAACATAGAAAAGGATCACTTCAAGGGTCCAGCTCTGGCAAGGGGAGGTACTGATTCTGATAATGTGCATCCTTCCTCCTCCTGTTCATCTAAGGTGGACATACATACTGGCAAGTCCTCTGCAACTCAGATTTTGCATTCAGTCTCAAAGTCTGAAGCAGTAGGCCTTATGCCCCATTTAATACCCACTCTTGCCTTGCTATCAACAATCAGTTTTCAGCATTGGAAAAGATAGAAATAGAAGAGGTGTTAATTGTTAAACAAGATAGGAGGGAGCATGTTATTAAGGAAGTTGCCACAAATCAACCTTCAGATCTAAACCCAAAGGTTATAGCAGGGGAGCAGTTAGAAGTCCCAGTGGATGTGCATGAGGATGATTCTATGCTTAATACAACAAGTACAGCTATTGGTCATCATAATACAAGTAAAAATACTTTTGAGGATCAATCTGCTAATGTTGAGGGTGATCCTCAGCAAAGCATTACACAGCCTACATCTTATGCTACTCCAGAAAGTAAGGTTCAGGAAAATGCTCTTGGAGAAAGCTCCCAGTATACTAAGTCTTCTTCCCCAAGTCCACAAATAATTCCAAAGGCCTCACCAATCTGTGGTCAGCAAAAGAGTAAGAGGAACTCACACTCTAGTTCTTCAGTAAGAAAAAACAATCCCATCGTCGTTCTTAATGATTGTTTGCTGTTGGAATATTAGAGGACTCAATATGGCCTCTAAGCAAACTGAGGTTGCTAAGTTTATCTATGAAAACAACATTGATGTTTTAAGTATTGTTGAAACCAAAGTTAATCAAACCAATGAGGATACCATTAGGAGGAAAATCTTTAAACATTGGGAATTTTTTTCTAATAGCAGCCCTACTTCTACTGGTCGAATTTGGATAGGCTGGAATCAAGAAAAAATTAGACTTAAAGTTCTTAAAATCACTTCTCAACTCATTCATGTTAGTATTGAAGATGATGAGAAAACCACTTACTTGGAAGCTTCCTTTGTCTATGGTTTTAATACTGGACAAGAAAGAGATGAACTTTGGACTGATCTTAAAGCTATTAGTGCTTGCAGTGATTCCATTAATTACCTTACGTTAGGTGATTTCAATGTTACTTTGTGCCCGGAGGAAATCTATCCGTATCATGGGTGGAATAATGATATGTTAGACTTTAAAAAGACTACTGATGATTGCTGCTTAGTGGATCTTAGATATGTAGGGGAACTATTTACATGGAGCAATAGAAGATATGGGAGGCCAGACTTCTCTCAAAGAAAGCTTGATAGAGCTATGGTTAATCAAACTTGGCTTGATAATTTCTATGACTCTTTTGCTCATTTCCAGGCTCCAGGTACCTCTGACCATTCTCCTATTATTGTTCATATTGATAAAACGCAAAAAAGGAAGGGTAGGGCTTTTAAGTTTTTTAACTACTGGACTAAAATGAATAGCTACTCTGATATAGTTAAGAATTCTTGGGATCATAGAATCAATGGGACTGCCCAATATCAAGTCTGCCATAAACTAAGATACCTAAAACAAGATCTGAAAAAACTGGGTAAGAAGTCCATAGGCCAAGAAAAGATTAATGCTGATAAAGCCAGAGAGGCTCTTAAATCTATTCAATCTGCTGTTCTTGCTGATCCAAATGATACTTCACTGATTGAAGAGCAAAATCTTTGTTTAAAAAATTTTCATGAAGCTATTTGGATTGAAGAGGAAATTCTTAAACAAAAATCTCGCTTGCAATGGTTAGATGTGTGTGACAAAAACTCAAAATATTTTCATCTATCTATTAAAGAAAGAAGGAATTTTAAAAGAATTATTGTCCTTGAAAAACCAGATGGTAGTTTCACTACCAACTGTGATGAGGCTAAAGGAGAAGCTATTAGATATTTCACATCTTTACTTGGATCTCCTGCTATTCACAGTTACCCTGGAATAGATACTATTAAGTCCTTTGTCCACAAGAGAATTCCTCATGAGTTAATGGCAGATTTGGATAGGATTCCTTCTGATGATGAAATTCAAAAGGCTTTTTTTAATTTGCATAGTAATAAGGCCCCGGGTCCAGATGGTTATAATGCTTTCTTCTTTAAACATTCTTGGGCCATTGTGGGCACTTCTATTTTAGATGCTGTGAAAGAATTCTTTCAAAATGGTGAGTTGTTGCGAGAATCAAATGCTACCCTTATTGCTCTGATCCCTAAGATCCCTAATCCATCCAAGATG
The DNA here is from genome assembly GCA_033977485.1 of Hydrangea macrophylla. Taxonomy (NCBI): domain Eukaryota; kingdom Viridiplantae; phylum Streptophyta; class Magnoliopsida; order Cornales; family Hydrangeaceae; genus Hydrangea; species Hydrangea macrophylla. The sequence continues at coordinate 56,322,213 of CM066997.1, forward strand.
AGTGACTTCAGGCCTATCTCTTGCTGCAATACTGTTTATAAGTGTATATCCAAAATTATTGCGAGTAGGCTTCAAATGATCCTCCCAAATTTTATTGACCAAGCTCAGTCTGGTTTTATTAAAGGTAGGAAGATTAGTGATAATGTTCTCCTTGCTCAAGACCTTATGAGAGATTATCATAAACAGAAGGGTAAGCCTAGAGTTTCAGCTAAGGTGGATATTATGAAGGCTTATGATAGTGTTAGTTGGGAATTTCTTATTGATTTACTTGAAGTGCTCGGTTTCCCTCCTAACCTAAAAAAATGGATTATTGCATGTGTAACTACACCTAGATATTCTATTAATTTTAATGGAGAATCTGTGGGTTACTTTGAAGGTGCTAAAGGCTTAAGACAAGGTGATCCCATTTCCCCCTACCTATTTGTTATCATTATGGATACCTTGAGCCAACTTTTACATCATAATATTCATAGAGAGGCTTTTACTTACCATTGGAAATGTGATAAATTGAAAATCTCACATCTCTGTTTTGCCGACGATCTTCTTATTTTATTCAATGGGGATGTTGAATCTGCAAATTTGATCAGACAAACTCTAAACCAGTTCTTTAACTTAACTGGTTTACAAGCCAATAATACTAAGAGCTGTCTTTTTTTCTCAAATGTCGAGGGTGATTTGATTGATGAAATTGTTAATATCCTTCACTTTGAGAAAGGTTCTCTCCCCATTAGATATCTTGGAGTCCCTCTTATTACTTCAAAACTTAAAAAACAAGATTGTGAGGGTTTGGTCAATAAAATATGTGCTAGAGTTAACTCTTGGAAATCTAAATTTTTATCTTATGCAGGGCGAGCCCAACTTATTAGCTCTGTCTTGACAGGGATCCAACTCTACTGGTCAGGAATGTTTGTTTTTCCTAAAGGAGTTCTCAAGCAAGTTTCCCAATCCATGGCCAGATTCCTTTGGTCTGGCAAGACAGATAAAGTTTTGGGAGCTAAAGTTGCCTGGGATAAAGTTTGTAGACCAAAAATGGAAGGGGGTTTAGGCTTTAAAGATATCTTTTTGGTCAACACTGTCTTGAATCTTAAACATATTGGGAATCTTTTGGACCCCTCCAATATGTCCCTTTGGAACAAGTGGGTCCACAAGTATATGTTGAAAGATAAGAACCTTTGGCAAGCCAAAATTCCTTCCCAATGCTCGTGGTATTGGAGGAAGTTATTAAAACTTAGAGAAATTGCCAAACCATTACTAATTCATTGCATTGGTAATGGTAACCATACATCTCTCTGGTTTGATAATTGGCTCCCTTTGGGTCCTTTGTTGGATAAATTCTCAGAAAGAATTATTTATGATTCTGCAATTAATGTTAATGCTAAAGTTAGCAGCATCATTAGGGGTTTGGACTGGAATTGGCCTGGTTCAAATTCCATTGAGCTTAATGAAGTTAGAAGTGTTTTGTCAAATTTCCATAAACCTAAAAGTTGTATGGATACTGTGAAATGGACTATAACCCCTAATGGAGTTTTTAATACGTTTCTTATTTGGGACCATTTGAGGATACATCATCCTGTGGTTCCATGGTATAACACTGTGTGGTTCTCTGGGTGTATCCCGAGGCAAAGTGTTGTTCTTTGGTTAGCTGCCCAAAATACACTTTCTACGCATGATAGAATCTCTAGTTTTACTCCTGGACCATTAGTTTGCATGCTTTGTCATAAGCATGAGGAAACACGTGATCATTTATTTTTTGCATGCTCATTTTCTTCTTTTGTGTGGCAGGACCTGATGAATAGATGTGGGTTGCAATGGCAAGGTCAAAACTGGACTGACATTTTGGATTCACCGGCTCAAAGGTTAAAAGGAAAGACAAGTCAACATGTGATACCTAAAATGTGTCTTGGAGTGGCAGTTTATGGTTTATGGAAAGAGAGAAACCATAGGTCATTCAGGCAAACGTCCAATACTAAAGAAATTCTTCTGAAGAGCCTAATTTCTCAAATTAATGCACAGATAAGGGTGAAGTGGAGTAACCATTCTAATTTTGCTAGGATTGTTTGTAATTGGACCTAATGGTCCTTGGGGGTCTTTTCTGCTACCTTGTGCTGTTTGTTTTTTGATAAGCCTTGGAAGGTTGTTTTGCCTTCAAGTAGCTAGGTGTTTGCCGATGTATGATCTTTGTTGCTTTGCCTTCAAATTGTGTTCGTGTTTTTTGTGTCTTGCAGGGTAGGCACATGACTTTGAGTTTTTGTTGCTAGATTAGCTTCATGTCCTCATGTATTGAGCTCTTTGTTTTTCCTGGGGTATGCCCCTTGTACATTTGTACATCCTTTTTGGAATATATTTACTATTTTCCGAAAAAAAAAAAAAAAAAAAAAAAAAAAAAAAAAAAAAAAGGTATCCCAGAGATTAAGTCTTTCTGACCCAGTATTAGTACCATAAACAAAAGAGGCATCAAAAGAAATATTGAGATCATCACTTTCAATAAGCGTATGAATAACTTGGGGGTTGTTCCTAAGAATAGTAAGTTTAACTTTGTCTGGGTTCCAACCAACCCATATCCTACCAACCGAGGTAGTAATACTATTGGTAACGAGGTTCCAATTTTTAAAGATATTTTGTTTGATCAAATCTTCATTTGATTTTCTAACTTTAGTTTCAACAAAACCAATAACATCCAGATTGTTTTCAGCAATGAACTTAGCAACCTTGAATTGTTCAGAGGGTTGGGTGAGACCCCTTATATTCCAGCAGCTTATGATCATTAAGAATGTTTGTGTGTGTTTTTCCTCTTACCAGAGGAGATACTCTTATTCTTATTACCTTTTCCTTGAGACAAAGATTTCTTATTAGCAAAAACGGGAGAAATAAAAGAAGAATTCTGACCGATTTTCATGTTTGGAATATGAACAGTATTACTAGAGCTGGGAAGAGACTTGGGGGAGGAGTGGGAATTTGAATACCCTTAAACCACATCTGAAATCTCCTTTTGAGAGCCATCTGAACCATCAGTTGAGTTTGGAATTGGGTTATCAACACAAGTTTGGGTACTTGAACCAACCCTTTCTATTGAAATTTGAACACCTTCTGCATCCATAGAAGAATCTTGAAAAGTGTGAGACAGAGGAAAAGTCTTATCAGCCACATTGTCTTCATCAACGGGGATAGATATGGTGGTTGGACTTAACCTTTCCTCAACATTGGCTTTACTATGTCTAGAGCCATGAGTATGGGTGGTATCATCTCTGATCAAAGTAATTGGAGGACAATTAGAGAGCTCTTCCTTGGTAGTGTAATCTGTTAGGGAAGAGAACTTGTTGCATTGTCGGCTCAAAGATATAGCATCTGAAGGAACAGAAGTATTATGGGTTATAGTTGGAAGGAGCTCAGTGCTGGCTAAACAATTAATATCTGGGATAGATTCAACAGGGGTAACAGACGAAGATGGGTTATCAAGATTCTCTACTGTAATGAATCTGCCTTTATCCTTAGTCTTCCAATTGCCATCAATTTGAGTCTGAGAAATAGGAGGGCCTGTTTGGACAGGTTTAAGAGTTTTTGGTACCTTGGCACAGTCGTGCCCAAACTTCTTACACTTAATGCAGTGGATGGGAGTCCACTGGCTGCAATTGTCTTTGCACTTAAGATTTGGAGGCACTACCTCTACGGAGAGAAGTTTGACCTGTTCTCAGACCACAAAAGCTGAAATACATGTTCTCTCAAAAGGAACTAAACATGAGACAACGACGCTGGATGGAGCTACTTAAAGACTACGACTTTAATTTGCAGTACCAACCCGTTAAGGCAAATGTAGTCGCAGATGCTTTGAGCAGAAAACCCCGAAGGTTGATCGCCTCACTTTTAATCAGGGAATGGAAAGCCTTAGAAGCTTTAACGGAATTTGACTTTCAGACTATGAGACCAGGTAATGGACGACCTTTTGGAAGTCTTATGGTGCAACCAACCCTCATTCATCGCATACTCGAAGCCCAAGAGAAGGATGAGGGATTGGGGAAATGGTTTGAGAAGGCAAAAGCAAAGGACCTGACTGAATGGAACATTGGAACAGACAGAGGTCTCAGATGTAAGAATAGGTTATGTGTACCCGACACAGATAATTTGAGGAAAGACATTCTAGATGAAGCACACAAGTCGAGAATGACCATACATCCTGGTGGAACTAAGATGTACAAAGACTTAAAAAGGAACTTCTGGTGGGAAGGCATGAAAAGAGAAGTCGCAGAATATGTAGCAAAATGCCCTACTTGCCAGCAAGTCAAGGCAGAACACCAACGACCTCCAGGATTACTACAACCTCTACCAGTCCCAGAATGGAAATGGGAGCATATTACCATGGATTTTGTGGTAGGATTGCCAAGATCCCAGCAGAACCATGATGCCATTTGGGTAGTTGTTGATCGACTGACCAAATCAGCCCATTTAATTGCATATAATATGACCTATCCTGTCGAGAAGATGAGTCGACTTTATCTGCAACAGGGTTATGCGGTTACATGGAATACTGGTGTCAATAGAATCAGATCGAGATTCGAGATTCACCGCTGGATTTTGGGAGAGTCTTCAGAAAGTGATGGGAAGGTCTCTGAAGTTAAGTTCTGCATTTCATCCACAAACTGACGGACAAACAGAAAAGACGAATCAAGTAATAGAGGACATGCTTCGAGCATGTGTAATCAATTTCAAAAGTTCGTGGGAAACTCACTTACCATTGGTTGAGTTTGCCTATAACAACAGTTTTCATTCGAGCATAGGGATGGCACCGTTTGAAGCACTATACGGAAGACCGTGCCGATCCCCTTTATGTTTGGCTGAAATTGGGGATGGAAAACTGTTGGGACCAGACTTAGTCCAGGAGACCAATAAAGGAATCAATACAGTAAAAGAAAGAATGAAGGCAGCACAAAGTAGATCCAAGAGCTACGCGGATAAACGACGTCGAGACCTAGAATTTGAAGTGGGAGATCATGTTTACCTGAAAAATTTCCCCGGTCCAAGGCATGGTAAGGTTTGGACAGAAGAAGGGAAAGCTATCGCCACGCTACATTGGACCGTTTGAAATTCTGGATCGCGTAGGAAAAGTAGCCTACAGGTTGGCATTACCACCCAAAATGTCGGGAGTTCATAACGTATTCCATGTAAGCATGCTGAGGAAATGTCTTCATAACCCGGCACACAAGATCGACTTTAGAGATATCGAAGTAAACGATAATGCTACATTCATTGAAGGACCTGTAAAGGTTCTGGATCATGGAATCAAGAAGCTAAGAAACAAAGAGATTCTGCTGGTAGAGATTCAGTGGAAACACCATGACGAAGGAGAAGCCTCTTGGGAGCTGGAATCGGAAATGCGAGAAAAATTTCCTTTTCTTTTTAATGACTAGATAGTCCAGATTTCGAGGACGAAATCCTGTAATAGGTGGTAGAAGATGTAATACCTGTAATTTTCTTTTTTTTAATAATATTAGTTTTCGAATTTTTGGCATTTGACTGTCTAACTTCATATTATTTTAATTACGTGACGATATTGACGTGTCATAGTGTTAGTAATTAGACTGTAAGCACCGCACTGGCTCGATCATAATAAGACTTAAACTAGTTTCGTACCTGTACCCGAACATTAGAAATAATACCCGGTTGCACGTAAATCGAGACTGACACATATATCGAGGAACTTATGCACGTAAACCGAGAAAGTGGCACAAAACCTGAGGTGGGCCCCACATGGCAGCCCATGCAATACCTCCTCCACATGTCACCCACACCCAAGCCACTTGTATTTGTACAAGGACACTTGTCCATACATGTGTACACTAGCACATGCATGGAGACAAGAATTTTCTTATTTTTAAATCAACAAGTCGCTTAAACTCAAGATTTTTCTTATTTTCAAATCAATGAGTCGCTTAGACTCAAAAGATTTTTCTTATTTTCAAATCAACGAGTCGCTTAGACTCAAGAATTTTTCTTATTTCCAAATCAAAGAGTCCCTCAGACTCAAAAGAACTTTTTTTCTTATTTTTCTTGAAAACAATGAGTCGCTTAGACTCAAGGATTTTCTTATTTTCAAAACAAACGAGTCGTTTAGACTCAAAAATTTTCTTATTTTCAAGTCAACGAGTTGCTTAGACATCTATTGGTACAATCCACTTGGGCTGAATTTGCAAATGTTTCAAGCAAGACTTCAACATTCAAGATGGGCTTAGAAGAAGGGAAACCAGCTTTAATCCATGTGATACAAGCCACTTAGGCTATTTTATTTATGTTCGCTGGTTTTGGGCATGTGGGCCTATTTTATTCATTAATTGGACATCTATTTAGCTTTAAGTTTAAGTTGTTTTGGGCTTGAGTACCTCGAGCCCATTTTTTTTTTTTTTATTGAAAGCCTTTTGGGCCCTAGGGTTATTAGATATAAAACACTCTTGTAGCAGTTTTTAACAGCCGATTATGTGAATGAATATTATTCTTCTCATAGAATTTCAGTTTTCTCTTTTTGTTCTTGATTGAACAATTCGAACTTATCAAAGGCATTCCCTTTGTGGCATTCACACCAAATCTGGGTTCTTGAAATAGGATTTTGACGGGTCTAGATCATCTTTATGGCTTGATTATTGGCTTTCCTGGGTTATTTACAATCTGATTGTGGGTTCACGGAATATCAATTCCACGGGTTCACATCATTTGGTATCAGAGCTTAGGCTCCAAATCAGGTCTGATTTATCCATTTTATTTCGTGTTCTTGTTTCTGTTTCATTTTTTTTCTGTTCTGTTATTTTCGTGATCTTGTTTCATCTCGTCTTTCTGTTCAATTCGTGTTCTTGATTACGATCTGGAATTTCGTGTTTAGGGTTGCGAATCTGATCTGCGATTTTTTCTCTTGCTACTTCGTGTTCGTTCATCCTCGTGATTTAGGGTTATTTTGGTGCTTTACGAACGTGAACTATGAAGTCTCCCTGATTATTAAAAAAAAAAGAAAGAAAAAAAGAAAATAAAATAAAAGAGGAGAACAAAAAAAAAAGGAAGAGAAGAGATCGGGTCCAAAAAAAAAAAAACGAGTACCAAAACTCGTCTTAAATTTTTTTGTTCATTTTGCATTGTCCATGGTCTAAGGAGTCCGAAACTGATCTTACTCCATAGTGTGAAAATTTTTTCGAAAAAAATTTGATTTTTGTGTTGTTCGAAACCTGTCTTCTGTGATCGCTGTTTCTTGGGATATTCAAAAAAAAATATTCGTGATTTTTTTCTTTTATTCCTCTCAAAATCTGATTTCTTGTTTCGTTTGCCCTCGTCGTATTTTTTCTTGAGATCCGTGTCATTTTTTTTCTATTACTTCCTTGTTTCTTGAATCTATTGCTGGCTGGGATAAAACAAGGTTATGTCTTGATTTAGTTCAATTAGTTCTTGAAAGAACTTGAAAGGGAAAACAATTGAGGTAAAAGGCAAGAGTGTGTGAGACTAATTTCGGGAAAAAGCCAATCAGAGTGAAACACGACTGGAATGACAATTTTTGAACGCAAACAAGTAAGGGAGTGTGTGAGGTTTTACCACTAATATTCTTGTTTTGCAGCACATTAAAATGGGTGACTCAACACCTAGAGGGGAGGCAGATAACACAGCCTTTATGTTGTAGGCCATGCAACGACAGTTTGAACGGTTAAATTTAGTGTTGGGGGGAGGTAAGGGATAGGATGGATCAACAAGATGTAGTGATTCAAAATCTGCAAGGTGGGCGTGATGGGAGGAGACGTGAGCCTAGAGTTGAAAATGAGTATGAGATCGAAGAAGATGAAGAGGATGAGGAAGACATAGTATCTGATGTTGGTAGGGGAGGAATGGGTAGACCTAGAGGAGGTAGGCGTGAAAGAGGACCTAGGGGGAATCCAAGGGGTCGAGATGGGGTAGATACCTTGGGAGCATCAAAATGAAAATACCATCTTTCCAAGGGAGGAATGACCCTGAAGTGTATTTAGAGTGGGAGAAGAAAATAGAGCTAATTTTTTATTGTCACAATTACTCAGAGGAGAAGAAGATGAAGCTAGAGGTAATTGAGTTCACTGATTATGCAATTATTTGGTGGGATCAATTGGTAACCAATAGGAGGAGGAATCATGAGAGACCTGTAGAAACATGGGGTGAGTTGAAAGCTCTCATGAGGAGGAGATTTGTACCTAGCCACTACTACAGAGACCTCTTCCAAAAAATTACAAAACCTTTCGCAATGGTCCAAAAGTGTGGAGGAATACCATAAGGAGATGGAGGTGGCTATGATCTGGGCTAATGTAGAAGAGGATCGGGAGGCTATAATGGCCAGATTTCTAAGTGGTTTGAATAGGGACGTCGCTAATGTAGTTGAGTTGCAGCATTATGTGGAGATAGAAGACATGGTCCACATGGCTATGAAAGTGGAGAGGCATTTAAAGGGAAAGGGGGCAGCAAGGTATACTTCAGTTTCTAGCACTCCTTGGAAACCGAAGTGGGATAGAAGTGACTGAGCTGAAGTAAAGGGGAAGACCGACCCACCTAAAGGAAAGGATGAGGGGACTAGCAAGAACAAACTCAAGGCAGATTTTCAACCTCCAAGGAATAGAGACATTAAATGTTTTAAATGTTTGGGTACTGGGCACATCGCATCTCAATGTCCTAACAAGCGGGTGATGGTTATGCTAGACAATGGGGAGGTGATGACTGAGAGTGAGGATGAAAATGATGGCTTTCCAGATGCTAGTGATGATGATGGAGTGGAATACCCCGTAGAAGGTGAGTCTCTTGTTGCCAGACGTGCTCTCAATACGCAAGTTAAGGTAGATGAAATGGAGCAGCAGAGAGAACATATTTCATACTAGATGTTATGTAAATAACAAGGTGTGTAGTATGATTATAGATGGGGGAAGTTGTACCAATGTAGCTAGTACCACCCTAGTTGAGAAGTTAAGCTTACCTTTACAAAAGCATCCTAGGCCCTACAAGTTACAGTGGTTGAATGGTTGTGGGGAGGTAAAGGTCAATAAGCAGGTTTTGGTGACTTTTACCATTGGGAGATATAGTGATGAGGTGCTTTATGATGTAGTTCCTATGCATGCTGGCCACATTTTATTAGGAAGGCCATGGTAGTTTGATAGAAGGGTGAACCATGATGGGTTTAAAATTTGTACAGCTTTGTGAAGGATGGAAAAGCAATCAAACTTGCTCCCTTAACCCCTAAACAGGTCTATGAAGACTAAATGAAGTTGAAAAGTGAGATTGAGCAAAAGAGAAAGAGTGAGGCTGAAAAGAAAAATGAGAGTGAGGGTGAAACTTCAAGAAAAAGAGAGAGTGAAAAAAAATAGAGAGGTGGCTGAAAATAAAGAAAAGAGAGTGGAGCCACGAGAGAAAAAAGAAAGAGAGTCTATGGAGAGAAAAGAAAAGACAAAATTGAATTTTTATGCAAAACAGAGTGAGATTAAGAGGGCATTTTTTGCAGATCAGCCTATGATTCGTCTTGTTTACAAAGAATCTTATCTTAATCTTCATGAAACTAGCCAATCTCTTCCTAGTTTGGTTGTTTCTTTGTTGCAGGAGTTCGAGGAAATATTTGCAGAGGAGATGCCAAGTGGGTTACCGCCCATTAAAGGCATTGAGCATTAAATTGATTTGGTACCTAGAGCTGTCATCCCTAACCGACCAGCCTATAGGAGTAATCCAGAGGAGACAAAGGAGCTTCAAAGGCAAGTTAATGATTTGATGAGTAAGGGGTATGCGAGAAAGAGCATGAGTCCATGTGCAGTACCAGTGCTTCTAGTGCCAAAGAAGGATGGGACTTGGAGGATGTGCGTTGATTGCAGAGCGGTCAATAATATCACGGTAAAGTATCGTCATCCCATTCCTAGATTAGATCTTAAAAGTGGTTACCACCAAATCAAAATGAAAGAGGGAGATGAATGGAAAACTGCTTTTAAGACTAAATATGGACTTTATGAATGGATGGTTATGCCATTTGGGCTTACAAATGCGCCTAATACTTTTATGCGATTAATGAACCATGTTTTACGAGCGTTCATATGCAAGTTTGTGGTCGTGTACTTTGATGATATCCTAGTGTACAGCAAGACCTTAACTGATCATATTGAACATTTGAGATATGTGTTTGAGGTGTTGAAATGTGAAAAGTTGTATGCTAATTTTAAGAAATGCACCTTTTGCATGGAAAAAGTTGTTTTTCTTGGATATGTTATTAGTACAAAGGGCATTGAGGTGGATGAAGAAAAAGTCAAAGCCATCAAGGAGTGGCCAACGCCTAAAGGTATCACTGAGGTAAGAAGCTTTCATGGTCTAGCCAGTTTTTATAGGCGTTTTGTAATTGATTTTAGTACCATTGCTGCACCACTCACTGAAATAATAAAAAAAATGTTGGATTCCATTGGGGAATTGATCAAGAGAATGCATTTGCTACAATTAAAGATAGGCTTTGTTCTGCACCTGTGTTAGCATTACCTGACTTTGACAAAACTTTTAAGATTGAATGTGATGCTTCAGGAATAGGGATTGGAACCGTTTTGATGCAGGATAGGGGGCCCATAGCCTTCTTCAGTGAAAAGCTAAGTGGGGCAGCCCTGAATTACCCCACTTATGACAAAGAACTTTATGCTCTTGTTCGCGCTCTAGAGACATGGCAGCATTACCTTTGGCCTAAGGAGTTTGTGATCCACACCGATCATGAATCATTGAAGCATCTCAAGGGACAAGGTAAAATAAATAAGAGACATGCTAGATGGATGGAATACATCGAGACTTTTCCTTATGTCATCCGTTACAAGCAAGGTAAGGAAAATACTGTTGCTGATGCTTTATCACGAAGGTATGTACTTCTTACTTCTATGAGTGCTAAAATGCTTGGATTTGAATATGTGAAAGAAATGTATGTCGATGACACTGATTTTTCTGAGGTGTATTTGGCATGTGACAAAGCAGCATTTGGTAAGTTTTTCAAGCATGATGGTTATCTATTTTAAGAAAACAAATTGTGTGTGCCAAATTGGTCAATGCGTGAATTGTTGGTGCGAGAGGCACATGGTGGCGGATTAATGGGACATTTTGGTGTCAGGAAAATCTTAGAAATTTTGCATGAACATTTCTTTTGGCCTAGGATGAGAAGAGACGTCACTCGAATATGTGGTTGGTGCATTACATGTAGAAAGGCCAAATCTAAGGTTTTACCACATGGGTTGTATACACCCTTACCTGTCCCTAGTGAGCCATGGGTAGACATTTCTATGGACTTTGTTTTGGGGCTGCCTAGGACAAAGAGGGGTAGAGATTCTATTTTTGTGGTAGTGGACAAATTTAGTAAAATGGCACATTTCATTCCATGCCATAAAACAGATGATGCCACAAACATAGCTGATTTGTTTTTCAAGGAGATAGTGCGACTCCATGGTGTACCTAGGAGTATTGTTTCTGATAGGGATGTTAAATTTCTTAGCTACTGTTGGAAGGTTTTGTGGGGAAAATTAGGTACCAAGCTTTTATTTTCCACTACTTGTCACCCACAAACTGACGGACAGACTGAAGTAGTCAACAGGACCTTGACTCAACTCTTACGCACTGTCATTCAAAAGAATTTAAAAACCTGGGAGGATTGTTTGCCATTCATAGAGTTTGCATATAATAGGACTATGCACACTACTACTTCTTATTCTCCTTTTGAAATTGTTTATGGTTTTAATCCACTCACTCCTTTAGATTTGATGCCTTTACCTATTGATGACAGGATTAGTTTGGATGGACACAGGAAGGCTGAATTAGTGAAGTCAATTCATGAGAGGGTACGACTTCAAATTGCATTAAAAAAAATGAAAAGTTTGCCTCCCAAGCCAACAAAGGGCGTAAGCGTGTTATCTTTGAACCAGGAGATTGGGTCTGGGTTCACATGCGCAAAGAAAGATTCCCTGCCCACAGAAGGACTAAATTGCATCCTCGAGGAGATGGCCCTTTTCAAATCCTTGAGAAAATTAATGATAATGCTTTATAAAGTGGATCTTCCAGGTGAGTATAATGTCTCGGCTACTTTCAATGTTTTTGACCTTTCCCCATTTGATGCAGGTGATGATTCGAGGTCGAATCCTTTTGAGGAGAGGGGGAATGATGGGCACCATGATGGACCGAGTCTTAAAGCTGACCCCTTACAAGTTCCAAATGGGCCAATCACAAGATCAAGAGCTAAGAAGATCAAGGAAGCAATGCAAGGATTGGTACAAACCACTTGGGCTGAATTTGCAAATGTTTCAAGCAAGACTTCAACATTCAAGATGGGCTTGGAAGAAGGGAAACCAGCTTTAATCCATGTGATACAAGCCACTTAGGCTATTTGATTTATGTTCGCTGGTTTTGGGCATGTGGGCCTATTTTATTCATTAATTGGACATCTATTTAGCTTTAAGTTTAAGTTGTTTTAGGCTTGAGTACCTCCAGCCCATTAATTTTATTTTTATTGAAGGCCTTCTGGGCCCTAGGGTTATAAGATATAAAACACTCTTGTAGCAGTTTTTAATAGCAGATTATGTGAATGAATATTATTCTTCTCAGAGAATTTCAGTTTTCTCTTCTTGTTCTTGATTGAACAATTCGAACTTATCAAAGGCCCTTTGGGGCATTCACACCAAATCTGGATTCTTGAAACAGGATTTCGACGGGTCTAGATCATCTTTGTGGCTTGATTATTGGCTTTCCTGGGTTATTTACAATCTGATTGTGGGTTCACGGAATATCAATTCCACGGGTTCACATCAGACTCGAAAGAACTTTTCTTATTGGCATGAATAAAAAGTTGTGTGTGCTTATGTGCTATACCCAAGTGTAGGTAGACGTGCAAGTAGTAATCTGGTAAGACCAGGTCGATCCCACAGGGAAGGTGTTAAACTAAAAACTTAGATTAAACTGTAATAAAAAGAAAATTTCAAGATTTAAACTAGGTGTAGAACACGAAGTTCTACAGACTATAACTACTAGAGCAATTAAAGTAAACTAATGATTAACTAATTAACTAAAGCAATATTTTAAAAGCGGTTTTCTTTATATAAAGGGAATGTTGGGATCACACGAATCCACATCGATCATGTCATCTACCATGCAATTACATTTAAGCTCTAAGGAGTGTGTCTATCTACAATATTTCGTATTTTCCAAAGATAAATTCATAGCCAGAACTACATCATCACATTTGTTTCCAAAACACATAAAGGTGGTTTAAACAATAGTTAAGTCTCGCATTCTGAATGGTGTTAGCATTCAAAATGGTTTGCAAAAGTTATTGAAGAAAAATGCCTTAAGGCTTAAAGTAATGAAACTGTTTTGACAACTGAGCATTTGGGGATAGTTTGATAACAAATCTCAAAAGCAAAAAGTCTTGTAATACTGCAAAAAGACTTCTTAAGAATCTGAAGGTTTGATCGATCGATGCGCTTTCGATCGATCAAATATCATCATCTCTCGAGCGATCGAAATGGCTTCGATCTCTTGACTACGTGTCAGCTTCGATCGATCGAACTACTTCGATCGATCGAGTGCAGGTTTTATACTGATGCATGGCAGAGGCTGGAGATCACTGTTTTATCATGATCTCTCAACTTGGGGACTACTCAGACATGATCTGTAGTGTCACAGATTCGTTCTTTAACATAAAAGTTCATTAAAGGCATGTTTTATAATACCTGCAATTTTCTTTTCTTTAATAATATTAGTTTCTGAATTTTTGGCATTTGACTGTCTAACTTTATATTATTTTAATTACGTGACGATATTGATGTGTCATAGTGTTAGTAATTAGACTGTAAGCACCGCACTGGCTCGATCGTAATAAGACTTAAACTAGTTCCGTACCTGTACCCAGACAGTAGAAATAATACCCGGTTGCACGTAAATCGAGACTGATACATATATTGTGAAACTTATGCACGTAAACTGAGAAAGTGGCATGAAACCCGAGGTAGGCCCCACATGGCCGGCCACATGGCAGCCCATGCAATACCTCCTCCACATGTCACCCACACCCAAGCCACTTGTCTTGTACAAGGACACTTGTCCATACATGTGTACACTAGCACATGCATGGAGACACCTATCACTACACCACCTCTATAAAAACATGCATATACACTTGCATGATACTTTTTGATCATCTATAATCTGCATATAGAGTTAGAGAGAGCTAGGAGATGAAATCCATGGTGAGATAAAAGAAGTTAGAAGGAGAAGAACAAGGAGCTTTCACCATTGAAGCTTGTGTTCAAGCTTCCTAAGCTCAAATCCAAAGCCCAAGCTCAATTTCAAGATTTAGTGAGTATTCTAACTCCCTTTAAAACCTATATAGTATGTAGTAATGTTTAGCAAGTGTTTGATGTTGTATTTTGAGGTTCTATGCAACATGCAAGACAAAATTTCAAATCTGGGAAGCTGAAACTTCCAGCAGAATGTTGTTTAGTAAAATGAACATTTTGAGCAGTTTGAAAATGGGAATGAGGCTAGGTTTCTTTGTGGAGAAAGCTAACTTATTTATCTACAAATAACTCTTCTATAGCTCAGTCTTAAAATCACTTCTTCATATGTGAAATGTACATAAAATGAAGTACTTTAAATTTGAGAAACAGAAACCTCCAGCAGAATGTAGTTTAGTAAAATGAGTGTTTTAAGCAGCTCCGAAATCTGAATTAAGCTAGGTTTTTTTGTGGAGAAATCTAACTCATTTATCTACAAATAACTCTTTTATAGCTTAGTCTAGATATCAATTCTTCATAGGTGAAATGCATGTACAACGCAGTGTTATAAATCTGGAAAACAGAAACTATCAACAGAACATAGTTTAGTAAAATGAACGTTTGGAGCAGCTCAAAAATCATAAAGAAGCTAGATTTTTTTTGTTAAGAAAGCTAACTCATTTATCTACAAATAACTCTTCTATAGCCTGGTCTAAAAATGAATCCTTGATAGGTGAAATGCACATGCAACGCAGTACTATAAATCTGGGACAGAGCAGTCCGAAAATATAGAAATGTCTAAGTAAGATAAATATTTTGAGTAGTTCAAAAATGTAATTGAAGCTAGATTTTGTTGTACATGAAGATAATCCAATTATATACAATGTTCTAGTTTTGAGTTTGATCTACAAATCAATTTATCATGCCCAAATAAATCATATCAATTCAGTCGACATAGTAAAATTAATTCCTGGCAGATTGTATAACTACTTGTATGATGTGTTTATTGATGATGCTTGCTTTCCGGTACCTGTGTGGTTATGGATATCTTGTGCTATCGCGTAGATGAGTATGTTAAGACTTTCGTCTATATGGTTATTGATATCAAATCCATGTTATAGATCTATGAGCTACATGCTATGTTTTTCCGTTGTCGCAAATCTAGTGTATTGACCATTAAGAGTTCATACCCAAGCTTTTAGTATGTTGTACGTCACGATTATTGCGTCGATAGCGATTGGGTAAGTTTCCATAGTAAGTATATTATAACAAAATAGAATGACGGATGTATAACGTAACTTCGACAGTATAAATGAAAGTATTTAACAAACTAAACTACGGAACGAGTGACGCGAATGCGGTCCAGGATACGTACGAACTAGTTGTACTTGATCAGGAGTAGCGTATGTCGAGGATAAGTGTTGGATAGGTAAACCAGGCCACGGGGGCCGGGAGGGTAAGAAAAGGGATGTGTTGTTGAGTTGTGAAGTGGTGACTCTTGAGTATTCTTTCGGTTCTTCGTGACGAAAGGGATACGCGTAACGCTTTCGGTTCTTCGTGACGAAGCGGTGATTCTTTGAGTAAAGACTCCTTTCGGTTCTTCATGAGGAAATGGATGTTCTTGTACTCCGTAACGCTTTTGGTTCTTCGTGATGAAGTGGTGATTCTTTGAGTGAAGACTCCTTTCGGTTCTTCGTGACGAAATGGATGTTCTTGCACTCCTTAACACTTCGATTCTTTGTGACGAAGTGGTTGATGAAAGATGTTTTGGTTGATGAAAGATGGTTTGGTTAGCAAGAGATACTTTGGGTTTGTAAATGACGTCGGATGTTAGAAATGAATGGTAGTGGCATTAAGAACGTCTAGATGGGTCTCCTAAATTGTTTGTATTCCTATCAAATACGTAGTCGGGTACGCTAATAGTTATAATTCGACGGAGAGAATGTAAAGATCCTAAAAGACATGTTGAAAGGTAGTAAATGTATTCTTATTGTGTTTTACTATATACGTTCCATTTGATTTAGCTTACTCACTCAGCTTTCATAAGCTGATGACGTTCATGTCGCTGGACATTCCCATGTCCAGCTTATCCAGGTGAGGAGTACCAAGGTTATGAAGCTACGCAAGAAGGAAACATTGAAGAAGATTACACTGAAGATGACTATGGTTATGCTAGTTAGAGAGAAGACTAGTAGTGATCCTCTGTAAATGTTTTTGATTATAACCAGAAGACTTAGCATATATTTCGTAATAGTTTTGTAAGGCCAAGAGCCATAAGACTCTGATGTATTTATAATGATGTATTAACTAGCTAAGCACTTTGACTTCTCTTTGTAATATATTCCAGTAAGTAAATGATGGTGTTATCCTATTATTATATCGTTTAGTTATTATTATTTAGTCATGGACAATTCGGCACTGCAACCAGTCACGCGCCTCAGGGTCCAAGATGAAAATTTAAAATTTTTCCATTTTTGGCTACGCGGGGGCGTGACATGTTTGATTGTGATTTTAACATAAAATCTATTAAACTAGGTGATTTAAAACTACTACTACAATAACTATCAATTCTAACAGATTAAACTATGATTTTAAGCGACTAGAATGTGAATAAACTGAGATTGCAGAACCTGGAATAGAAGAACTTATATTAAACTATAGAAATCAATCCCAAAAGATATATCCAAAGCTATTGAACCTACAAAAATCAAGAAGAAACTCTCTTCTCTCTATGTAAACTGATAAAAACTAAAGTGGGCGTCCCTTTGGACGTGAACAAAACAAATATAAATACTAAAACCTAAAGCTAGGGTTAAAAACTTCGTCTCTGCTGCGTGGGCGTATGTTCTGATAAAAGCCATGTTCGATCGATCGAACATCACTCGATCGATTGAACTTCTGGAATTCTCGAGCGCTTGAACCTTCGTCGATTGATCAAAACTTCAATCGCTTGAATGATCTTCGATCGCTCGAGACTCACTTTTCATGTTTCAACTGTCTTTCTTAAAATCAAGCATCCCTTTTATCCTGCTTATTCATTTCTTCACATAGCAAGCGGTGATCTGCACAAATTAAGCTAAAATAATACAACTTATCATAGATTAATCATATTATTTAAAAGCTGGCATTGTAATCCAAATTGCAGATTTGCAAAGGAGTTGTAGACTTAATCAGTGTATTTCTTTATTTTAGCGTGGTTGTATTTTACAAATACCCCCACTTGTCACTTATTTTCAAATCAACGAGTCGCTTAGACTTGAAAGAACTTTTCTTATTTTCAAATCAACGAGTCGCTTAGACTCAAAAGAATTTTCTTATTTTCAAATCAACGAGTCGCTTAGACTTGAAAGAATTTTCTTATTTTCAAATCAAACGAGTCACTTAGACTAAAATTTTTTTGCTTATTTTCAAGTCAACGAGTCGCTTAGACTCGAAAGTACTTTTCTTATTTTCAAATCAACGAGTCGCTTAGACTCGAAAGAAATTTTCTTATTTTCAAATCAACGAGTCACTTAGACTGGAAAGAACTTTTCTTATTTTTCTTAAAAACAACGAGTCGCTTAGACTTGAAGATCATCACTTTTTCTCTTTTTTTTTCTTCGAATTATCGAGTCGCTTAAACCCGGAAATCAAAACTTATTTGAATCGCTTAGACTCAAAAATCACCACTTATTTTTTTTCAAAGAATCGAGTTGTTTAGATTCTAAAAATAATTTATTTTCTTTCTTTTCTCTTATTTTGTTTTTCATTTTCCTTTTCTTGCAGACTCCGGAATTTTTCCTCAAAGGCCATGGGAGCCTGGCTCACGGCCGGAGATGGTACGAGGAGCTTTCTGATGAGGTTAGAATCTTGGTCAACAAGGCTGGATTTGGTCTTTTTGCGTTGCTTTTAGAGAAGAGTTCGAACGATATGACTCACATCCTGGCTCTGGCAGAACGATGGTGGGACACAACAAACACATTCCACATGCCTTTCGGGGAGATGATGATGCCTCCTTTTGCTATGATCACTAGTATCCCATTCGGAGGATTTCCCGTTACTCGCTATGACGATCTTCTGGGTACTACTGCTAGTAATCAATACCCTGGGATTGATGCTTTGAGAAGGGTTATCCACAAGAGGATCCCAGAGAATATTATGGAAGATCTTGACAGGATTCCCACATCTGATGAGATTAAGAACACTCTTTTTAGCTTACATGACAATAAGGCCCCAGGCCCAGATGGTTTCAATGCTTGTTTTTTTAAAAGTTCTTGGAGGACTGTTGGGTCTGTTGTCATTGATTCTATCAAAGAGTTTTTTAACTCGGGTGAAATGTTAAGAGAATCTAACGCTACCATCATCGCTTTGATCCCTAAAGTGCCAAACCCTTCGAAGATGGGGGATTTTAGACCTATTTCTTGTTGTAATACCATTTACAAATGTATTTTTAAAATCATTGCGAATCGACTTCATTCTTTTCTTCCGACTATTATCGATCAAGCTCAATCTGCTTTTGTTAAGGGTAGGAAAATTAGTGACAACATTTTACTTGCCCAAGATTTGCTTAGGGACTATCACAAAGTTGGAGGAAAACCTAGAGTGGCTACTAAGGTTGACCTCATGAAAGCGTATGATAGCGTTAGTTGGAAATTCCTTTTTGATCTTCTTGATATCTTGGGATTCCCGCCCAATTTAAAAAAATGGATTACTGCTTGTGTTACTTCCCCTAGATACTCTATTAACTTTAATGGGGAATCTGTGGGGTATTTTGATGGAGCCAGAGGCCTTCGACAAGGTGATCCTATATCCCCTTATCTTTTTGTTATCATTATGGAGGCTCTTAGCCAACTTCTCAACTACAATATTCAAAATGGCAATTTCAAATATCACTGGAAGTGTGATAAACTTAAAATATCCCACCTTTGCTTTGCTGATGACCTAATCATTTTAATGAATGGTGATATTGACTCTGCTACGACGGTTCGAAGAACCTTAAACCAATTTTATAACTTGTCTGGTCTTCAAGCCAATAATGCTAAAAGTTGTGTCTTTTTCTCTGGGGTTGAAGACCCAGTGGCTAATGATATCCTGAAGGAACTCCAGTTTACCAAAGGAGCACTTCCTATGCGGTATTTAGGAGTTCCTTTGATCACTACTAAATTGAAAAAATGCCATTGTGATGAGTTGATTAATAAAATATGTTCTAGAGTTACTTCCTCGAAATCTAAATTCTTATCTTTTGCAGGGAGGGCCCAGCTTATACAATCTGTGTTGCTGGGGATCCAACAATACTGGTCAGGGATGTTCATCCTCCCTAAAGGGGTTCTTAAACAGGTGGATCAAGCCCTTATGAGATTCTTTTGGTCTGGCACCACAGAGAAGGGACATAGGGCCAAAATTGCTTGGGCTAAGGTTTGCAAACCCAAAAAAGAAGGTGGTTTGGGGTTTAAAGATGTTTACCTTACAAATACTCTTCTGAACTTAAAGCACATTGGTAATCTTCTTGACCCTAAAAATAAATCGTTATGGAAAGAATGGGTGCACTTGTACATGATCAAAACTAAGAGTTTTTGGGAGATTAAAGCCCCAAGTCAAAGTTCTTGGTATTGGAAAAAACTCTTAAAACTTAGGAATCTTGTTAGGCCAGTTCTTACCCATAAAATTGGTGATGGGAGACATACCTCCCTTTGGTTTGATAACTGGCTTCCTATTGGCCCCTTATTTGAAAAATTCACTAGAAGGATTGCTTATGATGCTGCCATTGATTCTAAAGCAAAAGTTGAGACCATTATAAGTAATAATGATTGGAATTGGCCTTTATCTAATTCTATAGGCTTGAATGAAGTTAGAAATCTCTTAACTAATATGTATAAGCCTAGTAGTATGTCAGATAGTATCTCTTGGACTATATCTCCCTCTGGGAGCTATAGATTTGCACACATTTGGGACCATTTTAGAGACTCTGCTCCTGTGGTCCCTTGGCACAAAATTGTTTGGTTCTCAGGGTGCACCCCGAGACAGAACTTCGTTCTTTGGATAGCTGTTCAGAATAGACTTGCTACTCATGATAGAATCTATGCCTATACCTCAGGGCCTCTTGCTTGTGTGTTTTGTAATTGCCAGATGGAAACGCATAACCATTTGTTTTTTGAGTGTGCTTATGCTTCTTTTATTTGGCAGGGTTTGATGCAAAGATGTGAGCTAAGATGGAATAGAATAGACTGGGATGCTACTGTCCTTTGGATGGCTCAATATTGGAAGGGGAAGAGGATTCAACATGCCATCCCTATTGTTTGCCTTGGTATAGCAGTATATGGAATATGGAAGGAAAGGAACGCAAGGACATTTAAAGGGATTTCCACTCCAAAAGATCAGTTGCTGCAAAGTTTGATATCCCAAGTCAACATGCAAATTAGAGCCCAATGGAAACAACATCCCCAACTTGAATTGTTTGCTAGATATTGGACCTGAAAGGAACTATTTGTTTGGTGGTTGATGTTCTTTTCTTGCCAGTTTGGTAGTTTCTTGGTTAACTTGCTTTTGTTTTGAGCTCAGTTAGCATTTCTTTTTGCATTCCTGTTTGGAATCCTTTGTTTGCTTGACTGCTTCATCCTTGGGATGACAGGGTATCTTTGGTTTCTCCTTTGATATTGCGTCATCCCTTCTGCTTGTGTTGGTTTGTGGTAGGTTACCAATTTTTTTTGCGCTCATTGTATATCCTGGGGTATGCCCCTTGTACTTTTGTACTCCCCCCTTTTTTCGTTTAATTTACCAATTTTCCGAAAAAAAAAAGAGTTCATAGTGCCCATAAAATGGTTCCTAGACACTTTCAAGGGGCAGGTATTTACCGATGACCAGATGGCTATGGCCTACATCATGTATGTGCTGGGTTGCTCACTGATGAGCACAAAGGGAGATAGGGTCAACTAGGGTACCTAGCCTCTCTTGTAGACATTGGTCGCATATCCCAGTATAACTGGGGAGGGGCAGGGCTGGCTACTCTCTACAATCACATGAGTGAAGTCTGTAGGGGAAATTCCCCTTCCACTGGCAGGTACTGGAGAACCTGGGAGGTAAAACTTTATTAATATATTTCAATCACATCCCTTTTTTTTTATTTATCTCCTCTGATTTTATTTCAAAAACTGAATTTATCTTTTTCTTTTTGCAGATATGGTCCCATGAATACCTTCGCATGAGGGCTCCCAGTAATTGGGAAAGCGAGGCTGCGATCATGCCTCAGGGTTTGAAATGGAGGAAGGGAGCGACAGGCTGGAAGGTCAAGGCCCATGACTTTGTATGCTATAGAAACCTCCTTATCAACTTACGTGAAGTTCATGTGGTGTGGAATCCTTGGGAGGCCCCTTCCAGAGGCTAGCGAAGAAATCCAAGTTGTTGTAAGTTTTTCCAGGATGAGGATCCTGATGGTGGGAGAGGCATGTCGGGATTAGTACCTCGGCGAGAGGGTGACTAGGCAGTCACTTGTTGCCCCAGCCTTTTATGTGCCTAGGGCTCCTCCTGCTACTATGAGGAGCACTAAGACCTTGGATCATGAGGATCTCGTCGCTGCTCTAGGTGGGGAGAACATTGTAAATTATTTGGACGGTCCAGACGGCTACCCAAATTTTAGATTGAATTCCCTCATGCACAACTTTCTTCTTATGGATGTTACCTGGGTGATAGATATTTCATTCCTTTTCATTTTCCTTTTATTTTTGCAATATTACTTACATAGACTTGAATTCCCTTTCACAGCCTGTCCCCGGGGTTGCCAACCCTCCAGCTCTACCATAGTGGAACTAGAACGTTCCCATGGTACATATGGGCCAGGAGACCATGTACCAGCTGTACCCAGAATGTTCCGTCCATCCCTCTGTAATACGATACAATCCCCAGAGATTATGCAGAGGAGGGTCTATCATTTGCACATACTATCAAGCATTGGGTTCATGGACGCGAATGGAGGGTACATCTCTTCCTAGAAATAACCTTATTATTTATTATTATTTTTTTCACAATTCAAATTTTATCTTTATGTTGACAACTGTATCCAAACTCTTTTTCAGGCTGATGGAGCAAGGGCCACTTCTGATCTTCAGGCCAGAGCTATGGTATCACCATTTTTATACATTTTCTCTTTCCCTTTTTTTTTATTTCACGTATTCTTCATTTTATTTTGGCTTTTTAGGAGGCCGAGCTTGCTGCCTTGAGGAGGCAAATTCAAGAGTTTTAGCTGGGTCAAGGCGGTGGCTATCAAGGAGGTGCTGGCAGTAGTAGCCAAGGCGGTGACGGTGGGGATGGAGGTAACAGTGGAGATGGAAGAGACGGCAAAGCTGGGGGAAGTCAGACAGCTCCACAAGCACCTAGAAGAAATCCTCGTCGCCGACGAGGATAGCCGATCTATCTTTCTTTTATATTACGTCCCTGTGAGGACGAGAACTCCAAACTTTTCTCTTCTTTAGCGGATTTACTTAGGCGGTTTGATAGTATTCGTGCATGGTGGCCTGTGTGCCAATTTTGAATTATGTTTATATTCATGCTTGATTACTGTTTTATCTTTAGACTTTATTCCCCTTGCTTATTCAAAATGTGAACTCCTTTACTTCTTATTTGGTGAACGGTGCAAAAGAAATGTTACTAGAATAATGAATGACGATATTTTGTTCAAATTTTCATGCAGATTTTGGGCTGATTCAAGTTATAAACAAACCCATGAACATTTTAAAACCTGGTCAGCACTCAAAGAGGCTGACCGGCACTCAGTGACTGCCGCGTGGCACTCAGTGACTGCCGGCCGGCACTCAGTGAGTGCCGCCACTTTTTGTCGAGTTCCGGTTTGTGCCATTTTCTTATATAAAGTGCCATTTTCCCACTTATGCTCATTTGAAGCTCTTAAGGTCCCTTTTTTTCTTCCCCATTCAAACTCTTCTTCTATATTCACTCTCTTTCTTCATGGTTCCCATAAGTTCTGACATTCTATACTCGTGGATGGATTCTCTTTCTAGCATTGACCGACTCAACTTCGAGTGTCACAGATTGACAGACCTCTTTGCGTTCTGCAATATGGCTCTAGACGAGAGCTTACTCTGAGCTGTTATCATATGTTGGGACCCCTCTTTGCATGTCTTTCGGTTCGGCCATGAGGAGGTTTGTCCACTCTTCGAGGAATTTAGCGCCATTCTCCATACTGATCCTTATGCTGATTTGATCACCCCCAGATACAGGCGGCTCTTCTTCGTATTTCCCGGGGTGCCGCCAGCTCTTTTGTTCGCGATCGGTGTATTGACTTCGACCGCCTTTCTTCTATTTATGCTCCCATTTACGATCCGGATGAAGGAGGGTATCAGATCATTAGACATAGTGCCCTTTCTTTGGCTATGCTCTCCCACTTCCTATTCCAGTCTTCCTCCGACATCCTTATCCCTATTGTTTGTGGTCTTCTAGAGATGCGGAGTGCTATCATGCTTGTTCTAGGAGAAACCTTATTGAGCTTAGATCATGCATAGAGCACCGGATCGATGTTGCTTTTAGGGTCATCTCATGTTTTGCAGATCTGGCTTCTCGAGCATTTAGGCCTCTTTGCTCACTCTCCTGTTGGGAGATCGCTTCCCTATGATCACCTGGATGTTCATTTCCTCTATTACATGGTTGACGGCTGGCTTACTTGGCTTCGGAGCCTATGTTGTGGGGACATTTGCTGGGTATGCCCCCGATGGACTTATTACTCTGTCACTGTGCGGCTTCCCGGGCGCCCGGGGGTTCGGCTACCTGGTCTGCATGCTATCACTTTTTACATCCCCGGAAGGGTGGTTCGCTAGTTTGGTTTGCTTCAAGATGTCCTGGACATTATTACTGTAGATTTTTTGAGGAGCTCCGCTCTGTGCCCTTCTACCATAAGATCATTTGCCGAGGCTTGGCATGACAGAGTGTCGGTTCCTTTCCGGAGGGTCCCTTCTTCAGTTGTTCCCACTGCTAAGTACCTTCTTGAGATTCAGACTTTGGTCGGGGTATAGCTTCTAGGCAATCAGAGAAAGAAAAAAAAGAAACAAGATTTTAAAACTTCCGACAAATCCTGCTTGACTCTTACTGCACTTTTATTTTGTGATGTATTTCAATTTTTCAAAAAGACTTTTCTTTGTATTAGGAAAATGTTCTGAACATGTCAAATCATAGCTTGCACTTCTCCCATCTTTTCAGATTATGAAAATTTTCCTTTTAAGGTCTCTATTTAGCTTCTGTTACTTCGCTTTGAGTTTTGCTTTAGAGTTTTAATCATTCTATACTATGAATCCTTATTTGCTTCCACATAATACCTATTTTGACAACCAATAGATCCAGAAATGGGTTTAGATATTTTTTGGGGTCTTTGGTTTTAGCAAAGAAGTTTGCCCCTAGTATAGGGGCTTTCATTCTAGTTCTTGGCAAACGCAAGTTTGCCCCTAGTTCAGCATAAGGAAACTCAAGATATTGGGTTATATCTAGAGTTGGGTTTTATTTGGACTGAGGGCCTTATGAGCCCACCTACTTATCCCTGAGAGGGTATCAGGTCCGTAGTAGTTCAGCTAAGGCCTGAAAGAAAGTGCCTTTTAGGCAAGTTTATTTATGTGACCAAATCGAATAGGTTGCTTACGTATCCCCTAGCGGGAATCAGGTCAAGCGTAGTTCATCAACTCTGGAGGTTTTGAAATGACAAGGTCTCAAGCAAAATATTTCTTAAGGCGATCGAGGTTAACTGGTTGTTTAAACTTAACTCCATCTAGGTCCATGAGATAGGCAGCTCCTCCGAAGAGGAGTGTCTTAATGATATATGGTCCGACCCAGTTGGGTTTGAATTTTCCTTGGGGGTCATAAACGGGCGCTTTAAGTTCTTTAAGGACCAGGTCACCCTCAGCAAGCTTCCTTGGACGAACCTTTTTGTTGAAAGCACGAGCTATCCTTTTCTGATATCCCTGAGTATGATTTATAGTAGCCAGTCTCTTCTCATCTAATAGCATCAATTCCTCATATCTCCCCCGCAGCCACTCAAATTTCGTCACCTCGCACTCTGTCAAAACTCTTAAAGATGGTATTTCGACCTCAACTGGGAGAATAGCTTCCATCCCATAGACTAATGAATACGGCGTAGCCCCTGTTGAAGTTTTTACGGAAGTTCGGTATCCCCATAAAGCAAATGGTAGCTTCTCATGCCAGTCCCTGTATGTATCTGTCATCTTCCCCAGGATCGCCTTTACATTCTTGTTTACAGCTTCTACTGCTCCATTCGTCTGGGGTCTGTATGGTGAAGATTTTTTTTTTTTTTTTTGAAAAAATGTAAGTAGCATAGAAAGAAAAGAAAAACACATTTACAAGGGGCATACCCCAGGCAAGACAACACAAAAAAACTCAGAAAAGAGATCAAACCAATCCAAGAATCACACACAAAAAAAAAACCCCACCCAGACAGGTCAACCTCAAAAAAACAATCAACACAACAAAAAAATTACAATCAAACAAAAGAAATTCCAACAAGGACCAGCTCAATCATCCACACCCCACTGCTGCATAATTTCTTTAAATTTGTTGGACATGGGTAACTTAAGAGAGAGAATTCTAGCCTTGATAATATTCACAAGCTCCCCAACCACTGAATTAATATCAGTAAAAGAGTTCTTAAACACTCTATTGTTCCTTTCTTTCCATATCAAATAGATAGTGGCTGAGAGGGAAATTTTGAGTATGACATTATTCAAGGCTTTCCCTTTCCAATTACAAGAAGCCCATCCAATAAAACTTCTCCAATCCTTAGGGATCCAAACAACTCCAGACTTTGAGAGAATATGCTGCCAGACTTGTATGGTGAATTCACATTGAAAGAAAAGATGCTCATGGGTCTCAATAGTTTTCCTGCAAAAAATACAATTATAGTGAAGGTGGGTGAATTTTTGAATTCTATCTTGGGTAGATAGCCATTCAAGAACAGCCAGCCAAAGGATAAACTGGTGCCTGGGGATACCATGCTTATGCCAAACCAGCTTAGCCCAATTAACCTTAGGGGACTTTGCTCTAAGAATTTCAATGTAGAAGCCACTGAAAAAGTCCCATCAGAGGAGGGAGTCCAATAGATTTTATCCATGGCATTAGAGGGGCTGGGAAGGGAATTCATGGATTTTTTAATATCAATGAGAGAAGTAGAATTCGCAATAGGCCACTTCCAGCAACCATTACTGATAATCTGCTCAACTTTAGCCTGTTTAGATATGGCCGAGTCATATATAATCCTGTCTCCACAACTAGAAATAATGGGGCTAAGAGGGTGCCAGTTATCAAACCATAAAAAGGTAGATGAACCATTGCCAACAACATGCTTGAAGTACCCTCTAGCTCTTTCTCTATACTTCAGAATCTTTCTCCAACACCAAGAAGGGCTGTGAGGAATAGGAATGGCCCAGAGACTTCTCCCTTTAAGGTAATTAGTATGGATCCAGTTAGTCCACATAGAGCTTTTATCTTCAGTAATAAGAATCCAGATGTATTTAAATAAATTTGCAATGTTCCATGTTTCAATATTTCTGATGCCAAGACCTCCCTCATTATAGGGCTTACACACAGCTTCCCAAGCCACCTTTGCCCCATTTTGAGCCTCAGATCCAGTCCAGAGGAATCTCCTTAGGATTTGATTAATATCTTTTAGAACTTTCTTAGGAATGATGAAGATACTGGACCAAAAAAGTTGGATGCTACAAAGAACTGCCTTTATAACTGGACTCTCCTAGCATATGAGAGAAACTTAGATTTCCATGAAAGAATTTTAGCTCCAATTTTATCAACAAGAACACTGCAATCCACAGCTCTAAGTTTGGTAGAGATTAAGGGAACCCCTAAATACCTCATTGGCAAGTGACCAATATTATAGCCCATGGCATTAGCAATGTAGGAACTGGAGACTTCATCCAGCCCAAAAATGAAGATGTCACTTTTAGAAGGATTGGCTTTAAGACCAGAAAAAAGGAAGAAAGTGTTAAACCCCTCTTTAAAAGTGTTGACAGATTTAACATCCCCATGGCAAAAAAGAAGGAGATCATCAGCAAATGATAATTGGAAGAGCTTATTTTTCTCACATTTAGGATGGTACTTAAAGTGTTGATTGGAATCAATCTCATACTTCAAGATTTGATGAAGCACATCCATGACGATGACAAAGAGATAGGGAGAGATTGGGTCACCTTGCCGTAAGCCTTTAGCCCCAGGAAAGAAACCAGCAAGGTTACCATTAATATTGACAGAGAAGTAAGGGGTACAAATACATTCAGCAATCCACTTTATCATAATGGGAGGAAAATTTAGAACCGATAACAGATCCAATAAGAAACCCCATTGGATACTGTCATATGCCTTCATAAGATCCACTTTGGCAGCACACCTCCAGTTTTATGGTAATCCCTAAGAAGTTCTTGAGCCACCAAGATATTGTCAGCAATTCTTCTCCCTTTCACGAATGCTGACTGGGAAGAATCTATGAGAGTAGGAAGAATATTCCTAATTCTGTTGGCTAAGATCTTGGAGATGCACTTGTAAATGGTAGTACAACAGGCAATGGGCCTGAATTGGCTCATAGAAGATGCATTGCAGGTTTTAGGAATAAGGGTCAGAGAGGTGGCATTAAACTGCTTCAACAGTTTCCCAGAATAAAAAAAATCAAGGATGGCATCTGTGACTAACTTGCCAGTGGTGGACCAAGTTTCTTTGAAGAAGAAAGCGGTATACCCATCAGGCCCAGGGGCTTTGTTACTATGAAGAGAAAACATAGTATCTTTGATCTCTTTCTTAGTAATAGGGGCACTACGCTCAGTAGCTTGACTTGCAGTTATCCCTTTGGTGACATACTTTTTAAGAGAATCAATACCAGGATAGTCTATATGAGAATTAGATCCCAGCAGAGCCATATAGAAATTCTGGGCCTCCAAACTAATCCCCTTTTCCGTATCAACTTTAGTCCCATCAGCTTTTATGAGTTTAGTAATAAGGTTTTGATTCCTCCTCCCATTAATGCATTTATAGAAATAACTAGAGTTTTGATCCCCAGCAGCTAACCACTGAATTCTAGATCTCTGTTTAGCACAACTCTCTTCCAATCTGCATGCAGTAGTATATTCTTTAAGAATAATCTTCTCCTTATTAAGCACTGTAGTATTAACCGGATCAGAATCAATCAATCTCTGGCATTGATGTAGTTTGTCTCTCAACACCGAGGTCTTCTTGCTAATAGAACAAGTATAGTTTTTGTGAAAAATCTTGAGTTCCTTTTTAAGAATTTTAAGCTTAGTAGCCAACTGGTATTGATAAGTTCCCCTGACAACAATAGACCAGGTCCTATAAACAAGCTCAGAGAATTTATCAATGGAGGTCCAACAGTTAAGAAACTTAAAAGGTCTTTGTTTCCTTGGAGGGGAATCACCAAAAGAAGTAACAGAGGGAGAATGGTCATACACTCCTCGGGGAAGAAATTCAGCACTAGAGTTCAGAATGGTATTAAGCCATATGTGGTTAACCATAACTCTATCAAGTTTTTTAGAAACAAGGCCATTTCCATGTTGTTTGTTACTCCAAGTGAAGTGAACCCCATAAGCTTTGATGTCCTCTAAGCAAGCAGTGTCAATAGCCTCAATGAAATCATCCATAGCCCTTGTTTTAGAAGATCTACCAGCTGCCACATTAGAGGGATGTCTGATAATGTTAAAGTCACCCATAAGAATCCAAGGTTGATCACCAATAATAGACTATGTTCTAAAATACACATAAGAATCCAAGGTTGATCACCAATAATACACATCAGAGGGATGTCTGTATGGTGAAGATTGATGGTGGGTAATCCTATACTTTTCTAGGAATGGGATAACTTCTCCCTAAAAATGGCTCCCATGGTCAGAAATAAGCTCATTTGGCACCCCGTATCTATAGACTATGTTCTTCTCGATAAAATTTACCACATCCTTGGCTTTCAGAGTTGCATATGATGCCGCCTCCACCCATTTGGTGAAATAGTCTATTGCCACGATTATGTACCGGTGTCCATTTGAAGGTTTTGGGACTACTTCACCGATGATATCAATACACCACACGGAGAACGGCCAGGGGTGATCATGTTGTAAAGTTAGGAAGGCGGGGTATGCATAAGATTCGCATGGATCTGACATTTGTGACATTTCCTAACATACTCAGAACAATCCATATCCAGAGTTGTCCAATAGTATCCCTGTCGAATTATCTTTTTGGCCAACATGTGTCCATTCATGTGGGGTCCCGCAGACTCCTTCATGTACTTCTTCCATCATTTTTCTCGCTTCCCTTCCAAATAGACATTCTAGGTTATAACCGGTATAGGACTTTTTCCATAATTTTCCCGCATAAATCACAAACTGAGCTGAAAATCTCCAGATCACCTTCTTATCCTTTTCTGACGCCCTTTCAGGGTACTTTCCTCTCTCAATGAAACTCCAAACATCCCTATACCACAGTACTTCTATCTCTTCTCCTCCTTCAATGGCTGCGATTCTCTCAAATGAGGGTCGCGTTCTCTATTCTATGGATAGGGGAATCATGGTAACTCTTATAGGGATTCGGATCATCGAGGCCAAGGTTGCTAAAGAATCAGCTAATTAGTTTTCCTTATGAGGAAGGTAATAGAATGAGATTTTTCTAAACTGCACTTTCAGGCTCTCCAGGTATTCATGGTAAGGTCTCAATTTCTCATGCTTTATTCTCCAATCACCCCTCACTTGCGATATTATCAGATTCGAGTCCCCAAAAACATCAATCTTCTCAATTTTTAAGGCCAAGGCTGCTTCCATCCCAATTATGCATGCTTCATATTCTGCCGTGTTGTTGGTTGAGTTATACTTAAGTTTAATGGCCAATGGGGTGGGGGCCCCATTAGGTGATATGATGATGATTCCAACCCCGTATCCTACTTGATTGGCTGTTCCATCAAAATACATTCTCCATAGGTCTTCCTTTACTTCGATCACCCCTCATCAGGAAACTTAAATTCTCCTCTTTCTTCAGATTCTATGGCAAGTTCAGCTAAGTATTTGGCGACGGCTCTACCTTTACAGATTTGGAAGTGATATATCTAATATCAAATTTGGCCAGCATCATGGTCCAGCGTGAGATCCTACTGGTTAAGGCAGGTTTTTCAAAGCGGTATTTGAGTGGGTCCATTCGGGATATTAAGGTGACAGGGAAGGCTAACATGTAATGCCTAAGGTGACGTGTACATCCTAAAAAGGAAGGGGGCTTGGGTTTGAAAAACCTTGTCCAACTAAATAAAACCTTGAATTTAAAGCATATCTGGTCCCTTTTCTCTCCTGGACCACACTCTTTATGGGTGGATTGGGTTAAAACTTATCTTTTAAAAGAAAAAAGCTTTTGGGTTGTTAAGGTGACCTCCCAGAGTTCTTGGTATTGGCGAAAACTCCTTAAACTCAGAAATATGGCCAGGCCTCTTTTGAAACACAAAATTGGTAATGGGTGTGGTACCTTTTTATGGTATGATAATTGGCACCCTTTAGGTCCACTCTTGGATAAGTTTAGCCCCAGAGTCGCTTATGACGCAGCTATTTCCTTGAATGCGAAAGTTATGGATATCATAGTTGACAGGGATTGGCAATGGCCTCTTACTAACACGCTAGAACTCATGGAAATCCGGAACCACATGCTTGAACTTCCCCTCCCCTCTGATAATCTTGATACTGCCATGTGGATTCCTTCACCTAATGGGAAATTTAATCTTGCCCATACATGGGATCACCTCCGAGTCATTTACCCTAAGGTCCCATGGCATCGACTCGTTTGGTTCCCAGGAAATATACCTAGGCATAGTTTCATCTCTTGGTTGGCTATCCTTAACAGGTTATCTACTCATGATAGGATTTTCCACTTTACACCTGGCCCTCTGGGATGTGTCTTCTGCCATCAAGGTATGGAATCTCATGATCACTTGTTTTTTGGTTGCTCATTCTCTTCTTTTATTTGGCAGGCATTGATGCAAAGATTGGAGATTACTTCCCATGCTTCCCCTTGGAGCTCCATTGTGGATTGGGCAGCTAGGACCTGGACAAAGAAAACTCCCAACCACATCATTCCTAAAATGTGCCTAGGGTTGGTGGTCTATAGCATTTGGAAAGAAAGAAATGCACGAACATTCAAATCTGAAGCTAAATCAAAGGAAAGGCTCCTACAAGAGATCTATCTCCAAATATCTATACAGATCCAAATCAAGTGGAAGAATGACCCTCATCTCCCTAATTACATAGCTAGATGGACTTAGTTTGTCACTGGTTTTGTAAGTTGTAAGTTGTATTTGGTTTTATTTTGAACACTTTGCTTATTCATTTTTGTTGAGGGGGGGCCCTTGGTGTTTAAGAGGTTCCCCCTTTTTCCTTTCACTCGTTCATTGTTCTTTTGCTAGGATGGGATCCTTTCTTGGCTCTTGCCTTTTGATTGTCTCCCATCCACTGTACATCACCTGGATGCTTTTGTTTGCACCTATTGTATATCCTGGGGTATGCCCCTTGTATTTTGTATAGTGCCGTTTGGCTTGTTCTTTTATTTATTCACCATTCACCGAAAAAAAAAAAGGTGACGTGTACACCAC
This sequence comes from Hydrangea macrophylla, assembly GCA_033977485.1. Lineage (NCBI taxonomy): Eukaryota > Viridiplantae > Streptophyta > Magnoliopsida > Cornales > Hydrangeaceae > Hydrangea > Hydrangea macrophylla. Next base: position 56,354,073 of record CM066997.1, read on the forward strand.
ACCAAAGCCCAACATGCTTTCTTCAACGACGAATAGTTCAACTCATACCCGGTCATTCTCTTACTTAGGTAATATATGGCTTTCTCCATACGCCCCTCTTCCTCTTCTTGGGCCAGCATGCACCCCATGGATTGTTCGGTAATATATAGATATAGCGATAAAGGCTTCCTAGGTTTGGGAGGTGATAGGACAGGTAGGTTTTGATCTTTTCAAAGTCTTTCTGGCATTGGTCATCCCATTCAAACTTTTCCCCTTTCCTCAACAACTTGAATAGTAGGTCACAAGTCATGGTGAGTTTGGATATGAAACGGCTGATAAACTGTATTCTTCCTAAGAATCCCCTCAACTCCTTCTCATTTTGGGGTGACGGCATTTCGATTATGGCTTGAATTTTGGTAGAATCTACCTCAATCCCCCTCTGTGTAATCAGAAACCCCAACAATTTTCCCGTGGTAACTCCAAAAGTACATTTCTGTGGGATTAATCTCATTCTGAATTTTCTTAACCTCTCAAAGAATTTTCTTAAAACCCTTAAGTGCCATTCCCTCTCTTTGGATTTTACTATCATGTCATCTACATACACCTCTACTTCTTTATGGATCATGTCATGCAGTAGGGTGGTGGAGGCTCTTTGATAAGTTGCCCCCGCGTTCTTAAGCCTGAATGGCATAACCCTATAGCAAAATCCCCCAGGGTGTGATAAAGGTAGTCTTTTCCCTATCCTTAGGTGCCATTAATATCTGGTTATACCCTGATAACCCATCCATGAAAGATAAAAGTTCATGTCCTACTGTATTGTCTACTAACACATCAATGTGGGGTAAAGGGAAATTGTCCTTAGGGCTAGCTTTGTACAAATCTCAGAAATCCACACAAACCCTAATGCGACCATCCTTTTTTGGGACTGGTACAATGTTAGTGACCCATTCTGGATTGATACGGAACAAGGGGCACCAAAGGATCCATTACATGTTCCAGTTGGGCCAATCACAAGGGCAAGGGCTAAAAGGTTCAAAGAAGCACTTATTGGGCTGATCCGAGAAATTTGGACTGAATCCATGACTTCCAAGAGTGGCCCAAATAGGGGAGAAGAATTCATTAACCTAATATATGCTTGTGATAATAAGGGCTGATTTGGACCAATTTCATCAAATAAGTTGGGTTTTTTTTTTCGGAAAATAAATAAGTTGGTTGTTAATTGAGAGTTTGATCATTATGACTGTTAGTTGGGAGTTTATGCAAGTTTCCCAACCTTTTGATTAGTTATACTGAAAAACGAGATTGTATCTAATCCTAAGGTTGCTGGGATGTTCCAACTACTTTCTTTAATTACTTTTCCAACCAACTTTGCATTTAATCTTATGGTTGGAAGGGTGTTCCAACCTATTATATATGGCTGATTCTAGTAATGAAAAAGGCAGACTATTTTGAGATAAAAAGTGAGAGTAATCTCTTTGGTTATTTTAGAACTATTTGAACTTATCAGATTTATCTGTGGCGTTCAACCTTCGACTTATCAAACAGTCTTTCACAACTGTTTGTGGCGTCAACACATTCCATACATTCCTTTTCTTAGAGAACCGATCTGGGGTCAAATTTCGTAGGGGTTCCTTCACTTCGTGGGCGGGGTTCATATCAGTTGGTATCAGAGCTTGGCTCTAAGTAAGGTTTGCTACCTTTATTTATTTACTGCCAATTTTCTTGAGTCTTCTTTTGTTTAGGATCAGTAAATCCTAATATCAGTTTCCCTTTTCTTGTTTGATTTAAGTCCGAATTTAGCTTTGCTTCCGAATTTCAATTTTTTAGTTTTTGTGTGTCTCAGCCAATATTCGGGTGCTTGATATATAAAAAAAAGGAAAGCTAAGGATCAAAAAAAAAAGAAAGCTAAGGATCAAAAACAAAAGAAAGGATCCGAAAAAGAAAAAAGAGTACCAAAAACCCGACTTAAAATTTTTATTCGTGTTCTCATTCTTTATGTTTTAGGGAGTCCAAATCCAACTTTACTCCACAGCCGAAAATTTTTGATAATTTTGGTATTGTGTGCTTTTTGGAACCTAATTTTCCGAGATCGTTATTCTCTTGCTTCAAAATCTGAATTCCTTTGGTATAAACCTTTGTGAATTGCCACTAAAAATTTGATTCTTGTTCGATTAGCTCGATAAGAACCAAGCGAGAATTACTATGAGTGGAAAAAGGCAAGAGTGGTGAGCGCAATAGAGGGTAAAAGCTAAATTTATTGAGTGAAACATTAGAGAAATTGAGTGAATTGTATTCTTGAGTGAAACACGTAAGGGAGTGTAGTGAGGATCTGTTCAATTTTCTTTCTAATCCATTCTTGCAGAAAGCATGGAAAAAAATCAAGAAAGAGGCATAAATGACGAAGTTCAACAACCTGTTGTTCCAAATCTGCAAATCCAAGCTTTAATGGGGGAAATAAGACGGATGATGAGGGCAGAACTAGAGCAGTTGCATGATAGGTTGGATAGGGTAGAAGAGGGGACACAACGGGGGCAGCCACGAATTGCTCCTAATGCACAAAGAAGGGAGAGAGTTCATCCGAGGGGAGTGGGAGATGAAGAGGAGGAATACTTTGGGGAAGGGTTTGGTGAGGAAGATGATCGGGATCCAATTATCAACAATATGATAAATGGTGGGCAGTTTAGAGAAGCTAGGAATCGGGAAGATAACAATTTGGGTAGTATTAAGATGCAGATTCTGTCATTTCAAGGTAAAAACAATCTGGAGGTTTATCTTGAATGGGAAAGGAAGATGGAATTGGTGTTTGATTGTCACAACTATTCTAAGCTTAAAAAGGTCAAACTTCCAGCCATTGAGTTTTCTGACTATGCTATTGTTTAGTGGGATCAATTGGTGTTAAATAGGAGAACAAATAGAGATCGACCCATTGAGACCTGGGAAGAAATGAAAACTGTAATGAGGAGGCAATTTGTGCCAAGTTATTACTACCGGGAGTTGTACCAGAAATTGCAAGGCCTTAGACAAGGTACCCGGAGTGTAGATGATTATTATCAGGAAATGGAAATGGCTATGATCCGAGCAAATGTAGAGGAGGACCGGGAGACAACTATGGCTAGGTTTTTGGGTGGATTGAACCGAGAAATTGCCAATTTGGTAGAATTGCAGCATTATGTGGAACTGAAAGATATGGTACACATGGCTGTCAAGATTGAGCGCCAACTCAAGAGGGGGGGTAGCAACGCACGACGTAATCCTACCTCGAGTTCTTCTTGGACGTCGAGTTTCGTGCAAAAGGAAGAGAAGCAAGTCGCGGCTAAGCCCAAAACTGAACAAATACAAGAAAGGACTAGCCATGGGAATCAAGGAAAATCCGATTCTTCCAACACTCGAAATCATGATATCAAGTGTTTTAAATGCCAAGGCAGGGGTCATATAGCGAGCCAATGTCCGAACAAAAGGGTTATGGTGTTGCGAGATGATGGTAAAATTGAGACCGAGGATGAAGGCGATACCGACTCTATGCCACCATTGGAGGACGTGGGTTGTGAGGAGTACGCGGTTCATGGTGATATGTTGGTAACAAGGAGGGCTTTGAATATGCAAGCTAAAGAAGAGGAAGAGGTGCAGCGAGAAAATATCTTTCATACTTGATGCCATGTTCAAAACAAGGTGTGTAGTGTGATTATTGATGGAGGTAGTTGTACAAATGTTGCTAGCACTACAATGGTGGAGAAATTAGGGCTGCCAACAATTACACACCCCCGGCCTTACAAATTGCAATGGCTCAATGATTCCGGAGAAATAAGAGTTATTAAACAGGTGATGGTTTCTTTCCGCATCGGAAAATATGAAGATGAAGTTTTGTGTGATGTAGTCCCAATGCAAGCAGGACATCTACTGTTGGGCCGGCCATGGCAATTCAATCGGTGAGTCAAGCATGATGGATTCACCAACAAATCCTCCTTTGTACTCAATCAAAAACCAATCACTCTTGTTCCATTGACACCAAAATAGGTTTATGAGGTTCAAGTGAGGATGCAAAAAGAAAGTGATCAAGAGAAAAAGAGTGAAAAAAAGAGAGAGATCGAGAAGATTGAGAGAGAAAAAGAAAAGAAAAGTGAAGTCATTGAGAGAAAAAAAGAGGGAAAACAAAAGAATTTCTATGCAAAAGCGAGTGAGATAAAAAGAGCGTTGTTTTCAAATCAGCCTATACTTGTACTTATATAAGGAGGCATTTTTGAACACTAACGAACTTAACCCCTCTTTTCCTAGTTCTATTGTGACTCTTTTGTAGGATTATGAGGATGTCTTTCCCGAGGAAACACCCCATGGCTTACCTCCAATCCGAGGGATTGAGCATCAAATTGATTTCGTGCCCGGTGCAACTATTCCAAATCGACTAGCCTACAGGAGTAATCCAGAGGAGATGAAGGAACTTTAAAGGCAGGTTAGTGAACTGATGGAAAAGGGGTACGTGAGAGAAAGTATTAGTCCATGTGCAGTTCCAGTATTGTTAGTACCTAAGAAGGATGGGACGTGGAGAATGTGTGTTGATTGCCGAGCCATCAACAACATAACGGTAAAGTATCGTCATCCTATCCCTCGTTTAGATGATATGTTAGGTGAGTTTCATGGTTCTTGTGTGTTTTCTAAAATTGATTTAAAGAGTGGTTATCATCAAATTTGAATGAAAGAAGGAGATGAATGGAAAACTGCCTTTAAAACAAAATATGGTTTGTATGAATGGTTAGTCATGCCTTTTGGTTTGACTAATGCTCCAAGCACTTTTATGAGACTTATGAACCATGTTTTGCGTGCATTTATAGGTAAATTTATTGTTGTCTACTTTGATGATATCCTCATTTATAGCAAAAACTTGGTTTTTTTTTTTTTTTTTTTTTCGGAAAATGGTTAATCGATTCCAGAAAAAGGGCCATACCCCAGGATATTACAAAAAGCGCAAAATCATGCTACGAGAGCCAGACCAAAATTTGAAAAGAAGAGCAACAAGCAAGCAAACATAGCAACATGGACTGAAACAAAACACATGAGACAATCCAACTACCCAAAGCAAGGGCCTCCTCAGGATTGTTGTCGTCCCTTGGGCCGACTCCCGCTGAATTTCATCTTAGCTCCCTTCTTTTTCTGTCTGTTGGAGAGGGGACTACCCCTTGTAGGGGTCCCGACCTCATAAGCTTGGTCAAACTCACTAACACAGTCATCAATGTCATCCACACTAAAGGGGGAAACGGTTTCCTCTCTGGTCTCACCTCGAGGAACATCTGTATGGTAAGAAGAGCTAGCTTCGGGACAAGATGTCCGGGCAGAGGGAGAAACAATGGTATCAACTTTGACAGGTTTAGGATCAGGGTCTTCCACAAGTTGAGAGATAGCGTCAAATCGGTTACCCCTTGCTAGCGGATTATCCGAGCCATTCGTGCTTTTAGTACGGTCAGAAGTGTGGTCAACAACAGTCTTTTTTCCTCTATCTTTGCCTGAAACAACTTGCCAGGTCCCCTTATCCTTACTGTTCCTCTTGAGAGGATGGCGATCTGGACTGATCAGACCTGGAGCCGCACTCCGAGAACAATCATGACCAAACTGGGAGCACTTTTTGCATCGAACCGGGGTCCATTGATATTCCAAATTGATCTTTGTTCTAATAGAATTGCCAGTCTCCTCATCTTCTGCTTCAATATGGAATTCATTGAAGAATTCAAAATCAGCAGAAACTTCAATGCAAACACGAGCATAGGTTATACGCCTTCTACTTGCAGTTATGCGATCAACTCGAATTGGTTTTCCAATGAAGCTAGAGATAAAACTGATTCCCTTCGGATTCCAGTACTCAAGAGGAATACCATAGAAGTTTACCCATAATGGGATGGAGTGAACCTCCTCGTTTTCAAATGAGAAATGTGGCTTCCACGGCCTAAGAAGGAGAGGTTGACCTGCCACAAACCATGGTCCTCCTTCTAAAATTGCATCCCTAGCTTCCGTACTTGAGAAAGAAAAAAAGAAACATCCAGAATCAGTGGCCAGCGTATCAATAAGTCCCTCATTAGCCCATAACCGATCAGTAACGTTAGTGACAAGGGAAAACGGAAGCTTCCTGCCGAGAAACCGGCCAACCAAGGTAGTCGTCCATTCATCTTTCCCAGCGACAGTTAAGTCCTTTGGAATTTTAAGAACAAGATTGTCTTCGATCCCTCCATGGTCCACAAATTCCAAGTTAAAATCCTTACTACATTCTGTGGTTTTGTAATTTGTTTCCAAGTCTGATTCCATCTCAATTTAGGCCAAGTTGTTATTCTGACCCTCAGATTTGAATAACCCAGCCCATGATTTACGTTGGGCCCCAACAGCAACACTATGCACTTGACCTTGTGTAGCCTCCATGTGATAAAGAGAAGCCATATCCGAATTTTTAGGCTTAACAAAGGCCAGGTCACTCTCAATTTGACCATTAATATGACTAAGGCAAGAGGTATTAATTGCTAAATTGGCATCAAGGGGAGTAGTAGTTTTGTCTGGAGTAGCAGCAAGCACATGCTCATTCAAATGGGCAGGATTGGACGTGCACATGGGGTCCACAAGGTCGTGGCCAGCATGGAGTGGCAGGGCTCGGGTCCCACAGTCACCAGGAGTCAAATTGTGCGGTGTTAACCACTCAACCTTTGCGTTATCATGTACACAAGCATTCCCACATTGTGACGCCAGGGCCCCACCACCTTCAAAGTTCATCTGATTTTGCGTGTACTCCATGTGATAATTAACATCCTTAGCCGGATATTCGGGCTTTACACAGCACAGCGCATCCAACTTATGACCGTTAGTCAGACTTTGCCTAGGATGCTGTTGATGCGCGTGGGCTCCACTTGGTAATTTATCAGCATATCCTAGAGCACTTACCTTAATTCTTGGCGCGTGAAACTTAGCTTGTGAGGCAGCACCTTGCGTGCCAGGCTGAAAAAAATCAGCTTTTTGAATAGCCACCGCGTGACCACTATGTCCAACAGGCGGCCCAGTAAGCATTGGCGCGTCGCATACACTCCCAGTCATCAACATCTCGTGATTCTCATCTTGGATACAAGAAGGATCAAAATAGCCAGATCCATCTCTTGCAATGACTTGAGCTTCATTCAATAGTCCTTCAAGATTAGCCGCAACTTTTAACTTATCCTTATGCTGGATTACATGGACCTCATCCCGAGACTCATGGATCACATAGGGAGAAATTTCCTGAGTATCAACAAAAGAAGAGCCTAGATCTTGGACTTCTTCACCTGTGATAGAAATTGTAGGGATTTCATAACCATTAGTAACAACTTTGCTGGGACTCATTACAGAAGCTTCATCAGCCCTTCTGTGATACTTCCCTTTCTCTAGCAACCTCTCAACCAATGATTCAGACTTGGCCTTATGAAGTTTAGGGCCCCTAGGTTGGTTACCATCTTCATCAGATACAATCTCACAATCCTTAGATTTATCATCCAAGATGGATGTAGCTTCCACATCTTGATCAAGAACCAAAGTAGAAAAAACTACCTCATCCGAGCTTCCTTCATCTGCTTGAAAAGACTCCTCCTCATCACTGCTAATACAATTCAAGGCCCATTGGACTAATGGTTCTTCATCCCCCTCCTGAAAATCAGTAGGAGAAGTAGACAACTTAATAACTCTCTTAGCTTTGATATTCAACTTGCTCACATTGCTAGGAAAAAGAAGGAGCTTTTCTTTCCTTTTCTTAGCACTAACACTCCTTACACAAGGGATCATCTTGAGAATTCTAGAGAGAAGGAAGAGCTTCTCACTCTAGAACCCATCCTACTGATGGCAAGATCCAAGGGGTAGCAAAAACTTGGTTGATCATGAAGTACAATTGAAATTTGTTTTTAGATGTGCTTAGGGAAGAAAAGTTATTTTCTAATTTGAAAAAGTGTACTTTTTGCACCAATAAACTTGCATTTTTGGGATTTGTTGTTAGTGCACAAGGTATAGGAAGTGTTCGAAGTTTTCATGGACTTGCTAGTTTTTACTGGCGGTTTGTGAAAGATTTCAGCAGCATAGCTGCACCACTCACTGAAGTCATCAAAAAGAATGTTGGGTTCAAATGGGGTGAAGAATAAGAGAAGGCATTTCAGTTGATCAAACAAAAGCTGACCAATGCACCCTTATTGGCTTTACCTAACTTTTCAAAGATGTTTGAGATTGAATGTAATGCTTCAGGTTTAGGGATTGGCGATGTTCTAATGCAAGAAGGATGACCAATTGCATACTTTAGTGAGAAATTAAGTGGGGCAGCCTTGAACTACCCTTCTTATGACAAGGAGTTGTATGCATTGGTTCGAGCTTTAGAGACATGGCAGCACTACCTATGGTCTAAGGAGTTTGTGATTCACACTGATCATGAATCCTTGAAACCTTTGAAGTACCAACACAAGCTGAGCAAGAGACACGCTCGGTGGGTGGAGTTCATCGAGACGTTTCCATACGTCATTCGGTACAAACAAAATGGAAAGAAAAAGGCTGAATTTGTTCAACAGATACATGAGAAAGCCAGGCTCAACATTGAGAGAAGGACAGAGCAATATGCAAAACATGCTAATAAAGGGCGACAATAACTGATTTTTGAACCCGGAGACTGGGTTTGGTTGCACCTAAGGAAAAAAAGATTCCCAGCACAAGGCGTTCTAAGCTACTTCCCAGGGGCGATGGCCCTTTTCAAGTACTGGAGCGTATCAATGACAATGCATACAAGTTGGATTTGCCAGGTGAGTACAATGTTAGTGCTACTTTCAATATTACTAATTTAAGTCCTTTTGATGTAGGTGATGATTTGAGGACAAATCCTTTTCAAGAGGGAGGGAATGATACGGAACAAGGGGCACCAAAAGATCCATTACATGTTCCAGTTTGGCCAATCACAAGGGTAAGGGATAAAAGGTTCAAAGAAGCACTTATTGGGCTGATCCGAGAAATTTGGACTGAATCCATGACTTCCAAGAGTGGCCCAAATAGGGGAGAAGTATTCATTAACCTAATATATGCTTGTGATAATTAGGGCTGATTTGGACCAATTTCATCAAATAATTTGGTTGTTAGTTGAGAATTTGATCATTATGACTGTTAGTTGGGAGTTTAAATGATGTGAACCCGTGGAATTGATATTCCTTGAACCCACGATCAGATTGTAATTCACCCAAGAAAGCCAACAATCAAGTCACAGGGATGATCTAGACCCGTTGAAATCCTGTTTCAAGAACCCAGATTTGGTTTGAACGCCACAAAGGGAATGCCTTTGATAAGTTCGGATTGTTCAATCAAGAACAAGCAGAGAAAACTGAATAGCTTTCCAGAAAATAAATTTCATTCACGTTCTATATCAAAGCTGCTACAAAGTTCTTTCTTTTAATCCCTTCTAAGAAACCCTTGGGCCAAAAAGGCCTTCAACGAAAATAAAAGACATGGGCTAAATACTCAAGCCCAAAACAAATTAAACTGCATGTTTAAAGCTAAATAAATGTCTACTTAAAATATAAAATAGGCCCACATGCCAAAACCATAGAAACATAAAAAATTAAAGTCTATAAAAACCCAATAAGCTATTCCACCCCTTCTGTAGCTTGTATCACATGAACTAGAACTGATTCTTCTTCCTTCAAGCCCATGTTAAATGTTGGGGCCTTGCATAATAAGTTTATGAGCTTTGCCCAAGTGGATTGCACCAGTCCTTGCATTGCTTCGTTGATCTTCTTAGCTCTTGACCTTGTGATTGGCCCATCTGGAACTTGCAAATGATCATCTTTAAGCTTTGGTCCACTATGGTTCCCATCATTCCCCCTCTCCTCAAAAGGATTCGACCTCGAATTGTCACCTACATCAAAAGGAGAAAGATCAGAAACATTGAAACTAGCAGAAACATTATACTCACATGGAAGATCCACTTTATAGGAATTATCATTAATTTTCTCAAGGATTTGGAAAGGTCCATCCCCTCGAGGATGCAATTTAGTCTGTCTATGAGCTGGGAACCTTTCTTTGCGCATATGAACCCACACTCAGTCTCCGGATTCAAAGGTGACACGCCTTCTCCCTTTATTGGCTTGGGAAGCAAACTTTTCATTTTTTTGTGCAATTTGAAGTCGTACTCTCTCATGAATTGACTTCACCAATTCAGCCTTTTGGTGTCCATCCAAACTACTCCTGACATCAACAGGTAAAGGCATTAAATCTAAAGGAGTAAGTGGATTAAAACCATAAGCAATTTCAAAGGGAGAATGAGAAGTAGTAGTATGCATGCTCCTATTATATGCAAATTCGATAAATGGTAAACAGTCCTCCCAAGTTTTCAAATTCTTTTGAATGACAGTGCGTAGGAGTTGAGTTAGAGTCCTATTGACTACTTCAGTTTGTCCGTCAGTTTGTGGGTGACAAGTAGTGGAAAATAAAAGTTTGGTACCCAATTTTCCCCACAAAACCTTCCAAAAATAGCTAAGGAATTTGACATCCCTATCTGAAACAATACTCCTAGGCATACCATGGAGTCGTACTATCTCCTTGAAAAATAGATCAGCTATGTTTGTGGCATCATCTGTTTTATGGCATGGAATGAAATGTGCCATCTTACTAAATCTATCCACCACCACAAAAATAGAATCTCTACCTCTTTTTGTCCTAGGCAGCCCCAAAACAAAGTCCATAGATATGTCTACCCACGGCTCACTAGGGACGGGTAAGGGTGTATACAACCCATGTGGTAAAACCTTAGATTTGGCCCTCCTACATGTAATGCACCGACCACAGATTCTAATGACATCTCGTCGCATCCTAGGCCAAAAGAAATGTTCATGTAAAATTTCTAAGGTTTTCCTAACACCAAAGTGTCCCATTAAGCCCCCACCATGTGCCTCTCGCACCAACAATTCTCGCATTGAACAATGAGGCACACACAATTTACTTTCTTTAAACAAATAACCATCATGCTTAAAAAACTTACCAAATGCCGCTTTATCACATGCCAAATACACATCAGAAAAATCAGCATCATTGGCATACATATCTTTCACATATTCAAACCCAAGCATTTTAGCACTCATAGAAGTAAGAAGTACATGCCTTCGGGATAAAGCATCAGCAAAAATGTTTTCGTTACCTTGCTTGTAACGGATGACATAAGGAAAAGTCTCAATGTATTCCATCCATCTAGCATGTCTCTTATTTAATTTACCTTGTCCCTTAAGATGCTTCAATGATTCATGATCGGTGTGGATCACAAACTCCTTAGGCCAAAGGTAGTGCTGCCATATCTCTAGAGAGCGAACAAGAGCATAAAGTTCCTTGTCATAAGTAGGGTAATTTAGGGCAGACCCACTTAGTTTTTCACTGAAGAAGGCTATGGGCCTCCTATCCTGCATCAAAACGGCTCCAATCCCTATACCTGAATCATCACATTCAATCTCAAAAGTTTTGTTAAAGTCAGGTAATGCTAACACAGGTGCAGAACATAGCCTTTCTTTAATAGTAGCAAAAGCATTCTCTTGTTCAATTCCCCAATGAAACCCAACATTCTTCTTAATGATTTCAGTGAGTGGTGCAGCAAGTGTACTAAAATCCTTAACAAAACGCCTATAAAAGCTAGCTAAACCATGAAAGCTTCTTACCTCAGTGATACCTTTAGGCGTTGGCCACTCCCTGATGGCCTTGACTTTCTCTTCATCCACCTCAATACCTTCTGTGCTAACAACATATCCAAGAAAAACAACTTTTTCCATGCAAAAAGTACATTTCTTAAAATTAGCATACAACTTTTCAGATTTCAACACACCAACCACACATCTCAAATGTTCAATATGTTCATTTAAGTTCTTGCTGTACACTAGTGGTGTCAAACGGGCCGGGCCGGGCTCGGTCAAAGCGGGCTTGACCGGGCTTCGGGCCGGGCCGGGCCGGGCTTAACTTAAAATCGGGCCGGGCCGGGCTTGGGAAGGGAGGGGGGATGTCCGCCCCGGACCGGTGGCCCGGGCTCACTAGGGCCGGGCTTAGGGCCGGGCCGAGCTTAGGGCCGGGCCGGGCCGGGCTCGTGGACGGGCTCATGGACGGGCTCGTGGACGGGTTCGTGGACGGGCCCATAAACGGGCCGAGCCGGGCCGGGCCGGAGTTTTGGGGGGGAAAAGTTTTTCTTTTAAAGTTTAATGTTTGGGAATTGGGGGGAGTTTTGACTTTTACTCTTTTTTTTTTATATATGTTTAGTTTATGCACTAATGATTAGTGATTACTAAAAAAAATTTGTTTAACAAAAAAAAAAAAGTAAATAATATTTATTATTCAATAAAAATTAATGAGATTTCTATTATTTGATATTTAAAAATTATAGTCTAATAAAATATAAAGATTACTTATCATAAATTGTACAATAAAAAGTAAAGATTTATTCATTAATGATTACATTGATTAGTGATTACTAAAAAAAGTTCATTCAAAAAAAAAAAGTAAATAATATTTATTATTCAATAAAAATTAAAGAGATTACTAGTATTTGATATTTAAAAATTGTAGTCTAATAAAAAATAAAGATTATTATCATTAATTTCAATAATTTGTATAATAAAAAGTAAATATTTATTCATTAATGATTAGTGATTACTAAAAGTTTAAAAAAAGTTCATTCAAAAAAAATAGTAAAGAATTTTTATTATTCAATAAAAATTAAAGAGATTACTACTATTTGATATTTAAAATTATAGTCTAATAAAAAATAAAGATTACTTATCATTAATTTGTATAATAAAAAGTAAAGATTACATTTTACAGAATTGGATTTTTTTTTTTAAAATGCCGTTCACAGTTTATACTCATGCGGGCCAGGAGTATTACAATTGATTTGTTTGGAACTAAATGATCTTCAACTATATTCATTCTTCAATTCTTGATTCTTCAATTTTCTTCCGTAACTTCCAAATTTGCGAAGTCTTCAAGAATAGGATCTTGGCGGTTTTGAGTTCGATATTGTGCACGGTCCCAATCCTTCAAGCACATCAAGCAGTCAAGCATATCAGGAGATAATCTGCTCCTCCTTTCCTCTAGCACCCTTCCACCTACACTAAAAGCAGACTCCGATGCAACTGTGGAAGCCGGAGGAGTTAGTAGATCACGAGCCATGATGGAAAGAACAGGGAAAGTTCTTACATGTTCTTTCCACCATGTCAAAAGATTTAAATCGACCATTTCCTCGTTGGTTAATCGACTTTCCCACTCTGTTTCTCGATACTTATTTAATTCACCAAGAATGTTAGAGCTACTTACAAATGATTGACTAACACCCTTTTGTTTCTTTCGACTGAGAAACTGGCTCGCCCAAGAACCACCTGACGCTCCCGAACTTAACTCAATATTAGAAGTAGAAGAAGAAGTAGCACTTTCTTTATTTGTATATTTTTCATAGTAAATACGAAATAAAGATTCCAAAGTATTTTCCATTTCAGAAGTAGTTATTTCTAGACCAGGCTCACCATCTGGTCCTTGCATCAATTCAGATATTTGTTTAACCATTTCACAAACACCATCAAAATTGATTCTAGGATCCAAGATTGCAGATAAGTAAAATACAGGTGGAATGTAAGACCAATATTTTTTAAACTTTTTTTCCATTTTCTCGCAAATATCAATAAAAATGTCATTTTTTTGTTTAAAACTATGAAATGTATGAGCCATATTATATAATTCCATAAGAACTAAACAAGAAGTAGAATAGTAAACACCGGAAAGTTTATTTGTAGCATTGTAAAATACTTCTAAAAATCCATGAAAGTCAAATGCCATATCCCAATCGTTTGAAGTCAAGTTTAGTGATGGATAATTAAAATTAACAAATTGAGTAATAATATTACTATACTTTTTACAAGAATCTATCATAAGATAAGTAGAATTCCAACGAGTTTTAATATCAGTTTGCAATTTCTTTGGATTAAGACGATTTTGTTTACAAACACCATAAAATGCTTGTAGACGCTTAGGCGTTGAACAACAAAAGACCACTGCCTCTCTAATTTTAAGTATGTGATCATCAATTTTTGTTAATCCATCTTGGATAATCAAATTAATGATATGACATACACAACGACCATGAAATAATTTTCCATTCAACATTGGGCGCATAAGATCTTTAAACATATTAATAGCATTTGTATTAACACTAGCATTGTCAAAAGTAATGCTTATAATTTTTTTCATAATATCATACTCATTAAAAACATTGATTATATAGTTATATATATTTTCACTAGTATGAGGATAGTCTAATGCACGAAAAGCAATGATATTTTTATTCATATTCCAATTTTCATCTACAAAATGCGCCGTTATACATATATATCCCGTTTTATTACAACCAGTCCACAAATCGAAAGTGCATGCAATTGTACAATTAAAAGTAGAAAAATTCTCAATTAATTTTTTTTTGGTTTGTTGAAAAACAGATTGTATATCACTTCTAAGAGTATTTCTAGTAATAGGTTGGTAGGCTGGTTGTAAAAAAGTTTGAATAAAACGTGTAAAACACTCTTCTTCAACTAAAGTAAAAGGCATATCGGATGCACAAACAAATTTTGCCAAGCCTTCCCTCTTTTTTTTTTGATTATAAAGAAAAGTTCCAACACTTGTGCCAGTAGAAGCAAAAATTTGGGATTGTACTAGGCCGTCCGCTTGAGCGGTACCTGCTTCCCATGCACCTTTATGTTTGCTCATGATGTGCCTTTTAAGTGTATTATTTCCTCCACCTTTGTAAGAAAATTTGAGTCCGCATATTTTGCAAATAGCTCCATTTTTTTCGTCATTTAATTTAAAAAATAACCAAACAGGTGATTTTAATTTTCTTTCAGTGGTGGGACTTGGATCATTAGGATTTGAAGGAGATGGTTCAGATGGAATAGACCCCATAATTTCAACGTCGTCATCATCCTCCAATTCCAAATCATTAATCTCATTTCTTTCCCCATAATCTAAATTTTCAAAGTCATAAGTTGGGCCTTCCCTAGTTTTTGAAGATCTTGAGTGAGATGCCATTTTTTTTTTAAATAAAAAAAAAGAGGGGAAAGAAATATAAAAGATTAAAAATACTAACAATTAAATAAGCAACTAATAAAGCAAGAAGTGAAACAATAAATAAATTTACCTCAACTTATAGTAGTAAAAGAAGAAGTGAACAACTATAAATTATAATAAGACTTGATTGAGACTTGAGAGCTTGTAAGTTCAAGTTGTAGAAGACTAGAAGTGCCTTTACAAATTAGAGCTTTGATAATTGAATCACCAACTTGTAGAGTAGAAGTGCTTGTAGACTTGTAGTTTATGGAGTAGTATAGAGAAAGTAGAGAATAGAGAGAGATAATTGATTTTTGTATGAGAAAATATGTTGTGGGAGGTTTAGTATTTATAGAAAATGGGCTAAGGGGTATTTTGGGAAGTCAAAAAGCACATTTACCTTTTTACCCCCAAAACTAGCCGTTTTATAGCCGTTAGAGGGGTAAAAAATGGAAAAAAAATTGAAAAGGGGCCAAACTAGCCGTTATGGCCACGGGCGGGCCTACCGGGCCGGGCTTCGGGCCGGGCCGAGCCGGGCCGGGCCACAACGGCTAGCTTATCCGGGCTAGCGGGCCGGGCTAGCGGGCTAGCGGGCCGGGCCGGGTTTCGGGCAAAGGAGCGGGCCGGGCCGGGCCGGGCCGTGGACGGGACCAAGGGTGTCCACCCCGGACCGGACAAAAGTGCTCGGGCTTAGCGGGCCGGGCCTATGCCGGGCCGGGCCGGGCTTTTAGCCCGGAAAAATCGGGCCGAGCTCGGGCCGGGCCGGGCCAACCCGACCCGATTGACACCTCTACTGTACACTAGGATATCATCAAAATAAACGACTACAAATTTGCCTATGAATGCACGTAATACATGGTTCATTAACCGCATGAAAGTACTAGGCGCATTTGTAAGTCCAAATGGCATAACTAACCATTCATAAAGTCCATATTTAGTCTTAAATACAATTTTCCACTCATCTCCCTCTTTCATTCTTATTTGATGGTATCCACTTTTAAGATCTATTTTACTGAAAATACATGAACCATGCAATTCATCAAGCATATCATCTAAATGAGGAATGGGATGACGATACTTTACCGTGATATTATTGACAGCTCTGCAATCAACGCACATCCTCCAAGTCCCATCCTTCTTTGGCACTAGTAGCACTGGTACTGCACATGGGCTCATGCTCTCTCTTACTTACCCCTTGCTCATCAAATCTTCAACTTGCCTTTGAAGCTCCTTTGTCTCCTCCGGATTGCTCCTATAGGCTGGTCGGTTTGGAATAACAGCCCCGGGTACCAAATCAATTTGATGCTCAATGCCTCTAATGGGCGGCAACCCACTCGGCATCTCCTCCGGAAATACATCCTCGAACTCCTGCAACAAAGAAACAGCCAAACTAGGAAGAGATTGGTTAGTTTCATCAAGATTAAGATAACACTCTTTGTAAACAAGAAGAATCATAGGCTGATTTGCTAAAAATGCCCTCTTAACCTCACTCTCTTTTGCATAAAAACTCAATTTTGTCTTTTCTTTTCTCTCTACAAACTCTCTTTCTTTTCTCTCTCTTGACTCCACTCCCTTTTCTTTATTCTCACCCATTTTTCTAATTTCTTTTTCACTCTCTCTTTTTCTTGAAATTTCTCTCTCACTCTCATTTTTCTTTTCTCTCATGTTTCTTTTTTGCTCAACCTCACTTTTTAGTTTCAGTTGGTCCTCATAGACCTGTTTTGGGGTTAAAGGAGCAAGCTTGATTGTTTTTCCATCTTTTTCAAAGCTATATCGGTTCCTAAACCCATCATGCATCACTCTCCTATCATACTGCCACGGCCTCCCCAACAAAATATGGCCAGCATGCATAGGAACTACATCACAAAGCACCTCGTCACTATATCTCCCAATAGAGAAGGCCACCAAAACCTGCTTACTGACCTTAACCTCTCCACACTCATTCAACAATTGCAACTTATAAGGTCTAGGATGCTTCAGCAAAGGTAAGTTCAACTTCTCAACTAAAGTGGTACTAGCTACATTGGTGCAACTTCCCCCGTCTATAATCATACTACACACCTTGTTATTTACATAGCATCTAGTATGAAATATGTTTTCTCTCTGCTGCTCCATATCATCTACCTTCATTTATGTATTGAGAGCACGCCTGGCAACAAGAGACTCACCTTCTACGGGGTATTCCAATCCATCATCATCACTAGCATCAGATACTCCATCACTATCGTCTTCACCTTCAGTCATCACCTCCCCATTGTCACGCATAATCATCACCCACTTGTTTGGACATTGAGACGCTATATGCCCCAAACCCAAACATTTAAAACATTTGATATCTCTATTCCTTGAAGGTTGCAACTCTACCTTGGATTTGTTCTTGCTAGTCCCCTCATCTTTTTCTTTAGGTGGTTCGGTCTTTCCCTTTACTACAGCTCGGTCATTCCTTTCCCACTTTGGTTTCCAAGGAGTGCTAGAAACTGGAGTATACCTTGCTGCCCCCTTTCTTTTTAATTGCCTCTCCACCTTCATAGCATGTGCACCATGTCCTCTACCTCCACATAATGCTGCAACTCAACTATATTGGCTATATACCTATTCAAACCACTTAAAAATCTAGCCATTGTGGCCTCTCGATCCTCCTCTACATTAGCCCGAATCATAGCCACCTCCATCTCCTTATGGTATTCCTCCACACTCCGGGACCCTTGTGAAAGGTTTTGTAACTTTTGGTAAAGGTCTCTGTAGTAGTGGCTAGGTACAAATCACCTCCTCATGAGAGCTTTCAGCTCACCCCATGCTTCTACAGGTCTTTCATGATTCCTCCTCCTATTGGTCACTAATTGATCCCACCAAATAATTGCATAATCAGTGAATTCAATTACCGCCAGCTTCACCTTCTTCTCCTCTGAGTAGTTGTGACAATCAAAAATCAACTCTATTTTCTTCTCCCACTCTAAATACACTTCAGGGTCATTCCTCCCTTGGAAAGATGGTATTTTCATTTTGATGCTCCCAAGGTTCCTATCTACCCCATCTCGACCCCTTGGATTCCCCCTAGGTCCTCTTCCACGCCTACCTCCTCTAGGTCTACCCATTCCTCCCCTACCAACATCAGATACTACGTCTTCCTCATCCTCTTCATCTTCTTCGATCTCATACTCATTTTCAACTCTAGGCTCATGTCTCCTCCCATCACGCCCATCTTGCAGATTTTGAATCACTACATCTTGTTGATCCATCCTATCCCTTACCTCCCCCAACACCAAATTTAACCGTTCAAACTGTCGTTGCATGGCCTGCAACATAAAGGTTGTGTTATCTGCCTCCCCTCTAGGTGTTGAGTCATCCATTTTAATGTGCTGCAAAACAAGAATATTAGTGGTAAAACCTCACACACTCCCTTACGTGTTTACGCTCAAAAATTGTCACTCCACTCGTGTTTCACTCTAATTGGCTTTTTCCTGAAATTAGTCTCACACACTCTTGGCTTTTACCTCAATTGTTTTCCCTTTCAAGTTCTTTCAAGAACTAATTGAACTAAATCAAGACACAACCTTGTTTTATCCCAGCCAGCAATAGATTCTAGAAACAAGGAAGTAATAGAAACAAAAAAAAAATGACACGGATCTCAAGAAAATATACGACGAAGGCAAACGAAACAAGAAATCAGATTTCGAGAAGAATAAAAGAAAAAAATCACGAATAAATTTTTTTTTTTTTTTAATATGAGCCAATTGAAGATGGAAACAAAGTTTATCCCAGGAAACAGCGATCACAGAAGATAGGTTTCGAACAACACAAAAACCGAATTTTTTTTTCTGAAAATTTTTCACACTATGGAGTAAGATCAGTTTCGGACTCCTTAGACCATGGACAATGCAAAACGAACAAAAAAATTTAAGACGAGTTTTGGTATTTTTTTTTTTTCCGGACCCGATCTCTTCTCTTCCCTTTCTATTTTTTTCTCCTCTTTTCTTTTCTTTTGTTTTTTTTTTTTTTTTTTTTTGAATAATCAGGGCGACTTCACAGTTCACGTTCGTGAAGCACCAAAATAACCCTAAATCACGAGGATGAACGAACACGAAGTAGCAAGAGAAAAAAAATCGCAGATTAGATTCGCAACCCTAAACACGAAATTCCAGATTGTAATCAAGAACACGAACACGAACTAAAACAAGAACACGAAAAGAATAGAACACGAATTGAACAGAAAGACGAGATGAAACAAGATCACGAAAATACCAGAACAGAAAAAAAAAATGAGAAACAGACACAAGAACACGAAATTAAATGGATAAATCAGACCTGATTTGGAGCCTAAGAAACAGACACAAGAACACGAAATTAAATGAATGATGGGAACCATAGTGGACCAAAGCTTAAAGATGATCATTTGCAAGTTCCAGATGGGCCAATCACAAGGTCAAGAGCTAAGAAGATCAACGAAGCAATGCAAGGACTGGTGCAATCCACTTGGGCAAAGCTCATAAACTTATTATGCAAGGCCCCAACATTTAACATGGTCTTGAAGGAAGAAAATTCAGTTCTAGTTCATGTGATACAAGCTACAGAAGGGGTGCAATAGCTTATTGGGTTTTTATAGACTTTAATTTTTTATGTTTCTATGGTTTTGGCATGTGGGCCTATTTTATTTTTTAAGTAGACATTTATTTAGCTTTAAACATGCAGTTTAAGTTGTTTTGGGCTTGAGTATTTACCCCATGTCTTTTAAACTGCATGTTTAAAGCTAAATAAATGTCTACTTAAAAAATAAAATAGGCCCACATGCCAAAACCATAGAAACATAAAAAATTAAAGTCTATAAAACCCCAATAAGCTATTCCACCCCTTCTGTAGCTTGTATCACATGAACTAGAACTGATTCTTCTTCCTTCAAGCCCATGTTAAATGTTGGGGCCTTGCATAATAAGTTTATGAGCTTTGCCCAAGTGGATTGCACCAGTCCTTGCATTGCTTCGTTGATCTTCTTAGCTCTTGACCTTGTGATTGGCCCATCTGGAACTTGCAAATGATCATCTTTAAGCTTTGGTCCACTATGGTTCCCATCATTATGCAAGTTTCCCAACCTTTTGATAAGTTAAAGTAGTCTTTTTTGTATTAGTTATACTAAAAAATGAGATTGTATCTAATCCTAAGGTTGCTGGGATGTTCCAACTACTTTCTTTTATTACTTTTCCAACCAACTTTGAATTTAATCCTATGGTTAGAAGGATGTTCCAACCTATTATATATGGCTAATTCTAGTAATGAAAAAGGCAGACTATTTTGAGATAAAAAGTGAGAGTAATCTCTTTGGTTCTTTTAGAACTATTTGAACTTATCAGATTTATCTATGGCGTTCAACCTTCGACTTATCAAACAGTCTTTCACAACTGTTTGTGGCATCAACACATTCCATCCATTCCTTTTCTTAGAGAATCGATCTGGGGTCAAATTTCGTACGGGTTCCTTCACTTCGTGGGCGGGGTTCGTTTCATGGATACTCAATGACGATTAAGAATCCAGCTCCTATCTGTTTTCTAACTTCCTCCTTCACTTTTAGCGCCCATTCAGGCCTCATTCGCCTCAATTTTTGCTTTATGGGTTTTGAGTTTGGGAAAAGGGGAATATGATGTTGGATGATTTCTGGATCAATTCCTGGCATATCATCGTAGGACCATGTAAAGCCATCTTTGAATTCATTAAATAGATTGATTAATTCTTTCCTTTCCTCATTACTAAGTGTGGAGCCAATAGAAACATTTTGTGGATTATCTTCATTTCCCAAATTAATCGTTAAAGTGCCTTCAATGATTTTACATGCAGATTCATTTTCCTATTCAATTAATTTTTGCAATTTATCTGGTATTTCACTACATTCATCACATGCATCACAATTGTTATGCGCGGTCGAGTAAGCAGAATTGTCATATTCTCAATAGCTTTCTTGGGAGCAATTACAACAGACATAGAAATTGAAAGACACCTCATTTGGGCCAATATAGACTCTGAGTGAGGGGGATACCTATCACTAGACTCAAAGACCCATTCCTTCTTGCTTTCTCCTCCAAGATTAGTGATGAAGCATTCTTCCAGGTCCCCTGTCCGAGTAATTTCCCCCATTTCTTCTTCCTCTGATTCTTTTTCTTGTTATGACTTCTCTCTTTCTGCCTTTTCCTTGCTTTCTTCTTCTTCTTTTTTCGGAAAATGGTAAATATATTCCAAAAAAGGATGTACACATGTACAAGGGGCATACCCCAGGATGATCAATAAGCACCAAGCATAAGGACAAGTGGCAAAGCAAACCACTGAAAAAGCCACATCAGGCTCAAACCAACTCCCAAATCAAACACAAAGACTAGCCAAGCATAAACCTGTTAGATCAACATCAAGGAAGAGAAACAAGACAAAACAATACAAAAATCAAAACAAAAAACCAAAAAACAAAAAACCTAATTCCATTTACCCAACAAGGCATCAAGGTGATTGTGCCTTTTCCAAACGGTTCTAATTTGAGCATAGACTTGTGAGACAAAATTCTTCAATAATTGCTCTTTAGGTGTTGAGTAGTTCTTAAAAGTTCTATTATTCCTTTCTTTCCACAGGCCGTAGATGGAAACTCCCAACCAGATTCTAGGGATCATATGCTGAGGCGTCTTCCCCTTCCAATGATGGATCATCCAATTGATAGTACTATCCCAAGGGGTGCCATTCCAAGTTAAGTCACATCTAAGCATCAAGCCCTGCCAAATAAAAGATGATTATGAGAATCCATGTGTCTAAGACAAAGAGCACATGCAAGGGGACCTGGAGTAAAATTACAAATTCTATCCTGAGTAGCAAGTCTTTTCTGGATGGCAAGCCAAAGAATAAAATTTTGTCGAGGAGTACATCCAGAGTACCAGGTAAACTGGTGCCATGGGACAACAGGATTAGAAGGTCTAATATGGTTCCAAATATGGGAGAAGTTAAATTTACCATTAGGAGATGTTGTCCAAACAATGTTATCATGCAAGTCAGTAGGCTTATAAAAGATGGACAACATATCCCTAACCTCATTGAGGCCAATGGAGTTCGATCCAGGCCAATTCCATTCAAGATGAGAAATGATAGTAGCCACTTTAGCATTAGGAGCTATAGCGGCATCATAGGCAATTCTACTAGTATACTTCTCGAACAAAGGCCCACAAGGAAGCCAATTGTCAAACCAAAGGGAAGTATGCACTCCATTACCAACTTTATGCCTAATTAAAGGTCTGGCAATGGTTCTAAGCTTCATGAGCTTTCTCCAATACCAAGAGCATTGTCCGGGGGTTTTAACCTCCCAAATGCTTTTAGTTTTGATCATATACAAATAGACCCATTTTTTCCATAAAGAGTTGTTTGTTGGTTCAAGAAGGTTTCCAATATGTTTAAGGTTAAGCACTTTATTTGTAAGGAAAATATCCTTAAACCCAAGACCCCCTTTAGTTTTGGGTTTGCAAACATTAGCCCAAGCCACTTTAGATCCATGAAAATTATCAGTAGTGCCACTCCAAAGAAACCGTCTCACAGCTTGATCCACCTGCTTAAGAACACTTTTAGGAAGAATAAACATACTAGACCAATAAAGTTGAATACCAGATAAGACATAGTGGATAAGTTGGGTCCTACCAGCAAAAGAAAGGGCTTTGGACTTCCAAGAGTTAATCCTAGAGCAAATTTTGGTGACAAGATCTTCACAATGGTGTTTTTTCAATTTAGAAGTAATTAAGGGAACACCCAAAAGGAAGACAGCCCTTGGTAAATTGGAGAATACTAATTAACTCAAAAGCCAAAGGTTCATCAACACCAGACAGGAAAAGACAACTTTTAGAGTTATTAGCTTGAAGACCAGATAAATCAAAAAATTAATGCAGGGTCTCTTTTATAACTTTAGCAGACTCCACATCCCTGTTTAACAGAATGATTAAATCATCCGCAAAGCAAAGATGAGAAATCTTCAATTTATCACATTTCCAATGGAAAGCGAAATGACCATTTTGGATGTTGAACTGTAGTAATTGGCTAAGGGCATCCATAATAATGACAAACAAGTAGGGAGAGATGGGATCACCCTGTCTAAGCCCTTTCGCACCCTCAAAATACCCTATAGATTCTCCATTAAAGTTAATGGAATACCTAGGGGTAGAAATGCAAGCTTGGATCCATTTCCTCATCTTAGGGGGAAAACCCAAAACTTCAAGAAGATCAAAAAGGAAAGTCCAATTAACATTATCATAAGCTTTCATGAGGTCAACCTTAGCAGCAGCCCTTGGCTTACCACCAACCTTATGATAGTCCCGCAAAAGGTCCTGAGCTAACAACACATTGTCACTGATTTTTCTCCCTTTAACAAAAGCAGATTGGGCTTGATCAATAACATCAGGGAGAACCTTCTGGATTCTATTAGATAAAATCTTTGAAATACACTTATAGATAGTATTACAGCAAGAGATAGGCCTAAAGTCCCCCATCTTAGATGGATTAGGGACTTTAGGGATCAAAGCTATAATAGTAGCATTAGACTCCTTAAGTAATTCACCATAAGTAAAGAATTCAATTATGGCATCATTAACTTCAGGGCCAACAATATTCCAGGAGTTTTTAAAAAAATGAGCATTAAATCCATCTGGACCAGGAGCTTTATTATCATGCAAAGAGAAAAAAGTCTCTTTAATCTCTACTGATGAAGGAATACTATCAAGACATTGGATAAAATTTTCAGGGATCCTTTTGTGAATAAAGGACCTTAAAAATTCAATCCCAGGGTAGTTATTACTAGCAGGTGAGCCAAGGAGATTCTGGAAGTATCTTATGGCTTCAGTCTTAGCTTCATCAATAGTACAGGTAAATTGGCCATCAGGCTTTTCCAATTTAAAGATTCTTTTCCTATTTCTCCTTTCTTTGATAGAATGAAAAAAAATATCTGGAGTTCTTATCACCACATTCAAGCCACTGCAATCTGGATTTTTGTTTAAGAGTTTCTTCCTCAATCCAAATAGATTGAAGAAAATTTTCCATGCACACTTTTTGTTGTGATATAAGATTAGTATCATGAGGGTGATGAAGAAGCTCAGACTGGACATTTTCCAGATCTTCCCTAGCTTTATCAACATTAATTTTTTCTTTTCCTGTAAAGGATCTACTAAATCTCTTCAACTCATGTTTGACAAATCTAAGTTTATGGCAAACTTGGTATTGAAGGGTACCTCTGACACTAGTATTCCAAGCCTGGGATACAGTTTCGGGATATTGATCCAGCTGGGTCCAAAAATTAAAGAATTTAAAAGACCTACCCTTTCTCCTGGTAATTTTATCCACATAAGTAATAAAAGGGGAGTGGTCAGAAATACCTGGCTTATGAAAGTGAGTGTAGGAATAAGGAAAATTATCCATCCAATTTTGGTTGACTAAAGCCCTATCTAACTTTCTTTCAGTGAAGTCAGGTCTCCCAAACCTCCTGTTACACCAAGTGAAAAACTCACCAGAATATCTCAGGTCAGACAGATTTAATTGGTTCACAAGATTTCTGAAGTCAGAGATATCGGAATTCACACAAGCATTAGGATTAGAATTTTCATTCGAATGTAAAACAACATTAAAATCCCCCAATATTATGTGGTTAGAGGTAATAGGACTAACAGTAATAGATTTTAAAGAATTCCAGAGGTCAACTCTTTCGTGTCCATTGTTTGAACCATAGACAAAAGAAGCCTCGAGGGAAATAAGTTTATCATCACTTTCAATGAAAGTATGGATAAGTTGAGAGGAAATTTTCAAAATAGAAAGATGAACTTTATCAGGATTCCAACCAACCCAGATTCTACCAACAGTATTAGGAGTGCTATTAGTTACAAAGTTCCAATCTTTAATAATATTCTTCTTGATAAAATCTTCATTGGCTTGTCTAACCTTAGTTTCAACAATACCAATCACATCTATATTATTTCGGTAAATAAATTTTGCAACCTCAGATTGTCTAAAGGGTTGGTTAAGACCCCTTATATTCCAAGAGCAGATTATCATTAAGAACGTTTGCGGGTTTTTTTCCTCTTTCCTGAGGAATTACTGTTTTTACTACCCTGTGAATGAGTATAGATATTCTTACCTGTAGGAGAAAGAAGGTTATTAGAAGTCTGACCTGGCTCCAGAGATGGTGCTTTAATAGTCTCCTCAGGGCTGGATTGAAAACTAGATGACATAGAAGGAACAGAGTGTATATCCTCAACCCCTGAATCATGTTTCATAGACCCTTTTAAATTTTCTTCGGAATTTGGCTCTATATTGTCTTCACATTGCTGTTGAGCTTGTCCATTTTGGAACTTCAAACCGTCCAATTGTAAGGGGGAAGAACAAACATTAGGAGTCTGCCTATCCTCAACATGAATTTCTGCAATAACTGCTTCTTGGACATTTGGGATGATCCCATCTTCTAGGGATTCTGGGGTATCAATACGATTATCTTCTTCAGCAGAAGTGTCAGGTAAGGAAGAGAAGCTGTTGCTAACAATTGCCAATGTCTTAGGGCTTGAAGGCTTTCGATGGTCTCTGGCTGAGGCCAACCCTGAATTGTCTCCAACAGAGGGACCTTTAGTAGAATCATTCAAAATAGAGGTACTAGTAGAAGCATCATAGTGCTCAGAAGTAACGAGTTTTCCTTTTTCCTTTGTTTTCCAAGCACCCTCCTCCTGTTTTTGGTGTAAATTGGTGGGATTTTGGGCAAGGGCAGTAGCTTTGGGAAGTTTAGCACAGTTGTGCCCAAATCTCTTGCATTTGGCACAACGTAATGGAGTCCACTGGTACTGAATTGGTAGATAAATTGGTTCAATTTCCCCCGTAATTGGATCTTCAAAATCGATCACAAGCTGTTTAAGTAATTCTTGGTTTGCATTCAGCTCAATGCAGATCCGAGCATAAGAAATTCTTCTACCCTCTGCGGTTACTTTTGCAACATGCAATGGTTTTCCAATAGCACTGGCTATGTGGCTTAATCCCAACGGATTCCATAATTCAAGTGGAATATTTTATATGTGAACCCACACAGGTATGGTGGATATAGATTCTTTGGACAAGGTAAGCCCAGTCTGCCATTTCCTCAGAATAATGGGCTGTCCACTCACATGCCATGGGCCACCCTCCAGTATAGCCATACATTCTTCTTCACTGTTAAATTTAAAGAAAAAGAATCCAGAATCTGTGGCCACCATGTCATGCAAACCATGTTTTCCCCAAAGTCTAGAAGTAGCATTTTTAACGAATGAAAAAGGAAGCTTCTTACCTATGAAATATCCCACCAGTGTGTTATGCCACGCATGACTTCCTTCCACAAACACCTCCTTAGGAATGTTAAGATGCTGTCTATTATGTCCATCTCGAGGTTTTATGAAATTAAGTTTAAATCCCAAAGAGCTTTTTGGTTGGACTAAGGCTGCCCAAGACTTAGGTTGAGTAGAGCCAGTTTCTTTCGCAGCTTGAGCTGGCCTGATTGATGAAGCCAAGTTACTAGTGGGCCCCTCTGTATTAAAAAAGTTTACCTCAGCCATTTGACTATAGTTTGCGTGTGGGGAAATGGCAGTGGGCTCCACGGGTTGCCTGACAGGAGGAAAAGTAGCATCCAATGCTCCAAGTTTTGCGGCAAGAAGTGCAGACCCCATGTGCTCATGAGGGCCACCAAATGCGGAGGCAATGACCAGCTTGCCCTTATCCATGCGCTCAGCAGTAAGATGTGTCACAGGACATTGAGTGGACTGGGCGCCGGGATTAACGGCATGGCCCATGTGCTTGTCAGCAATTTGAGTAGACAAGGCGCCGGGAATCTCGGTCAAACCCATGTGCTTGTCAACAGTTTGAAGAGGAGTTGGTGGTATTTACTTTTGACCGTTGGGTTTCAAGGCCATGTGACTATCAGCAATATGAATTAAACTATGCATAATATGACCGTTGAACGGGTCAGCAGCCATCTGCGTCTGTTCAAGTGCGTGAGGGGCACCTATCACAAACTTCTTGGTTCTTGTGACCTCCGGTTTAGTAGGATCAAAATGTATACTGCACACCCCTTTATCCTCACCCTCATTGATACTACTAAGTGCCGGATTTGAAATAGGGCCAAATTTCACCATTTTAAGTTCATCCATCTCTGCTTGTAATAACCGAATCTGGGATTGGGCTTCAAGGAGGGACTTTTCCAGACCAATATTAGGTTCCTTTGGTTGCCTTGGATGGTCAAGATCAGTCCCAGCCAGAAGCTCATTCATAAACACAGGACTAATAGGGACTGACTTGATGGCAACATTTTCAGTAGTACTCTTCAACTTTCTTTTCAGAATCTCCTTTGAGTCTTGAAGAGCTTTGAACGAGGTTCCTTCCACTGGACTACTAATCTTTGCACCAACAGAACTAGGTTCAACCCAATCCTTCGGGATTTCAAGTTCCTCTTCACTCAATGAAGCAGCATTAACATAGACTCCATCATCATTTGTCTTGGCCTTAGAAAGATCAGTCAATCCTTCTTCACTTAACATATACACCACAGATTTGGAAGGGTTTGAAATTATGAAATCCTTTTCATCATTGAGAACATAATCAGCTTTGTTGGGGCTATTAGCTTTGAAAGCTGGTTTAGCAACATTGAGAACATGAACCTTTCCATCTGAGGTGAAACCACCAGGATGAGGACCATCTTTAAGAATCACTGATCCATCCCCTTTGAGAGTGTATTTACTCTCTAACTCTGGAGCAATAACACCCAAAGCAGAAGAAACTCTAGTAGTGGATGGAACAATTGCAGTGTGCTCACCCTGTGTAACCAAAGGAATTGAAGAGCCAGCAGCTTTAGATTTAACAAGATCCCTTATCTTCTTGTTAGATCCCATCTGTATTTAGGAAAGAAGGAAAAAAGACAAGTTTTAGAGAGAGGGAGGAGCATCTCACTCTAGAACAGTGTGAGGCCGTAAACCATTTTTTGCAATGAATGATCAACGTTACTACTAACATTCCTTGCTTTCTTCTTCACCTCTACTTTTCCCATCTTTATTCACACTTTCCCTAGTACTACCCTTTCCAACTCCTCTATGTTCTTCTTCTAGTAGGTCCTTCATCGCCAAGCCATCCAAAGTGCACACCCAATTCTGAACAGTGGTGGATTTTGTAGGCGCTTGCAGGTAAGGGTCCTTATGTCAGAGAAGTCATGCGCAAAAAAATCTCAAGTCCCGGCTTCATATATTTTTCCACTTTATCCAACCATGGCTCTGGGAAACCGTAAAATGGAAAATCCTCTCCTTCCTTGACGATGTATCCATTGAGAGTTTTTTAGTAGAGTTCCATTGGCGCATCGACCTATTTCTTCTTTTTCTTCATTTCTTCCCTTGTTGGTTGATATCCTATCCCGCGAGTATGAGTTTATGAGATGATGTTCGGAAACTCAAGCAATCCTTGGTGCTTCTTACCCAGACGCATCCCCGGGAAGAATCCCATTTTTCTCATAATTCCAGCTACCAACAGACTTGCATACTGATCAAAGTAAAGTGGTAAAAACTCTTTTGGCTTGCTATCTTCTATTACATTGATGAATTTGAACCCGCCCAAGCTTGTCTCTTCCTCTTGCATTTATACTTCCGAAACTGGGGCACTAGATGAAGCTCCAGATGCATGTATCCAACTATCTCCCAGAACATCACAAACTTTATTCTTTCAAATGTACTTGACTTTCTGATGGATGGTTGACGGGATGGCACCCAAACTGTCCAACCATGACCTTCCCAGAAGTAGATTGAAAGATGTAAGAATATCAATGATCTAGAACTCTACCTCCTGTTCCCCGGTCCCAATAGAAAGGTTTAGAAAAATGATCCCCATAATCGCCCGCTGAGTATTGTCATAGGCCCTTACCTTTTGCTTCGATGGTATAAATGTGGATTCATCAAACGCCATCCTTTTGGCTATTCGAAATGGGCACACATTCAATGCAGACCCGTTGTCAATGAGACAAGTGGGTAAAGAATTTCCTAGACATTCAACGGTGATGTGTAATGGCTTGTTGTGAGCTGGACCCCCAGGAGGTAAGTCAGCTTCGGTAAATGAGATAGCGGGAGTTGAACTCTTATTAATCATGCCGACGAGATCTTCTAGGGTGATGTTGATGGAGACATCAGATTGATTGAGAGTATCGAGGACCGCTTGTCTATGCCGCTTGGAAGCAATTAATAATCCGCAAATAGTGATATTCGCTTGTGTCTTCTTCACCTGTCTCAAGACCCTATCTTCTTCTTCTTCCTCATTCAGTTTCCCTTTTCCCTTATCCAATTCCTAGCCTGGGTGATCTTCCTCGAGTTTGTATGGTTTGAAATGCCTTCCCGATCGCATTAAATGACTGACCTCTTCTTTAAACCAAAGATCATCCTGGACTTTAGTGACTTCCCGGATTCTCTTCTTCTTTCTCACTTTCATACTAAAGATCCTCCTTGATATCCTGACTGTCTTCCTAGATAGAGCTGTCATCTTCAAGTGCCCACCAATCCGCAGTGGGAGCCTTTTCTATCACTTTCCCCTTGTTTCTATTCACCAGTCTATCCAAAGTGCAGATGTTCAAATCCCCCGGCATCTGGTAAATTTTCTTCAGATACCCCAACTTAGTGATCAATGTTGATGGATCAAAAGAGCTTCCTTCTTTTTTCCAAATAGTAAACTCCAGGTAGCGGCACCGCATGATGATTTGGTAGTGGATTCTTGGTGACGTTGGGCGGGTTGGTGGGCGGTTCAGATATTACCTTTTTATCTATCAGATCTTGGATTTCATGTCTCAACCTTAAGCATTGATCGATTGAGTGTCCTTGCTCTTGATGGAATTTGCAGTATAGATTAGGGGTAGTGGATTTGGTCTCGGTCGTGGTTCCAATAGGTGAAGGTGCCCCTTTGCTAGCAGCCTATCCAGAGTGGTGGACAATGACACTCCCATGTACAAGAACCTCCTTAAAGGCTTATCCCCTCCTCTCTTCGGGTAACTCTTGACTGTATCGAACTTCTTCTCTGGTTCACTTAACACATTCACATCTGTAGGACTGGAATGACTTCCTGAATGCCCTCCTCCTGTCCCATAATTCGGATGCCTATACCTGTTCACCGGTTCTTCTATCTTGATCAATCCTTCTTGTATTGCATCCTCGATCCTAGTTCCCACATCGAACACTTCAGCAAAGGTGTTGATGGATTGAAACCTCATCTTCTCTTGATAGACAGGCTGGAGATTTTTCATTAGCATCCAAATTTGTTCTTTCTCGGTTGGCCTCTGTACCATTTTGGCTGCTTTTCCCCTCCAATAGCTCAGATATTCAGCAAAAGATTCCTTGTTTCCCTGTCGGGTAGTCTCCAAATCCCTGATAGTAACATCCAAATCCTGATTATAATCATACTGGGCTACAAATGACTTGACAACCTCCTCCCAAATTCTGGTCTTACCAGACTCTAGTGTAAGTTACCAAGATAAGGTAGCTCTAGTTAATGTCTGTTGAAACTGAACAACCATCATAGTCGTGCTCAAGCCGCTTGGCTGAAAACCCCCTATACACATCCTGATATGGCTATGGGGGTTTCCTGTCCCATCGAATTTACCAAACACAGGCATTTTGAATCCTGCAGGTAATACTTCACAAACCCCTTCATATAATCCCTCTAGTTCCAGCAAGTAGGTGTCTACTCCTTGGGCCTTTTGGACTACCCTCTCCAGTTTCTCTACTTTCTCAGTCATCAGCTTTTCTCTCTCAGCCTTTTCTTTCTCTATCTTTTCCTTTTTAGCCCTCGGCATTTTAGCTCTTTCTGGATCATCGAACCAATCATCCTCCCTAACAGGTGGAGGAGGATCGACAACTGGCGGTTATCGTGCTAGTGTTTCCATCATGGTCATTATCCTTGTCATTTGACCTGCTTGTTGTTCCACTATGGCCCTCAATTCTGCTATTTCTCTTGCATTTGATTCTTTTGCGATCTCCCTTCTCGTTAACCTTGCAATAGAGTCTCTATACCAAACTATGTTTGTAGCTAATTCTATCTTTTACCTACAAACATATTTTATTCTTTTTTATTTATTTGTTTAAATTTCAAAATCAAAGAAATTTTATTTATTTTGTCATTTTGCTTGCAAATGCTTTTTAAGAAGTTTTCATGAATGGCCTATATATCATGCGGATGCAAATGTATGTGTGCGTGTGTGCCTACTCTATATGCCAAAGAAAGGAAATTCTAATCCTAGCACATAAACACATAAGCACATAAAATCCTCACCCATGTCAAGTGCACCAACTTCTCCTTTCATTGTGATCCTCATTACCCCTTTAAAGTTTGAAAATTTTAGAATTTTTTGAAATTCATGTGTCAAGCACTGCCCTGGATGATGGGATCTTTCAAATTCTTAAGATGCTTTCCTTTGAAAGTAACAACATTTCTCAACAAAAGATGATTGAGTTGAAACTTCGCTTTGAAATTCATTTAAAAAGCATTTCTTCCAAAAATAATTCCCAAAAATTTTTGGATTCTTCCTTCAATGATGAGAATGTGCAAATATACCTCAACAAGGGTTGATGTGGAATTTTAGTCAAAAGTGAACTCCAAACTTTTTTTTTGAAAGAGCGGTCAAATGCTTTGGGTCAAAGATGGCAAAATTTGTTTGCTTTTAAAGATGGATTTAAGATTCTTTGGGTAGAAGGATCACACGATTGGATTATCATCATACTTTTCATGAATTCGGATACATACAAGGTCAATGGTGCTTAGCTAAACATGATATAAGAGATGTAAGCTTATAACCAAAATTTGGCACGTTCTCAAATGTCATAAGACATGAAGAGAATTGCTCAAAAGTGATTAAGAGGTTACACATCTTTCATCAAGCAAATCGTCATCTTCTCAATTAATCCCTTTCGGGCGTACAAAACTCCCTAGCACATAAATCCTAATCAAGAATTGATTTCCTAAGATCACAAGGGTTCTATAGAAGCTATCAAGCATAGGCCGGTTTTTAGTCAAATAAGGGACCCTTGACACACACCCGATAGGATGCTTCATATACCAACACATGGTACGAGATCAAGGGTGATCACATGGCCTAATGATGGCTTGACCGACCAGGTTGCCCCGAGCCTCCAAGGTCATAGTTTCTTGCAATCGATTGGCGAGTCATGCAAGTGCAATTCAATGGGCACACGAAAATTAATTAATTCGATTAAAAGGATGCAAAACCAGAGATTCTAGGTTCGATCCCCAGCAGAGTCACCAGATTGTGGATACCGGCATTTGGGCCCACTTTTGATTTTAAAACAATTTATTTTCAAATTCAAAGACGACACTTAATTTTTAAAAGGAAAATTAAGAAATCATGTTAAAGCAAACTGATCTTTTTTTTAGAAACCATAAATTCTAGGTCCGGGGATTATGGAATGAGAGGGGAAGGAGCTCGACGGACTAAAACACCCCCTCTCATCCTATCTCATGATAGGCCTCTAGTCAACATCCTTTTTAATCGAATTATTAATCTAAGCATGCCCTCAATTAATACATGTATACATATACATTACAAAAGCATATTGAAAAGGATGCAAAATTGCTAACAAAATATCATTCATAAGCCACGTAATTCAACTAGCAAGCAATATGATGTGCAAATAAGGAACTAGAAAACATACCAGGGATATGGCTGCGAAATAGAAAAGTGCAATGCATACATATAAAATAAAACCTAAGAAAAGGTCTCTAATGCATATAAACACATAATCAATTAAAATCAAAGAAGTAAATTAAACTAGAGAAGGAGTTGAGAAATTATACCTCAAATACGCTAAAAAATAAAGATTAGTACACATGCCTTGATCAAAGATATCAAATAATCAACCCTAAGCTTCTAGCTTAAATCTATCAAGGAAAAACTGAGGTTATTCAGCTTGACACGCAAGATGCTGCCTCACAAGGAAAAATTCACGCGCCCCCTGTTGACTTAGGTGCAATTGGAAATGCTGATAAGTTGAAGCGTGGATCCCACGCGCATCAAAAGAATACAAGGCTTATTCACCTTAACGATCTTAGTGAGGATGAGCTGTGCATTGTAAAGCCCAAAAAGCCGGATAAAGTTGCTCCTTTGCACATGGGGTTCACGCAAGGTCAGGTGCACGATGTAACAGGTGGGGCCCAGGCGTCACATTGCGGGTTGGCTTTTTCCCACGTTCATGATAATGCTATGCTTGAGGGGTTGACAGCTCATTATTTGTCCTCTTGTGCTAAAGATGGCTTTGATCCTATTCATGGTTGCATTACGCAAGTCAACTCTGTTGAAGCCACGTGTCCTTCTCTTACTGATCCCATCATCTTGCCGTTGAGGCTCCATGCTGGCCACGTTCTTGTGGACCCCGCGCGCACGTCCACTCCGGTTCAACCTAATGATGATGTCCTTGCTGCTACTTTAGACAAGACTACTCCCTATGATATCAAATCGGCAATTAATGCCTCTTGCCTTAGTCATATTTTTTTTTTTTTTGGTGATCGGGGGTGTCCGGGTCAGATTGCGCGCACCTCGACTAATCCCCCGAGGCCTGGAGGCTCTGGGTGAATACTCCAGTGGCCACGCCCCCCATGACTCGAACACTAAACCTCTTGGGTAGTACACCCAAGAAGTTTACCACTCGGCCACAAAGAACTTGGTTGCCTTAGTCATATTAACGGCCATATAGAGGATGACCTGCGAATTGTAAAGCCTATAAATCCGGACAATTCTGCTATTTATCACATGGGGGTTACGCAAGGTCAGGAGCACAATGTAGCTGGTGGGGCCCAACGTAAGTCATGGGCTGGGTTATTCAAAACTGAGGATCAGAATGGCAGTATGCCCCAAATTGAGCTGGGATCCGATTTGGAAATAAATTACAAAACCACAGTTAGTAGTAAGGAATTCAATTTGGAGTTTGTGGACCATGGAGGGATCGAAGATGATCTCGTTCTTAAAATTCCGAAGGACTTAACTGTTGCTGGGAAAGACGAATGGACTGCTACCTTGGTAGGACGATTTCTAGGCAGGAAGCTTCTGTTTTCCCTAGTCTCTAACGTTACTGATCGGCTATGGGCTAATGAGGGCCTCATTGATACGTTGGCCACTGATTCGGGATGCTTCTTTTTTTTTTCATTCTCTAGTACGGAAGCGAGGGATGCAATCTTAGAAGGAGGACCATGGTTTGTGGCAGGTCAACCTCTTCTTCTTAGGCCATGGAAACCACATTTCTCTTTTGAAAACGAGGAGGTTCACTCCATTCCAATTTGGGTTAACTTCTATGGTATACCGCTTGAATACTGGAATCCGAAGGGAATTAGTTTTATCTCTAGTTTCATTGGAAAACCTATTCGTGTTGATCGCATAACTGCAAGTAGAAGGCGTATAACCTATGCTTGTGTTTGCATTGAAGTTTCTGCAGATTTTGAATTCTTCAATGAATTCCATATTGAGTCAGAAGATGAGGAGACTGGCAATTCTTTTAGAACAAAGATCAATTTGGAATATCAATGGACCCCGATACGATGCAAAAAGTGCTCTCAGTTTGGTCATGATTGTTCTCGGACTGCGTCTCCAGATCTAAGCCATCCAGTACACCACCCTCTCAAGAGGAACGGTAAGGATAAGAGGACCTGGCAAGTTGTTTCAGGAAAAGATAGAGGAAAAAAGACTGTTGTTGACCACACTTCTGACCGAACTAAAAGCACGAATGGCTCGGTTATTCCGCTTGCGAAGGGTAACCGATTTGACGTCCTTTCCCAGCTTTTGGAAGATCCTGATCCTAAACCTGTCAAAGTTGATACCATTGTTTCTCCCTCCGCCCGGACATCTTGTCCCGAAGCTAGCTTTTCTTACCATACAGATGTTCCTCGAGGTGAGACCAGAGAGGAAACCACCCCCCTCCCCTTTAGTGTGGATGACATTGATGACGGTTTTAGTGATTCAGGCCAAGATAGTGAGGTCGGGACCCCTACAAGGGGTAGTCCCCTCTCCAATAGACAGAAAAAGAAGGAAGCTAAGTTGAAATTCAGCGGGAGTCGGCCCAAGGGACGACAACGATCCTGAGGAGTTTCTTCTTTGGGTGGTTGGATGTCTCATTTGTTTGTTTCATTCCATGTTGCTATGTTTGTTTGCTTGTTGCTCTTACTTCAAATGTTTAGTCTGGCTCTCGTAGCATGATCTTGCGCCTTTTGTAATATCCTGGGGTATGGCCCTTTTTTGGATTCAATTAACCATTTTTCCGAAAAAAAAAAAGCTTAAATCTATCAAACATAGAAAGAATTGACAAAACTATAAATTCCTTTTGATTAGTTGGAGCCATAACACCTCTATAGATGTACAAGTCTCGACTAGGAGCCAATGTAATGTCCATATAGGGGTTCTATAATCCCAACACGATCATAAGGAATCCATGTTTATGTTCAATTAGGTTCAACTAAGTCCAATTTTATCCAAGAACTAGTTCTAATCATAAGCATCGATATACATGAATGAATATGAACAAGAATGAGATATGAATTTATTCACTAATTTGGATCACTTAGCCTCTGGATTTAAGTTAAATTATCATTATTCAAAACATGATTTGCGTCCCAAGAAATTAGGAAACCATTTAAGTTAAAATCAATGAGACTAGACAAACACAGTGACTGTTTTCCCTAAATTACAGAGCAGACTAGATTTTAAAAGGTAGAAAAACCATATTTTCAACGGTTGGATCTTACTGATTTTTGGATATGATATGCCTCTGTGAATCTAGTTTCTAACCAAAGAAGAAAATTGAAGATTGAACGGTTAGATCTCTGGGAATAAGAAAAACACTAGACATCACTCAGGAATCTGCAACTCTCTGTCCAAAGATCTTGTACGATTTTCTAAAAATAGTAAACAAATGAGAAACACTTAGATTTTTTTATAGTACCTTCCTAACACATTAAAATACTTAGAAAAAATTATTATAGGCCAAGGAAGTTCGATTAAGGTTCTGATTTATCAATTTTAAAACGGACTTACTATTCTGGAATTTTGGACTGAGAGTTGCTTGTTTTGAATCACAAGATCAAACCATCTTAAACATGGAATTTCATAAAAATAAAAATCACAGAGGTACTTAAATGAGTTATGAACATCCTCAAATTAGTCTCATCCAATTCCAATGAACCATGATTTAATAAAAAAATCTTTGATCACAGTTGGTTTATGGATTCACTGCACCTTTGTTAAATTGATGTTCATATTTCTAATCAAACTTGATCCATGATTCTAGAAAGAACTAGGATCAAGTATGACTGT
This sequence comes from Hydrangea macrophylla, assembly GCA_033977485.1. NCBI lineage: Eukaryota > Viridiplantae > Streptophyta > Magnoliopsida > Cornales > Hydrangeaceae > Hydrangea > Hydrangea macrophylla. Next base: position 56,390,470 of record CM066997.1, read on the forward strand.
GATCACTGGAATAAATAATGAAACATGAAGATTTTTATGGATTTAGCCTTAATGGATTTCCATCATAGATCTCATAGCAAGAGAATCCTAAGGTCTTACTTAATCTCATGAATTTGAATATAAACTATGAAAATCTACATCTAATTCCTCTCTCAAACATATGATCCTTGAGGAATATAGAGTCATGACATCCTAATCCCCTCTCAAATTAATGGTCCTTGGAGACTAAATGAAATCAAAATTTTACATAAACCTCTATGGAATATACCATGAATCCCATAAGATTCTTAGTGAGGAGATTCAAATCATGAGTTAAGATTTGAATCCCACTAACTATGTGTAGACATGACCGTAGTTTTCCTTAATCTCCATATGAATCATAAGACCGTAGGAAACAAAGGAATTGAATTCAAAAAGGAATACATAAAGTTTTATGAATCTCAAAAAGAAAATAAAAATGAGGAATCAAAGTTTACTTAGAGAAATTGGAACACAAACTCTTCAAAATCAAACTTATCTTAAATCCAAGCCATCAATTGGATCCAAATTAATGAAATATTATGAGATTCAATCACAAGCTCTAAGTGGTGTGTGATGAAATGAGGTAAGAAGAGAGGTTTTGAAAATGTGTAAAGATCCTAGAACTATGAACTTATGATTGAATTTGCCTAATTCTATCAAGGATTGAGAGTTTACCTCTATGACCTCAAGGATTTCTTCTCTATCTTGTGAAGTTCTTCCAAAAATCTTCAAATTCTTCTCTTCTTCTTCAAATTCTTCAAGAAAACTCTCCTTTTTCTCTCTCAATTCTCTCTATTGTATTCATATCTCTTGTATATCTCAACTTTGATCCAAAGGTTAAGTGACGTCCCAATAATGGAGATGATGATCTGTTTATATATACCCACATTACAAGGTTAAATGGGTAAATTCGGGTGAAAACCCATGTGCAAAGTTTTCTTCTAGAACATGTGAGAAAAGCAGTCTGTTACAGCGTTCGGCACTTGACGACTTGCCTGCGATAATTGCTAAGTGCCGGGCGGCACTCACTGACTGCCGGGCGGCACTCACTGAGTGCCGCCGGCTTCGCCGCGTGCCACAGCTAACAGAATTCTTGCCTTCTTTTTAATTTTCAAAGTATATATTAACATAAACTTAATTATTTAGTAAAGTATATACTAATGTACTTATATTTGTAATATACTTCATTAGAATATACCCATATGCATGGTATATATTCTAATATATCATTTTATTTCTTTCTTTTTCCTTTCCTTTTCTTTTCTTTTATCATTTTCTCTTTTCTTTCCAAAACTTCTTTTCATTTTCTCTCTCTCCTTTTTTAGGATAAATCCCCAGACTGACTTTCTCATACGTTCTTTAACGTTCGGGTTTCTCCCGAATACCCAATTTCTGTTTTTTTTTAAAATTTTTGAATTGGTTCAAAGAATCTTTCAAGAATTTGAATTCTCTGGAAAGGCTTCGAATTTCACCGCTCATTGTCATCATTGGTCTTTTAGAGGAAACCAATCCCTGGATTTGACGTTTGGTCAAAATTGGGATGTCTACAGTGGGAGACTCATTTTCCATTGACAGAGTTCACCTACAATAATAGTTACCATTCATTCAAGTATAGGAATGCCGCCTTTTGAAGCGTTGTATGACAGGCCTTACAAATTACCATTGTGTTAGGCAGAAGTTGGAGATGGCAAGCTTCTAGGCCTAAATTTGGTTCGAGAAACCAATGAAAAGATTGTGATTGTTAGAAAGAATATAAAGGTAGCACAAGAACGACACAAGAGCTATGCAAACATGTATCGCAAAGACAAGGAATTCAGCATGGGAGAGCATGTCTTGCTCAAAGTATCTCCGATTTGAGGTTTGGTGAGGTTTGGATAGAAGAGAGGGAAGTTTTTGCCTCACTACATTGGACTATTTAAGATCTTGGAGCGCGTGGGCAAAGTCACTTATAGACTAGCACTGCCACCGAGAATGTCAGGAGTCCATAATGTCTTTCATGTCAGTATGCTGAAAGAGTATCACTAGGGCACCATGCCACATGTGATCGATTTCAGAGACATAGAAGTGAATGACAATGCATCGTATCAAGAAAGACCGATACAAATTTTGGATAGAGAGATCAAGAAGCTGAGAAAGAAGATCCCATTGGTGAAGGTTCTATGGAATCACCACAATGTCAAGGAAGCTTAATGGGAGTTAGAGCCTGAGATGTGCGTTAAGTATCTAGAGTTGTTTAACACGAGTTAGCTCAGATTTTGGGGATGAAATCCTTTTATAAGTGGTTGAGAGCTGTAGCACCCAAAATTTCCATTATCTGTCATATAATTTCCAAATATATATTATTAATATTTTCTATATATGTAAATGATATTATTTTCTATATATGTAAATGATATTTTGAGAGTGCTTGACATTTTATGAGTGTTCATGCATTTCATATCATAATCCTTTGATAACAAAACAAAACTTTGTTTAGTCAGCTGTGGGCACGCGGAATTCGGTCGTCCACTCTTTTACTTTTGTTTTGAAATTGTTTTGAAGAAAATAAGGTCTATTGAAAACAGATACAGAGTCGCCACTTGGTCTTTAGGGAACCAAGAAACCCAATTTGACTTGCCCAAATGGATAAAGGGCACCAGCCTTTCATAACCAAAGAACTTGACTCGGGGTTTTGGTACTAGAGAGGAAGGAGCCTTTGTCACAACTAAAACACCCTCAACTCGCCCCGTCTCTCGACGGGCCTCAATTAGCATCCAAATAATCATCTTGTACTATGTATGGTTCGACAATTAATACTATGATAGTATATTACATTACATAAGAATCTTGAAATGGAAGATCAAAAGATAAGATATCATTCATAAGATCTAAGCCAAATATCACACAATGCAAAGGTGAAAGATCATACAAACAAACCTAGGAAAAATTGTCTAATCACATATCAAGTAATCAAGTTTTCCTAGTCGATTTTCTGAAAATAAAAAAAAATAAAATAAAATAAAATAAATTCCTAGTCTAGAAGGGGGGACATGATTTGCTCTCAAAACAAGTAATCAAATATATCAAAATATGCTTAGAAAGCTAGTATGATGCATGTTAATCTTTGAGGAAAGAAGATTTCTCAATCCCTGGGACGGATGAGAAAGGAAGATTAGATCGGGGGAAAGCATGAAGGTGTGATCAAGTTCATTCCTTATAATCTTCTTAGATTAAGAGTCACAAAAACTCCAAATCTTGCATGGATGCAATGTATGACCCTAGAATATGCAAAGGTTGTAGTTTGTTTGTGTACATGGGCTTTCTAAAGTGACTTAGAAGTCTAAAGTATGCATGAATGCATGAAGGAAATCATCATAGAATATGTACAAATAATATGGACTACTTTCTAAGATATGAACTAATTTGGAGTCCATGTGAGCATCAAATCAAAGGATGGAAGTAAAAGTATACTTGCTGTGAATAGTGGACAGAATAGTGAGTTAATTTTGTGAAAATTGAAAAGTAAGGATAGAAATGCTTTCAATGCATGATTTTTTTTTATGGATATCATCCTTATTGTGTCTAGAACACATACTAAAAATCCAAACCTCAATAACTATTACAGATTGAGAGAAATCATATAAACAATAGAGGTCACTCAGAAACAGAGTCCGTATTGTCGACTGAAATGTCAAAAAATCTTAGAAAATGAAACCAAAACATCTAGAGGCCCATATTATACAGACAGTTCCCTAAGACACTGAAGTTCAATAGAAAAATGAGTTGGGACCACTCCTTTTGGAAACGTTTTCTGTAAAAACAAGTTGAAAGTCAATCAAGCTGTTGTGACAGCAAAAATAGAATATCTGGAGAGAATGTATGGACCAAAATGGAACCATTCCAAGTGTTTTCAAGACAAACCAAAAATCATGGGTGTTCTATAATGAGTTAGGAAGACTTTCCAAGTGGTCTTGTAATCACCCTTTGAGTATTGAGTTCTATAGAAATCTTTGAACTCGGATCATTCACTATTTTGAAGATTTTTGGTAAAACAAGGCTTGTTTCTTGGAATCCAAATGTTGGGGTTTTTGAGGGGTTTTGAAATAGGGGTTTTAAAAGCACATTTTCATCACAAAAAGGGGATTAAGACCACTTAAGAAATCAACATCAAGAACTCCCAATATTGTTTGCACAAACATAGTTTTGTTTGAGAATATGACTTTAATAATGCATATGAATGTATAGAAGTTAGAATCATCATCCATCAAACATGTCTTTGAGGTCAAAAGCTACTATCCATATGGATTCACTCTCCTCAAACAACATGTTATATAGATGATGATAAACATGTAAGTAATCAAAGAAAAAATAAAAAAGAAATGAGGTGAGAAGAGATGAACATAATATGTAAACAATCAAATAAGCAATCAATAGATGATGATCATTGAGATATTGGACTTGTAACTTGGTGTTTCACTCATATATATTGACATTTAGACATGGAAGTAGCTTCTTAACTCAAGATTTCTCAAAAATGGTGGTTGGGAAGGATTTGGATGTGAAGTATATAGAAGGATAATGGAAGAACTTAAATTAAGAACTCACTTTCTATAGAAAATTAGTGGGAGAAGCTCCTTTTCTCTCTTTCTCTCTACAACTTTCTCAAACTTTGCACTTGGCCCCCCTAAAATGAAGAATAAATAGGGGTTTATATAGGCCAATTTGGGGTGGTTTTGGGATTCAGAAAGTTCTCCCATTGGTCCCAAACATCTGTGAACAAGAAACTACGTCGTTTTGGCTTTCAATTATTCAAAATGGACCCCCAAATTAATTTACAAAAATGGACTATTCTGGGGGAGATTGTCGCGACAGCAATGGGCCAGTGCCGCGGCGGCACTGCTCCTCCTTCGTCCAGATAATGCTGTTTAGGCCGCCCCCAGAGTTTTCGGTATTCGCAAAAAGACCTTATTTCGTCCGAAATTCACAGAAAATGCCTATGAACTCCAAACTGAGGTTGTGATTTACCGTTGTAAAGGTAATGGAGTCTATTTTACATAAAAAAAAAATAGTCTGAAGATAGGTCACTTTAAAAAGTGCTGCGGTATTCGCGATAAAAGCCAATTTGATCGCCTTTTTCACATTCAAAAATTTATAATAAATTCGTTTTAAATCCAGGAATTATGTGCAATATACTATTGGAAAGCTATTGACCTCTCGTATTCATGAAAAATGTTTGAAAAATGATACAGCGCTCCGATTTCAAAGTCAAATTTTAGGTCAAATCGGTCAAACCTAAGATTTCTAAAAAGTTCTGGGAACCTCTGGGAGTTCCCGGTAGCTGACGTTTTTGTCCAATTTTCTTTTAAAACTCATTTTAGTACTTTTCACATGATCTAGAATGATCTCAAAACTTTTTGGAGAATTCGAATGATTTCAGTCAAACCTGGTCAAACCTAGGTCAAACCAGTCAACGGGGATTTTCGGAGAACTTCCGGGACTTTCGGGGAACTTTCGGGACTTTCGGGGGTCTCTGGGAGCTGACAATTTTATTTGATTTTTCTTCAAAACTCATTTTTAGTTCTTTTTTTATGATGTAGCATGTTTCCAGAACTTTCAGTCCAAATCTGGGAGTTTTTGGAGCTTTCAGGGGCATTTTTGTCATTCTGAGCATTTTGAGAGATAGAATTAACTTCCAGGAATCTTTTTTGAGTATTTTTCAATCCTTATGAACCACCAAGCTATGGGTTTCCTAAATCTGATAGCCGATAAAATGTGGTGTCTACATCAGCAAACCCGAGAGCTCGAGCTAAAAAGATGTGACAAGTCCATTTTGCCCTTGGGGTCCTAAAATTCTATAAATAATAACACGTTTCATCCATTTTGTTGATACAAACAGAGTCTTCCAAGGAGAGGGTTTGTGAGGAAGAGTTCATAAACATACGCACACATTCTTCACTTGCATGTCATCATCTAGGCTTGGGATCATCTTGGTTACTGCATAATTAGTGTATGTACGTCAATTCATTAGATGAATGGTTAGGTTGTTATCCTTAAACATCATTGTATGTAATTTATATGTGTATAGGATTACACATGGGAGATATGAATTACTATTCCTTGTTTCAAATAAGTCATAGTGGATGATATGACCGGATAGCTTATCAAGTATACACTATAGCATGATTAACTTCTATATGATAGAGTGATGAATCTCATTCACAAGAGTAGTTGACTCTAAGTTAATATACTAGTGCATGAGCTGCATTGACAGACTGTAAGTTAAACCTATTGACACAAAAATCTGTCACAGTTAATAGGAACTCAAACATGTATAAGATACATGTCCTTCATCCTGAGATAGTAATGGACACAAGCCGTATGCTTGGTTGCTTTAAGTTACCAATCAATGACGTCTTCAAGATCAACACCTGGGTATCTTGGGTGATCAAGTTTATGGTATTGGGAACATATATTATTAAGATGGAATCCACCCTCTTGTAAAGAGTAGTTCTTTACAACAAAGTAAGTATTCCCTTGAGAATGTCACTGGTTGATTACTGAGAGTTGCGCAGCCATGTCAACAAGTTGTTGTAGACATATTTGGTAATTTATGAGTGGTGACTGATACTCGAGGAATATAAGATGTATTTATCTATTGGATAGACTGTATAGTTATTCATACATCCTAATGATAAATATGAATACTGGAAAGATAAAGGGACATTAATGTCATATTATACAAGGCTAGAAATCGCTAATATAAGTGTGGTTTTATTCTTATGCACTGGAGTGCAATTATCATTATATAGTGGAGTTAATGATAATTGATTAATTATTATTCCTTAGTTAAGAGTATAAATAGATGGAATTAATAGTTAGTCGGAGCCAGTAATTAAGAACCTAGGGGTCCCCACTCCTAGCTAGAAGGAATGTTTGAATGCAAAGAAGAAAAGGAAAATGGGAACCACTAACCGGTTTGTGGGACTAACCGGTTAGTGAGTAACCGATTCGTTGGACTAACCGGTTACTGGGAACCTACTAACTGGTTAGTTAGAGAAATCAGTTTCTGGGAAACCACCTACTGCTGACTAGCCTATTACTGAGGAACCACTTTATAGGACAAACCGATTTCTGGTTGGTCGGTTTAAGAAGCTTATAAATAGAAGGGCTGCAGACAGAATTAAGAAGCTGCATAATTTCACATTCTAAACACCCTAGATCTATTTCTAAGCTTCCATAAACCTCCTAGCTTTCTTCTAGAAGGGTGTCCACCAAACCCTAGCTTCTATGATCATTCAAGAGACATAGGAGTGAAGATTGCTAGCCTCAGACAACACTTACTAAAAGATCTTCGGACTGCTCAATACAGATCGAAAGTTGATGAATTTTGGACACGACGAAGCTGATGTCGAGACAAAGCTACTTTAAAAAATTCAAGTCAATTGAAGATCGTTTACTCATCTTGACAAGCACATCTTTGTCGGATGAAGGTTATCAAGATTAAATCATCACAGGAATCATAGAAGAGTTCTCGAAATGATTCAACAAATCACAAAGATATATCTAACCATTTATATATATATATAAGTGTATATATGTGTGTATATGTATGTATATTGCATGTAATATAAATGAGAAGTAGATCTAAAATTTTGAATTGTGTCTATCCCTTCTGCTGCGCACTATAACCGGTTTTTCTAACTAGTATCCAAGCCATCTCGTTTAAATTACATGTAATAGGATTATGGATTCATAATGAACTAGGGTTTTTTTAGTTTTTCCAAATCTTTTAAAAGAAAACTAGTGTTTCAATCTAAAGATTAATTGGTGTTTTCAAAAATATCAATTTTTATTATATTTTAGATCTGATCAGTTTCTGGACTGATTAGATGTTGTAGAAAATGTTTTCGTGCTGATTAAAGCTAAAATACTGAAGTTGTTTAGATCTAATATGGACGGGTACCAGAAATCGGTTTGTGGGACAAATCGATTACTGGGTACAGCTCGAGAAATTGGTTTGTCCGACAAACTGGTTACTGGGATCCAAAAACCGGTTTGTGGGACAAACCAGTTGCTGGGAATAGAAACTGTTTTTGACAGATTCCTTGATATAAATATTTTTTAAAATTTGTTTTAAAATAGAAATTTTTTGGAAAAACTTTAAAATAGAAATTATTTACAAAGTAAAATTGTTTTTATTATAGGTTTGTAGAAACCTAGTTTTAAGTGCACGAATTCGGTTTTCCAGAAAATCCTAGATATTGTTTGACAATGTGTTTCATCATGAAAGCATACAAGAATTTATGTTATGTTAGCTTGTAGTTCCATAATGTTTATACATACATAAGTTGTGATTAATTGCATGCCATATTAGATATAGGACATGTGATTGAATGAATGGTTGTATGTCATATATTGTGAATGTAAGTCAACTAACCTCTTAAGCAGGAAGCCTTATCTCTCATGAAAAATTAGATATATTATTTAAATTGTTTAAATTTTATTTAGTATTGGTTTGTTGCATTGTAAAGGGCATTATAGTTCCAGTCTTATGCAAAGGAGAACTATAAAGGTTTTCCTAGCCAATTTAGATATTTACTTTTCCTAGATACTTTGTACACCTCTTTGGAGGTATAGGATTTTGTAAATGTATATTTTGGAGGAGCCACAAGTTGAAATCACATGATGGAACCATGAAGCTTGGAGCCATGAAGCTTGAAGCCTAAATGATAAAAATGGATGATTGTGCTTGTTTAATTATTTATTTAATTTTGGCATGATCACTGCTCATGCATGTTTTATATATGTTTGATATATTGTTTGTGATGCAGCAAAACCATTAGTCTGTCAAAACTAGTTTTCTTTAAATGATAAAAATGGATAAATTGTTTACCAATATTATCATGGATAAAGAAAAGGAATTTTGACACATTAATAAATATTAGATATTTATGGAAATGTATATACTATGGTTAAATTAAAAATTCCCATTAGTTCTTTGTAAAATGGAAATACCTCGAGTCACAAATTTATCTGTGATCTTTCCCTTCGGAGGGTATTTGTCATTGGTTACAAAGGGATAAACTCTACAAAAATTCTAGTGGGAGAGAGGCTTCCATTTAATATAACCTCACAGTCAATGGTTCATTGTAAAATGAATAGAATACTGCGAGTCACAGATTTATCTGTGATCACTCCCTTCGGACATTATTACATTCACTGGTTACTAGATATGAATTTTCCAAGGATAGAATTAGTGAGACGTTATAGAGGGTGACCTCCCCTCGGAGGCACTACTTGAAGCGGTTGTCATTAAGTTCTATGTGATGGTACACACTAGATTGATAATTTGAATAAGAGTTTTCCCTCAGAGTATTTTTTAAATTAATTAGAGACTATAGGTTCAGGAATAATAGACTATTTTGCAAGAGTTTGCATAGCAGATAGTCATGATAGGTTTTTCCCAAACAAGCTGTAGTCATGATATTCTAAAGACGATTAATGTTTTTGGTTAAGGAAATTCCAATATATCATTTAAATTGTCACGTTTATGATTTCCAATTCTTGAATTCGATGTATGTGTTTTACATTTCAGATTTCATGATGTCTAGTCTACTTGCTACAACTTTATTTTATAATAAGCTAATTGGAAATAATTATGTTGAATGGTTGCTTGACTTGAATGAATTATTAACTGCTGAGGGAAATAAGTATGTTCTTACCATTCCCTGTCCACCTCCAGACTGTGACACCCCAATAGTCTTTGCGGATCAATATTGGCGATGGTTAAAAGTTGATGGGAAAGCTCGCTGGTACATATTGGGCTCTATGTCTGATATGTTAAAGCAGCAACATCAAGTTTTTAGTACTGCTGGTGCCATTATGTTGTACCTCAAAGAAATGTTTGGGGGACTGAGCCAAACTGCAAGGCTAAGAGCCTTATAGCTATTCATGGACACCAAAATATCGGAAGGAACTTCAGTTAGAGAGCATGTTTTTAAAATGATTCACTTATTTTAAAGTATTGGAAGTTCTGGGTGCCAATATTGATGGTGAGACTCAAGTTGACATGATCTTATATTCATTGCCTGCATTCACTAAATTTAAATTATTTTTTTTCTCGGTGAATGGTGAATAACTAAATTTAAATTAGATTTCCAAATGAATAAAAAGGTCTTTTCAACGAATGAATTGATGAGCTCTCTTGAGCAATAGAGGAGATAGTCAAAGTAGAACAGTCAAATGTTAGGAACATTGAAAAGGCTTCATCTTCTGAAACTAAAGCTAAGGGCATAAGTTTGAAGAAGAGGAAGCAAGGCTTTGAGACGGGTGAGCCCGAACCAAATGTTGGTAAGAAGGCAAGAAAAGGAAAGGGAAAGGCTGATGCTTCGCCAAAAGGAAAATGTTTCCATTAAGACATGAAGGGGCATTGGAAAAGGAACTGTTTTGAATACTTGGCTGCTAAAATGCAAAGTAAGTATTATGATGTGAACCCGTGGAATTGATATTCCTTGAACCCACGATCAGATTGTAATTCACCCAAGAAAGCCAACAATCAAGTCACAGGGATGATCTAGACCCGTTGAAATCCTGTTTCAAGAACCCAGATTTGGTGTGAACGCCACAAAGGGAATGCCTTTGATAAGTTCGGATTGTTCAATCAAGAACAAGCAGAGAAAACTGAATAGCTCTCCAGAAAATAAATTTCATTAACGTTCTATATCAAAGCTGCTACAAAGTTCTTTCTTTTAATCACTTCTAAGAAACCCTTGGGCCAAAAAGGCCTTCAACGAAAATAAAAGATGGACTAAATACTCAAGCCCAAAACAACTTAAACTGCATGTTTAAAGCTAAATAAATGTCTACTTAAAAAGTAAAATAGGCCCACATGCCAAAACCATAGAAACATAAAAATTAAAGTCTATAAAAACCCAATAAGCTATTCCACCCCTTCTGTAGCTTGTATCACATGAACTAGAACTGATTCTTCTTCCTTCAAGCCCATGTTAAATGTTGGGGCCTTGCATAATAAGTTTCTGAACTTTTCCCAAGTGGATTGCACCAGTCCTTGCATTGCTTCGTTGATCTTCTTAGCTCTTGACCTTGTGATTGGCCCATCTGGAACTTGCAAATGATCATCTTTAAGCTTTGGTCCACTATGGTTCCCATCATTCCCCCTCTCCTCAAAAGGATTCGACCTCGAATCATCACCTACATCAAAAGGAGAAAGGTCAGAAACATTGAAACTTGCAGAAACATTATACTCACCTGGAAGATCCACTTTATAGGCATTATCATTAATTTTTTCAAGGATTTGGAAAGGTCCATCCCCTCGAGGATGCAATTTAGTCCGTCTATGAGCTGGGAACCTTTCTTTGCGCAGATGAACCCACACCCAGTCTCCGGGTTCAAAGGTGACACGCTTTCTCCCTTTATTGGCTTGGGAAGCAAACTTTTCATTTTTTTGTGCAATTTGAAGTCGTACTCTCTCATGAATTGACTTCACCAATTCAGCCTTTTGGTGTCCATCCAAACTACTCCTGACATCAACAGGTAAAGGCATTAAATCTAAAGGAGTAAGTGGATTAAAACCATAAACAATTTCAAAGGGAGAATGAGAAGTAGTAGTATGCATGCTCCTATTATATGCAAATTCGATAAATGGTAAACAGTCCTCCCAAGTTTTCAAATTCTTTTGAATGACAGTGCGTAGGAGTTGAGTTAGAGTCCTATTGACTACTTCAGTTTGTCCGTCAGTTTGTGGGTGACAAGTAGTGGAAAATAAAAGTTTGGTACCCAATTTTCCCCACAAAACCTTCCAAAAGTAGCTAAGGAATTTGACATCCCTATCCGAAACAATACTCCTAGGCATACCATGGAGTCGTACTATCTCCTTGAAAAACAAATCAGCTATGTTTGTGGCATCATCTGTTTTATGGCATGGAATGAAATGTGCCATCTTACTAAATCTATCCACCACCACAAAAATAGAATCTCTACCTCTTTTTGTCCTAGGCAGCCCCAAAACAAAGTCCATAGATATGTCTACCCACGGCTCACTAGGGACGGGTAAGGGTGTATACAACCCATGTGGTAAAACCTTAGATTTGGCCCTTCTACATGTAATGCACCGACCACAGATTCTAATGACATCCCGTCGCATCCTAGGCCAAAAGAAATGTTCATGTAAAATTTCTAAGGTTTTCCTAACACCAAAGTGTCCCATTAAGCCCCCACCATGTGCCTCTCGCACCAACAATTCTCGCATTGAACAATGAGGCACACACAATTTACTTTCTTTAAACAAATAACCATCATGCTTAAAAAACTTACCAAATGCCGCTTTATCACATGCCAAATACACATCAGAAAAATCAGCATCATTGGCATACATATCTTTCACATATTCAAACCCAAGCATTTTAGCACTCATAGAAGTAAGAAGTACATGCCTTCGGGATAAAGCATCAGCAACAATGTTTTCCTTACCTTGCTTGTAACGGATGACATAAGGAAAAGTCTCAATATATTCCATCCATCTAGCATGCCTCTTATTTAATTTACCTTGTCCCTTAAGATGCTTCAATGATTCATGATCGGTGTGGATCACAAACTCCTTAGGCCAAAGGTAGTGCTGCCATGTCTCTAGAGAGCGAACAAGAGCATAAAGTTCCTTGTCATAAGTAGGGTAATTTAGGGCAGCCCCACTTAGTTTTTCACTGAAGAAGGCTATGGGCCTCCTATCCTGCATCAAAACGGCTCCAATCCCTATACCTGAAGCATCACATTCAATCTCAAAAGTTTTGTTAAAGTTAGGTAATGCTAACACAGGTGCAGAACATAGCCTTTCTTTAATAGTAGCAAAAGCATTCTCTTGTTCAATTCCCCAATGAAACCCAACATTCTTCTTAATGATTTCAGTGAGTGGTGCAGCAAGTGTACTAAAATCCTTAACAAAACGCCTATAAAAGCTAGCTAAACCATGAAAGCTTCTTACCTCAGTGATACCTTTAGGCGTTGGCCACTCTCTGATGGCCTTGACTTTCTCTTCATCCACCTCAATACCTTCTGTGCTAACAACATATCCAAGAAAAACAACTTTTTCCATGCAAAAAGTACATTTCTTAAAATTAGCATACAACTTTTCAGATTTCAACACACCAAACACACATCTCAAATGTTCAATATGTTCATTTAAGTTCTTGCTGTACACTAGGATATCATCAAAATAGACGACTACAAATTTGCCTATGAATGCACGTAATACATGGTTCATTAACCGCATGAAAGTACTAGGCGCATTTGTAAGTCCAAATGGCATAACTAACCATTCATAAAGTCCATATTTAGTCTTAAATGCAGTTTTCCACTCATCTCCCTCTTTCATTCTTATTTGATGGTATCCACTTTTAAGATCTATTTTACTGAAAATACATGAACCATGCAATTCATCAAGCATATCATCTAAACGAGGAATGGGATGGCGATACTTTACCGTGATATTATTGACAGCTCTGCAATCAACGCACATCCTCCAAGTCCCATCCTTCTTTGGCACTAGTAGCACTGGTACTGCACATGGGCTCATGCTCTCTCTTACGTACCCTTTGCTCATCAAATCTTCAACTTGCCTTTGAAGTTCCTTTGTCTCCTCCGGATTGCTCCTATAGGCTGGTCGGTTTGGAATAACAGCCCCGGGTACCAAATCAATTTGATGCTCAATGCCTCTAATGGGTGGCAACCCACTCGGCATCTCCTCTGGAAATACATCCTCAAACTCCTGCAACAAAGAAACAGCCAAACTAGGAAGAGATTGGTTAGTTTCATCAAGATTAAGATAACATTCTTTGTAAACAAGAAGAATCACAGGCTGATTTGCTAAAAATGCCCTCTTAACCTCACTCTGTTTTGCATAAAAACTCAATTTTGTCTTTTCTTTTCTCTCTACAGACTCTCTTTCTTTTTTCTCTCTTGACTCCACTCCCTTTTCTTTATTCTCACCTATTTCTCTATTTTCTTTTTCACTCTCTCTTTTTCTTGAAATTTCTCTCTCACTCTCATTTTTCTTTTCTCTCATGTTTCTTTTTTGCTCAACCTCACTTTTTAGTTTCAGTTGGTCCTCATAGACCTGTTTTGGGGTTAAAGGAGCAAGCTTAATTGTTTTCCCATCTTTTTCAAAGCTATATCGGTTCCTAAACCCATCATGCATCACTCTCCTATCATACTGCCATGGCCTCCCCAACAAAATATGGCCAGCATGCATAGGAACTACATCACAAAGCACCTCATCACTATACCTCCCAATAGAGAAGGCCACCAAAACCTGCTTACTGACCTTAACCTCTCCACACTCATTCAACCACTGCAACTTATAAGGTCTAGGATGCTTCAGCAAAGGTAAGTTCAACTTCTCAACTAAAGTGGTACTAGCTACGTTGGTGCAACTTCCCCCGTCTATAATCATACTACACACCTTGTTATTTACATAGCATCTAGTATGAAATATGTTTTCTCTCTGCTGCTCCATATCATCTACCTTCATTTGTGTATTGAGAGCACGCCTGGCAACAAGAGACTCACCTTCTACGGGGTATTCCAATCCATCATCATCACTAGCATCAGATACTCCATCACTATCGTCTTCACCTTCAGTCATCACCTCCCCATTGTCATGCATAATCATCACCCGCTTGTTTGGACATTGAGATGCTATATGCCCCAAACCCAAACATTTAAAACATTTGATATCTCTATTCCTTGAAGGTTGCAACTCTACCTTGGATTTGTTCTTGCTAGTCCCCTCATCTTTTTCTTTAGGTGGTTCGGTCTTTCCTTTTACTACAGCTCGGTCATTCCTTTCCCACTTTGGTTTCCAAGGAGTGCTAGAAACTGAAGTATACCTTGCTGCCCCCTTTCTTTTTAATTGCCTCTCCACCTTCATAGCCATGTGCACCATGTCCTCTACCTCCACATAATGCTGCAACTCAACTACATTGGCTATATCCCTATTCAAACCACTTAAAAATCTAGCCATTGTGGCCTCTCGATCCTCCTCTACATTAGCCCGAATCATAGCCACCTCCATCTCCTTATGGTATTCCTCCACACTCCGGGACCCTTGTGAAAGGTTTTGTAACTTTTGGTAGAGGTCTCTGTAGTAGTGGCTAGGTACAAAACGCTTCCTCATGAGAGCTTTCAGCTCACCCCATGTTTCTACAGGTCTTTCATGATTCCTCCTCCTATTGGTCACTAATTGATCCCACCAAATAATTGCATAATCAGTGAATTCAATTACTGCCAGCTTCACCTTCTTCTCCTCTGAGTAGTTGTGACAATCAAAAATCAACTCTATTTTCTTCTCCCACTCTAAATACACTTCAGGGTCATTCCTCCCTTGGAAAGATGGTATTTTCATTTTGATGCTCCCAAGGTTCCTATCTACCCCATCTCGACCCCTTGGATTCCCCCTAGGTCCTCTTCCACGCCTACCTCCTCTAGGTCTACCCATTCCTCCCCTACCAACATCAGATACTACATCTTCCTCATCCTCTTCATCTTCTTCAATCTCATACTCATTTTCAACTCTAGGCTCACGCCTCCTCCCATCACGCCCACCTTGCAGATTTTGAATCACTACATCTTGTTGATCCATCCTATCCCTTACCTCCCCCAACACCAAATTTAACCGTTCAAACTGTTGTTGCATGGCCTGCAACATAAAGGTTGTGTTATCTGCCTCCCCTCTAGGTATTGAGTCATCCATTTTAATGTGCTGCAAAACAAGAATATTAGTGGTAAAACCTCACACACTCCCTTACGTGTTTACGCTCAAAAGTTGTCACTCCACTCGTGTTTCACTCTGATTGGCTTTTTTTTCCCGAAATTAGTCTCACACACTCTTGCCTTTTACCTCAATTGTTTTCCCTTTCAAGTTCTTTCAAGAACTAAGTGAACTAAATCAAGACACGACCTTGTTTTATCCCAGCCAGCAATAGATTCTAGAAACAAGGAAGTAATAAAAAAAAAATGACACGGATCTCAAGAAAATATACGACGAGGGCAAACGAAACAAGAAATCAGATTTCGAGAATAAAAAAAAATCACGAATATATATATATATATATATATTTTTTTTTTTTAATATGAGCCAATTGAAGATGGAAACAAAGTCTATCCCAAGAAACAGCGATCACAGAAGATAGGTTTCGAACAGCACAAAAACCGAATTTTTTTCGGAAATTTTTTTCACACTATGGAGTAAGATCAATTTCGGACTCCTTAGACCATGGACAATGCAAAACGAACAAAAAAATCTAAGCCGAATTTTTTTTTTTTTTTGTACTCTTTTTTTTTTTTTTTTTTTTTATCGCGGCTTACCGATCTCTTCTCTTCCCTTTCTTTTTTTTTTTTTTTTTTTTTTTTCTCCTCTTTTCTTTTCTTTTGTTTTTTTTTTTTTTTTTGAATAATTAGGGTGACTTCACAGTTCACGTTCGTAACCCTAAATCACGAGGATGAACGAACACGAAGTAGCAAGAGACAAAACAAAAAATCGCAGATCAGATTCGTACCCTAAACACGAAATTCCAGATCGTAATCAAGAACACGAATGCGAACACGAACACGAACACGAATGAAAACAAGAACACGAAAAGAATAGAACACGAATTGAATAGAAAGACGAGATGAAACAAGATCACGAAAATAACAGAACAGAAAAAAAATGAAACAGAAACAAGAACACGAAATAAAATGGATAAATCAGACCTGATTTGGAGCCTAAGCTCTGATACCAAATGATGTGAACCCGTGGAATTGATATTCCTTGAACCCACGATCAGATTGTAATTCACCCAAGAAAGCCAACAATCAAGTCACAGGGATGATCTAGACCCGTTGAAATCCTGTTTCAAGAACCCAGATTTGGTGTGAACGCCACAAAGGGAATGCCTTTGATAAGTTCGGATTGTTCAATCAAGAACAAGCAGAGAAAACTGAATAGCTCTCCAGAAAATAAATTTCATTAACGTTCTATATCAAAGCTGCTACAAAGTTCTTTCTTTTAATCACTTCTAAGAAACCCTTGGGCCAAAAAGGCCTTCAACGAAAATAAAAGATGGACTAAATACTCAAGCCCAAAACAACTTAAACTGCATGTTTAAAGCTAAATAAATGTCTGCTTAAAAAGTAAAATAGGCCCACATGCCAAAACCATAGAAACATAAAAATTAAAGTCTATAAAAACCCAATAAGCTATTCCACCCCTTCTGTAGCTTGTATCACATGAACTAGAACTGATTCTTCTTCCTTCAAGCCCATGTTAAATGTTGGGGCCTTGCATAATAAGTTTCTGAACTTTTCCCAAGTGGATTGCACCAGTCCTTGCATTGCTTCGTTGATCTTCTTAGCTCTTGACCTTGTGATTGGCCCATCTGGAACTTGCAAATGATCATCTTTAAGCTTTGGTCCACTATGGTTCCCATCATATTAACCAAGTCCCTTGTGGCCGAGTGGTAAGCTTCTCGGGTGTACTACCCAAGAGGTTTAGTGTTCGAGTCATGGGGGGCGTGGCCACTGGAGTATTCACCCGGCGCCTCCAGGCCTCGGGGGATTAGTCGAGGTGCGCGCAAGCTGGCCCGGACACCCCCGATTACCAAAAAAAAAAAAAAAATGCAAAGTATGATCAAATCACTAGTAATTAAAGTAAGTTGTTAAACGGATACTTCAAATACTTGATGCATTGATTCTGGAGTTTCTGATCATGTATGTAATTGTTGCAGGCATTCAGACAAATCAGATAATGTAGTGATTAGAGGATCTTAATTGCTTTTGGGATCTGATACAAGAGTTGCGATTAGATTAGTAGTTTTATTTATAATAAAACTTTGAAGTGATCAGATTTTATTTCAATTTTAAGGTAGTGAGTAATAGTTATTCCTTTGATTTTGGTACTGAAATAGTTAATAAAAGAAGTTATTCTTTTATATGTGTCTGATAACTTGTCAAGCAAGTATGTTATTGTTTATTCTGGTTTCTCGTAAATTATCTAATGTATTATTTCAAATGACTCACTGCTTTTTTACAATCTAAAAGATAGGACGTTCAAACTAATCCGATAAGCCATTGCCATGTCAGATTATGTTAATCTAAATAGGATAGATAGGGTGTGAAGGATGAGATCCTAAACTCATTTGATTATTGAAACCGCTGCCTATCTGTTATTCCTATTTAGAGGGTAATATAATCATGAGATAGTTTCTTTAAAAGATCACATAGACAAAGACTTATTAGAATTAGGGCATACTAACGTATGCAAATCAATAAACATTAGAGTTAGAAATAGTTATGACTAATTTAGATACTGATATGGATTTTATCTATTGCACCATAAGCCTCAATACTTTGGAGAAATTCAAAGAATTTTGGAATATGGAGATGTTGGTAAAGGATGTCATTAACTTTTGATTTGATCAAAATGGTGAGTATTTGTCTAATGAGTTTCTTATCTATGTGAGACAAGAATAAGATTCTTTCTCAGTTGTCTACACCAAGTGTGAATTCACAGGATGGTGTAGCGAAAAGAAGGAACTGATTTTCTTTCAGATATGACTGGGTCATGAGATAAGTTACTTGGAGTTACTACTACTTTTGATATTTCTCTTTGGAAACTATAATGTAATATACTTAATCTTATTCGAAGCAAATTTTTCCTATAGAAAACTCTAAAGTTGTGGAAAGGATACAAATCATGTTTCACGGAAACTTTGGATAACGTTGTCTGGCATTCGTGTGCAAGGGAAGATGAGTGGTAGTATGATACTTTTGTAGGGTATCCAAAGATGAAGATAATTCTTGAGAAAGAAGGAATAAAGGTATTAGTCTCTCAAAGCAATTTATAAATTATTCAAACTAGAATTTACTACGCCTTTATCTTTTCCTACACCGGTACCTCATTGTAGTGGGAGGATTGTTAGCTAAGCTGACAGATTCTTCGAATCTAATCCTTGTAATTACAAATGGGCAATGTTCGATGGAGATTCGGAGCATTGAACCATGAATGTTGAAATTGGAGAGTTTGTACTCCAATCATGTCTAGGTATTTAGTAAATACTTTTGCCTATGGGGTGTATAAGTATGTACAAAAGGAAAAGAGGACGATGTCAGAAGGTAAAGCAGGGCTATTATATTTTTTTTTTGGAAAAAGGGTTAATTAAAAGAAAAAGGCAAAAGACATACATATGTACAAGGGGCATACCCTAGGATATACAAAAGGCGCACGGAAAGACAAAAGACAATGCCCTAAGAGTGGGTCAAAGGTGACCAAAGCTCAGGCAAAAATAGAAATCTGAAATCAAATATCACGGGTCAATCAAAGACCAAGAGACCATGCAAACATGAATTACAATCAAAGCAAATCAACTATGGAGTGACAATCTATCTCCCAGTGTATTGGGGGAGGTGAGGATCATTCTTCCACTGCACTTGTATTTGTTGGGATATATGGAGACAGATCTCTTGAAATATTCTTTCCTTAGGCTTTGCTTCAGATTTGAAGCTCCGAGCATTCCTCTCTTTCCAAATGCTATATATAACCAATCCCAGGCACATTTTTGGAATAATGTGCCTAGGTGTTTTTCCTTTCCACTTGTCTACTACCCAAGTCACCAAATCATCCCATGAGGAGGCTACAATAAGGTTCCTAACCTATTAAGGACCCCCTGCCAAACAAAAGATGTCTAAGAGCAGTTAAAGAATAAATGATCATGGGATTCCAAATTTTTATGGCAAAAAACACATGCTAATGGCCTCGGTATGTATGTGTAGATTCTATCGTGTGTGGACAACCTGTGGAGAATAGTCAACCATAGAATAAAACTATACCGGGGGATGTTCCCCGGGAACCAAACTAAACGATACCAAGGAACAGTGGGGTAGTGAGTACTGACATGGTCCCAAGTTTTAGCAGAAGAAAACACCTTATTCGGAGAAGGTAACCATTGGACCACATCATTAGATGTCGAAGGAGAAGGTAAGGAATGTAATTGACCTCTAATTTCCATTAAATCAATAGTATTAGTAGGGGGCCAATTCCATCCTCTACCATCAATAACATCAGAAACTTTAGCATTTAGAGGGACAGCGGCATCATATTGGACACGTATTCCAAATTTGTCAAGGATTGGACCCATAGGGTGACAATTATCGTACCAAATGAAAGTGCCATAGCCATTACCAATCTTATGTTTAATCATAGGTCTAGCTATGGACCTTAGCTTAAGGAGCTTTTTCCAATACCAAGAGCATTGAGATGGGGCCTTAACTTCCCAAAAACTTTTTCCTTTAACATGTAATGATGTATCCAGGCCACCCATAGGGAGCTTTTAGAAATAAAAATAGCCCAAATATGTTTTAGATTTAAAACATTATTTAATTGTGTGAGATTTTTAAGGCCAAGACCCCCTTCTTTCTTAGGACGACAGACAACATCCCAAGCAACTTTGGCACCATGAGTCTTATCTGTTCCACCAGTCCATAGGAATCTACACATTAAACGATCAATATGTTTAAAGACACTCTTAGGAAGAATAAACATGGCACTCCAATAATTTTGTATTCCTGTAAGGACATATTGGATGAGTTGTAGCCTGCCCGCGCATAAGAAAGAAATTTAGTTGTCCAGGAAGTAATTCTAGAGTTGATTTTATGAATAAGCTCATCACAATCTCCCTTCTTAAGTTTAGTGGTGATCAACGGAACGCTTAGGTACTTCAAAGGAAGAGATCCAAGAGAAAATGAGAGATTTTGACAAATAGCATTGGTCGTGTTTTCCTCCGTTCCAGTGATACACAAGCAACTCTTGCTAGCATTGGCCTGCAGTCCTGTGAACTCATAAAACTGATTCAAAGATTTAGTCATAATCATAGCAGAGTTAGCATCACCATAAAAAAATAATAAGAGATCATCGGCAAAGTAAAGATGTGAGATTTTGAGTTTTTCACATCTCCAATGGTATTTAAAAAGGGGAGTATTTTGGTTGTTATGATGGATCAATTGGCTAAGAGTATCCATGACAAAAACAAATAAATAAGGAGACATTGGATCACCTTGTCTAAGGACCTTAGCTCCCTCAAAGTACCCAATAGATTCCCCACTAAAGTTTATAGAGTATTTAGGACTGGTAATGCAAGCTCGGATCCAACCTTGCATCTTGGGAGCGAAACCAAGAACATCCAGAAGATCAAGTAAAAATTCCCAACTAACACTGTCATAGGCTTTCATAAGGTCAACCTTGGTCGCAGCTCTAGGGTGACCAGAGGGCTTATGATAGTCCCTCATAAGATCCTGGGCAAGCACAACATTGTCACTTATTTTCCTTCCTTTAATAAAAATAGATTGAGCATTATCAACAAGCGTGGGTAAAATGTTTTGAAGCCTCTTGGATATAATTTTGGAAATGCATTTATAGACCGTATTACAGCATGCGATAGGCCTAAATTCACTCATTTGTGAAGGATTAGGAATCTTGGGGATAAGGGCTATAAGGGTAGCATTAGATTCTTTTGACAGTTCGCCAAAAATAAAAAAAATTCTTTGACAACTTGAGTAACTAACTGTCCTGTAATGGTCCAAGTTTCCTTTAAAAAAATGAGCATTATAACCAACAGGACCCAGAGGTTTGTTACTATGGATACTAAAGATAGCTTCCGTAATATCCTCATCACTAGGAATTTCATCCATAAGGTTAAAAAGATCAATGGGGATACGCTTATGGATGACTCTCCTCAACTCATTAATTCCAGGATAGGGATTAGAGGCAGGGGTGCCAAGCATGGATTTAAAATATCTTATCGCTTCGGCTTTAGCTCCCTCCTCAGTAATGGTTTTATTTCCATTAGGTTGGACAAGGGATACAATTCTTTTGTGGTTTCTTCAATTTTTGACTGAATTGTGAAAATAAGTAGTGTTCTTGTCCCCAGCATCGAGCCATTGGATTCTATATTTTTGTCTAATTATCTCTTCTTCAATGTGGATGGCTTTTAAGAACTCACTTATAAGCTCTTTTTCAAGTGCTCTAAGGGAGGTATCGATGGGGTTCTCATCAAGATCCTTTTGGCAAGCCCAAAGATCTTCCCGGGCTTTATTGGCTATGATTCTCTCCTTGCCAAGGGAATTCTTAGTAAGCTTTTTCAAATCAGCTTTAAGGTTCTTTAAAGTATGGAATAATTGGAATTGGAAGGTACCCTCAGGGTGTCTAGTCCAAGCAGTACAGACAGTAGTATTAAAGTTTTCCAATTCGGTCCAATAATTATAGAATTTAAAACGTTTACCTTTATTACTAATAGAAGAAGATAGATTAACAATAATAGAAGCGTGGTCAGAGATACCGGGGGGGGGGACTCAGCAAAAGCCAAAGTAAAGGTGTCCAACCAACCAGGGTTAACAAGCGCTCTGTCAAGCTTCCTTTTAGTGAAGTGCATTGAATCGAATTGCCGATTACTCCAAGAGAAGTAGACACCTGTAAATCGAAGATCTACAAGACAAGTGGCATTCACAAGATCATTAAATTCCTTAGCCCCTTGGTCTCTCCCTGGATTACCGTCAAATATTTCATAGGAGTTGAGGACTGAGTTAAAGTCCCCAAGACTAATCTAGGGAGTATCACCAATGGTGGCTGCAATATTTCTCATGGTAGACCAAAGGGGTCTTCTACCTTGGATGGTATTAGAGCCATAGATGAAAGAGGCTACAAAACTCATAGTATGGTCAAGAGATTCAATATTAACATGAATAAGTTGCCTAGTACATTGTAAAACAGTGAGGATAACTTTGTTAGGGTTCCAGCCAACCCAAATTCTATCAATAGAATCCGGTTGGCTATTCGTAATAAAGTTCCAGTTAGGTAGCATTTTTCTTTGAATAAGATCTTGATTAGGGATTCTCACTTTAGTTTTGACAATAACCATAATATCAATGTTTTGAGTAAGCACCAACTTATAAATTTTATGTTGCTTATCGGACTGGTTAAGTCCCCTAATATTCCAGCAGCTAATAATCATTAACGACGATTAGAAGAGCATTTTTTCTTACCTGAAGAACCTCTAGCTTTGTTCTTCTGCTTATTGGAATGGCCTGGTGAGATCTTAGTATAAGGGGATATCAGTTGTTGTTCTTGTGGAGGAACTTGGCCTGACTGTTCTTCATCCTCACTGGATTCCTCACTAGAAATGTTTGATGCCCGCATTCTGGAAAAATGAATTGGTGTACTCAATTGGCCTAGTAGTAGGTTCCATATTAAAGGATCTGTTATTACCAGTCTTCACCAAAGTTTGGGTCTCAGAATGTGAAATTCTATTTTTCTTTCATAGTGTCCAACACATCATTCATTGTATCAATACTAGTAGCAATATCACTTTTTAGTTCATCAATTGGTTGGATGGTGTTGTCTTCAATGGATTCAACTTCTTTCAAAGCTGAGAATGAGTTGTTGAGTTTTCCCAAAATGAGCTCATTCGCGGATGGGCTAGACCCATCAGAAACAATAATTTGGGAAACCACACTAGGAGTATGGACTTCCTTATTAGCCAAGCATGGAACCATATCAGATTTTCCCAACTGTGATGGGCTATTAGGGCTAATATCATAGTGCAGTTCAGAGAGAGAATCGCCAATAACAAGATTAGAGCTAGTTAATGATTCACCCTTTTGGGCATTAGAGGTAGAAGAAGCATCTGGAGTTGGATCAGAGACAACTTTCCCATTCCTTTTCAGATACCATTGGCCCTCATTTGCGGATTTTGCTTGTTGTATCTGATTACAAGGAGTTTGGTTAGCCTTAGTAGTGGGCTTAGGAATTTTAGAGCAATCATGCCCAAATTTCTTACACTTGGCACATCTAACCGGGCTATTATATGAGTTGGTCAAAGATTTTGATATAAGCAGGGCTATTATAGCTATGCTTGATTCCATTAAAAAACACTTCTCCATTGCTATAGATCTTAGTCTGAGATTTTGTAGATATATATCAAGATAACTTTTGCAAATGATCATCTTGATGTGGACATCGACATACAACGATCAGATGGTTTCATGGTTGATGGTGAGGAAGTTATAGTATGTGAGTTGTGTTTACAAGATATTTCTTGTAAAGGAAGCGAGGTGATAATTATAGTTTCTATGTGTTGATAATATCTTTATCATTGAGAATGATGAATGTGTGTTATCAATAGTGAAGGCCAAGTTATTCAGTATACTTGATATTTGTGATCTAGGAAAGGCGAGCTATATTCTATGAATTGTGCTCATTCGAGATTGTAAAGTTGAAGATAATGAGATTATCTCAGACTTCTAATATTGGTAAGTTACTGACTAGTTTTGATGTAAGGAATTTCTAGAAATCTTACCCTTCTTGGACTTGTCCTAATATTCTCTCAGGTCTAGTGTCTTAAGACGCAAGGTGAGAGAGATTGTATAGAAGGTATACCGCATGCTTTGGCTATGGGAAACCTCATGTATACGACATTAGGTACTAGACATATGTTATACTGTTGGGGTTGTTTGACAGATATCCAAACTATGTTCAGTTTGATGGACAACCATAGAGCATATTCTCAAGGGCTTGAGAAGAACTAGAGGGTATATGCTGGGCTATAGTGTTTTGGACTAAGTTCGAATTAGTCGTGTAGAATTCTGATTTTCCTATCAGATTTGGATTTCAAGAAAGTCAAAATCCGGTAGTGTCTGGTGACGTTTTTTGTTTGGGGACATATTATAACTTGACGATGTTAAGAGTGCTATAGATCGAGTCAGCCGATGATCTGGAAGATCCCTTTACAGAACCTTACTAGCTAAAGATTTTGATGAGTCATATAGACAACATTTGTTGTTAGAAGTAATGCTAAATGGTTGTGAGTGCAAGTGGGAGATTGTTGGGATTGTGCCCTCAAACCAGCTAGTTTGACCATAGAAATTATAATAAATTTAAGTATGTCAATTCATGAGATGAATGGTTAGGTTGTTATCCTCCTTAAACATCATTGCATGTAATTCATATGTGTAAAGGATTTTTTTTTTTCGGAAAAGGGTAAATATATTCCAAAAAAGGATGTACAAAATGTACAAGGGGCATACCCCAGGATTAAACAATAAGCTCAATACATAAGGACAATAAGCAACCAAGCAAGAAACAAACACAACACGTGTGCAATCCTTCAATAATCACTGAAGGCACCCAAGCTAACCTTTAACACATGTAAACCAAGGGCCCAAAACAAAAAAAACAACCTATCAATAGCTTCCTAAACAAAAGGACCACAAGTAACCAAAATCAACAGAATTGGCCTTTAATTCCAATAACAGAGAAATCTATCAACATTAACGTGATGCCTCCATTTCACCCTAATTTGTGCATTAACTTGTGAAATAAGATGCTTCAAAAGAATGTTTTGTGGTGTGGAGCTATGCTTGAACGTTCGATTATTCCTCTCTTTCCATAACCCGTAGACAGTCACACCAAGGCATATCTTGGGGATCACTTGCTCGATTGCTTTACCTCTGAACCTTTGATCCATCCACTCCACTGTGTCAATCCAATTTTGTCCTTGCCAATTAATTTTGCACCTCTTCATTAACTCCTGCCACACAAACGTAGAGTAAGGACAAGCAAAGAATAAATGGTCATGAGTTTCCATAGAATTATAACAGAGCATACAAACAAGCGGACCCATAGTGAAACTATAGATCCTATCATGTGTGGAAAGTCGGTTTTGAACCGCAAGCCATAGTACAAAAGTTTGTCTAGGGATACCCCCAGGGAACCAAACAGCATTGTGCCATGTGACCTCAATATCATGATCCCTCAATCGGTCCCAAATGAGATAGGAGTTAAAAACACCATTAGGTGTGGTAACCCACTTAACAGAATCAGTGCAAGAACTAGGAGAATAAAAGTTTGTCAAAATATGTCTAACCTCATTAAGCTCTATGGAGTTGGAACTAGGCCAGTTCCAATTCAAATCTCTAATTATGCTACTAACTTTAGCATCTATAGGTATAGCAGCATCATAAACAATTCTATCAGAAAAGTGATCCAACAATGGACCCAAAGGAAGCCAATTATCAAACCAAAGAGAAGTATGATTGCCATTACCAATGCGATGCATTAGTAAAGGTTTAGCAATTTCTCTAAGATTTAATAACTTCCTCCAATACCATGAGCATTGGGAAGGGATCTTCACCTGCCATAAACTCTTATTCTTTAACATATATTGGTGTATCCACTTTTTCCATAGGGACAAGTTAGAAGGATCCAACAGGCTTCCAATATGTTTCAAATTCAACACATTATTAACCAAGACTAAGTCTTTAATCCCCAACCCCCCTTCCTTTTTAGGTCTACAGACCTTGGCCCAAGCGACCTTAGCTCCAGTAAATTTGTCAATCTTACCAGACCACAGGAATCTAGCCATAATCTGAGAAACTTGTTTGAGGACGCCTTTAGGGAGAACAAACATACCAGACCAATAAAGTTGAATCCCTGTCAACACAGAATTAATTAGCTGGGCTCTACCTGCATAAGAAAGAAACTTGGATTTCCAAGAATTCACCCTGGCACAGATTTTATGGACCAAACTCTCACAATCTTGTTTTTTCAGTTTAGTGGTTATAAGGGGAACTCCAAGATATCTAACGGGGAGATTACCTTTCACAAATTGGAGAGTATTACGAATCTCATCACTCAAGTCGTCCTCAATACAGGAGAAAAATAAGCAGCTTTTATCATTGTTAGCTTGAAGGCCAGACATCAGGAAAAACTGATCAAGTGTACGTCTTATCATTTTAGCAGACTCCACATCCCCATTAAACATTATAAGAAGATCATCCGCAAAGCACAGATGTGAAATTTTCAGTTTATCGCATCTCCAATGATAGGTGAACGGCTCCCTAATGCTGTTATGTTGCAATAGTTGGCTAAGAGAGTCCATAACAATAACAAATAAATAGGGGGAGATAGGATCACCCTGTCTTAAACCTTTAGCTCCATCAAAATACCCCACAGATTCACCATTAAAATTAATGGAGTATCTAGGAGTAGTGATACAAGCCCTAATCCATAACTGAAGTTTAGGAGGGAAACTAAGCACATCAAGAAGGTCAAGGAGAAATTCCCAACTAACACTATCATAAGCCTTCATGATATCCACCTTAGCTGCTACTCTGGGTTTCCCCGTATGTTTGTGGTAATCCCTAAGAAGATCTTGGGCAAGGAGGACATTGTCACTAATTTTCCTACCCTTAACAAATGCAGATTGTGCTTGATCAATAAGAATAGGAAGAGTCCTTTGGAGCCTGCTAGCAATAATTTTAGATATACATTTATAAACTGTATTACAGCAGGAAATAGGCCTAAAGTCACCCATCTTAGATGGATTGGGGACCTTGGGGATCAAAGCGATAAGGGTAGTATTAGATTCTCGTAACATTTCACCATTTTGGAAGAATTCTTTAATAGCATCTATAATTGAAGGACCAATAGATGCCCAAGAGTCCTTAAAGAAGAAGGCATTGTAGCCGTCAGGACCCGGAGCTTTATTACTGTGTAAACTGAAAAAGGCCTTTTTAATTTCATCATTAGAGGGAATCCTATCCAAGTCTACTTTTAACTCCTCGGGAACCCTTTTGTGAACAAACGATCTAATAACATCTTTTCCTGGATAGCTGTTAGCAACGGGAGTACCAAGTAAATTATGAAAATATCTAACAGCTTCCCCTTTAGCTTCATCACATGTAGAGGTAAAACTCCCGTCTGGTTTTTCAAGCACTATTATCCTTTTAAAATTCCGCCTTTCTTTAATGAATTGATGGAAATATTTTGAGTTTTTATCACCCACTTCTAGCCACTGTAACCTAGACTTTTGTTTGAGCGTTTCTTCTTCAATCCAAATTGCTTCATGGTATTTATCCAAACAAGGTCCCAATTGATCAATAAGATCAGAATTACAAGGGTCAATAAGCAAAGAGGATTGAATAGCTTTAAGGGCCTCCCTAGCTTTGGCAGCGTTGATCACTTCTTGACCAATGGAACCCTTACCTAATTTTTTCAATTCTTGTTTAAGGATTCGGAGTTTGTGACATACTTGAAATTGGGCAGTACCATCAACTCTTTGAGTCCAAACATTTTTAACAATATCAGAATAGTTTTCTAATTTAGCCCAGTAGTTATAGAATTTAAACGCTCTACCCTTCCTTCGTTGGTTCTTATCAATATGAACAATAATTGGGGAGTGATCAGAAATACCTGGAGTCTGGAAATGAGCAAAAGAATCAGTGAAATTATTGAGCCAGACCTGATTGACCAAGACTCTATCCAGTTTTCTCTGGGTGAAATCTGGTCTGCCATATCTCCTATTGCACCAAGTGAAAAATTCCCCAATGTATCTAAGATCAACTAAACAACAGTCATTAGTAGTCTTAATGAAATCAAACATTTCAGCATCATATCCATGATTATCATCAGAAATTTCATTAGGGCTCAAGGTGACATTAAAATCACCGAGAACAATGTAATTAATATTAAAACTGCTTGCATGAATGGATCTCATTATTGACCAAAGCTCATTTCTAGCTTGGCCAGTATTGTATCCATAAACAAAAGAAGCTTCAAGGTAAACAGATTTGTCATCACTTTCAATACTAACATGAATTAGTTGTGAGGTAGTTTTAAGGACTTTAAGGCATACTTTATCAGCATTCCAACCAATCCAAATTCTACCATTAGTGTTAGGGGTGCTATTAGATAAAAATTCCCAGTGTCTAAAAACTTTCCTTTTAATAACCTCCTCGTTAGATTGTTTAACCTTAGTTTCAACAATACTTAAGACATCAATATTATTATCATAAATTAACTTTGCAACTTCAGATTGCTTAGAGGCCAGATTAAGGCCCCTGATATTCCAACAACCAATAATCATTAAGATTATCAATGGGCTTACTTTTTCTTACCTGAGGACCCTGAACGGGATTTCCTCTTACTCTTCAACTTACCATTGCCGGGGGATATCCATGGGGATTCATTAGAGCTTGAAGGAATAGAATAGACCTGCTGAGGACTAGATGCTGGTTCTTGAGTGGTCTCCTTTCCCAATGTAGCAAAAGTGGAAATATGTTGATCATTGCAACTCTCTGGAACAGCAGCTGTAGACTGTGTTATCCTTGCTCTAGCAAGAAGGTCCTCAGATGGTGGAGCATGAACGACCCTAGGATTAGTTGTCTCAATATTCACTTCAATCTCTTCAATCTCCATATCCTGTCCCTTGCTAACTATAAGAGCACAAGGATTTGAGGTCATAATGTCTTCCTGTTGTTGACTAGTAGTTTGTTCCGTTAACCTATTAATGGACTGATCTTCAAGGGGGCAAGCATTCAAACTTTGAGGGCTCTTAGCTGCTTGAATATCATTGGGTTCAATTTGCTCAATCTGTCTTTCCTCAGTGCTCTCTGATTCCTCAACTATATCTTGACATGATAAAGCAGAGAATATGTTAGATACAACTAAGGTGTTGGGAGGTAAGAGACCTGAGCTTTCTGATGATGGGAAGGAAGTCAGACTAGAGGCAGAGGCAATCATAGTTGGGTCCAATATAATCTCATGCTCCACCTTCAACATCTCTTCCTCCTCGGAAGGTGGTTTAACCAGAATTGGATCTTCACTGTAGATAATTTTTCCTTTCCCCTTGATTTTCCAGTCACCATCATCATCCTTCTGGGTACTAGGGGCATGGGGTTTTGAAATGGGAGGTTTGTGAAGGACTTGGTTCTGGTAGCAATTGTGACCAAATCTCTTGCATTTAGGGCACCTAATAGGTGTCCATTGATATTCAACCCCAATAGTTATTTTCTCTGTTTCAGCTCCTTCCACCACAATATCAAAACCTTTCAGCAACTCACTTTCAGCATAAACTTCGATACATATTCTAGCATAGGATATTCTTCTACAAGTGGCAGTCATTCTATCAACATGCAATGGTTTACCTATAGCACTGGCTATATGGCTCAATCCTTCTGGGGTCCAGAATTCCAGGGGGATATTATAAAGGTGAACCCAGACTGGAACCGAGGTTGGAGCTTCCTTATCCAGAGCAAGACTAGGTTGCCAATTTTTCAACAAGATAGGCTGGCCAGCAACATGCCAAGGCCCCCCTTCCAGAACATTAATACTTTCTTCCTTGGAATTAAATTTGAAGAAGAAATAACCCGAATCAGTTGCAAGCATGTCAAACATTCCTTTCCTAGACCACATTCTGGTTGTAGCATTCTTGACCAAGGAGTAGGGAAGTTTCTTTCCAATGAAGGATCCCACTAGAGTATTGTCCCAATTTTGAATGCCAATCCCAGGTAAATCACTCGGTAAGGTTAAAACTTTGCTATCAGCACCAAATTTAGGTTTAATGTAATTAATCTTAAACTGAGGCTGGGCATTACCTTTAACAACAGAAACCCATTTGGTATTTGTAGCAGTAATTGTACGTGTAGAGGGGTTATCAACATTTGTAGTTTCAACCGCATGTGTAGGCATGTTGTCTTGAGCTGACTCTTCAAAAGGATGAACTATATTCGAGATTTTCCCCAAGGAACCATTTGGTAAAGGAGGGAAGTCATCCTTAGATATTGTGCCTAAAAATTCGGGAGAATGGGTAGCGCCCATGTGAAGTGTATTAGTTTTATTGGGGGAACCAACCAAGTTGATAGTGGGGGGAAATGCGCCTAACACTGTGGCTGAGGTGGCACAAATGGTAGGAATAGTGGTAGTCTCGGTTCCAATATGACCGGTTGAAAAGGGAGAATAAGTTTGATCCCCCAAATGCACTTCTGTAATATTATTAGAGGGTGGGATATTGGTCAACTTTAGTGAACTAGTGGGGGACATATTTCCGGGTATCAAGGGAAAAAGCGATGTGCCCATGTGACCCCCCTGCGCATCACCATGAATTGCGGAACTAAGGGCAGTCGTATAGGCTGTAGTTGCTTTGTCAGTGCTGTTGGAATTACATCTTTGCCCATGTTCTCTTTCCCTTAGTCTGATTGCATCATTAATAGCACATGCCTCTACCATTGAGAGCTTGCGTGAGGAATCAGGAATCCCTGCGCGTGACACAGCAAATGTAGGGGAATTATGACCGTTAGACTCAATTGTGGACGAGATGTGGGCCTCATTTTCAGAACTTGCGGGTAAGAGAAGCAACCCCACGCGCCCATGCTCATTAACAGCTGTGGGTAGGGGAGTTTGGATCCCTCCAATGTTACCGTTTGTTTTAACGGTAGCAGTCCTCGTCACAAACTCTTTGGAACGCGTGCTGGGCACAATGTATGGATTAACAGGAGGGTTTGAAATAATCATAGGAGTTGGGTGTGGAACACAAACTCCACCATAACTTTCGGACAAACTGTTGTTCTTAACAGACGAAACAGCAGGACCCTCCACCATTCCAGAATTTGGAAGGGGAGCTCCAGGGCATAAATCGAAAGGATCAAACTGGGTTTCCCTCCAGTTCCTCCCTCCTGTTTTCCCATATCCTTGTTTGCTTGAACTGGTTACTTGTTGAGATTTAATCCTCTCCATTTCAGCCACCAGTTTTTGAATATGAACTTGGGCAGCATCAAGATCCTTTCTAAGAATATCATTGGATGTTATGGAGCCAGTGGTACCCAATTTTTCTTGGCACTGAATTTCTTGAATGCCATCATCATTAATTGAATAAACTTCAGTTTGGGAGGGGTTAGAGATGATGAAACCACCTGACATCTTATCCTTACTAGCAGCTTTGGTCTTCCTCTTGAGAATCTCATTAGAATCTTGAACAGATTCAAAAAGATTACCTTTCAAAGGTATACCATCTTCATAATCAGATCCACTAGACTCAATCTCCTTCAAAGTACTCACAGTAACCTTGATGGGGTCTGAGTCTTGCACAGCTTCCTTCATAGATGAAAGTTCCTTGAAAATAATAATACCATCACTCTTAGTGGATAACATAGCATTATCTTCAATTGTTACAGATTGAGTTGGATTGCTTGCTTTCGATATATCAACAGTTAGACCACTGTGAGCCTTGAATCTTTCCATAGATCAGAGAGAGAGATGGGGATGGAGAAAGAGAGATAGAAAGAGATGAGAGGAAGGGAAGGAGGGGGGGGGGGGGGGGAAGGAATGGATAGCTGCACTGTAGCATGATTAACTTCTATATGATAGAGTGATGAATCTCATTCACAAGAGTAGTTGACTCTAAGTTAATATCCTAGTACATGAGTTGCATTGACAAACTGTGAGTTAAACCCATTGACAAGAAATATGTCACAGTTAATAGTAACTCAAACTTGTATAAGATACATGTCCTTAATCCTAAGATAGTAATGGACACAAGCTGTATGCTTGGTTCCTTTGAGTTACCAATCAGTGAAATCTTCAACATCAACACCTGGGTATCTTGGTTGATCAAGTTTATGGTATTGGGAACAAATATTATCAAGATGGAATCTACCCTCTTGTAAAGAGTAGTTCTTTTCAACAGAGTAAGTATTCCCTTGAGAATGTCACAGGTTGATTACTAAGAGTTTTTTTTTTCGGAAAAAAGGGTAAATAATTCCAAAAAAAGGGTGTACAAAGTACAAGGGGCATCCCCCAGGATATACAATAAGCTCAAAAAGACATGCTCAAATAGCAACAAAAGCCCAGGCTAAACATGCTATGAATTGCAAGCTCAATGCATGGGAAAAGGAAAACAAGCACTCAAAGCAACATAGGGAGAAATCTAACAAGATTCAATCCCTAAACTCGACACGGAGTCAATCAAGAACGGTGGCGACCTTTTGGCCTACTACCACTAAATAACATCTTCGCTTCCTTTTTCTTTTGACGTCCTGAGATGGGAGTATCGATAGCATTTGCAGCTGCTGTCTCAGGGGTTTTCTCATTGATAGCATCTTCCTCATGGGATCCCTCGTTCATGGAGCTTCCGACACAAACATCGAGAGGGCCATTGTCTTCTCTGTCATACACGTAAGGTATTAATCCATTAAAGGAGTTGTCAATTGGAATCGTAGAGGTCCTATTCTCGCATATAGGAGGTAGGTTGTTAATAGAGTATATCACATATTCCTGTTCCGACGAGCTAGCAACACATCCATCAATACCAGAACTCCATACACTATCATTGGCTTCAAGTCGTTGAGGAGCCACTCTCGCGCTTCCTTCAAAGTCAGCACATTCAACAATCTTTTTCCCCTTATCCTTCCTTTGGACAACTTGCCAAACACCCTTATTAGCCCTATGACGATTAAGAGAAGGAGTAGGGTGGTAGGATTGGGCTGAATTTGCACTATGAACACCAAACCCCGGCTTCTGGCTTGCCACCTTATTACAATCATGACCAAATGTGGAGCATTTTGAACAGCGGATAGGCATCCATTGGTATTCAACAGCAATATCAAGAAGCGTAGTTTTCCCATCGCCATCAATCGTCTCAATAGCAAATTTATCGATAAGGTCAAGATCACCGCTCACCTCAACACATACTCGAGCATATGTGATACGTCTTTGACTTGCTGTCATTCTGTCCACGCGTAAGGGTTTCCCAATATAGCTAGCAATGAAGCTTATACCTTTTGGGTTCCAGAGTTCCAACGGAATGCCATAAAGATTAACCCAAATAGGAATAGACTGAACATCTTTCTTGTCCAATCTCAGGCTGGGTTTCTATGGTTGTAGAATGAGGGGTTGTCCAGCTATATACCACGGCCCCCCTTCGAGAAACGCATCTCTCTGAATCTCACTAGAGAAGGAAAAGAAGAAAATTCCCGAGTCTGTAGCAAGCGTATCAAAAATTCCATAGTCTGCCCATAACCGTTCCGTAGCGGAGGTAACAAGAGAATAGGGAAGACCTTTCCCTATGAAATAACCAACGAGAGTAGCACCCCACTCATAACTGCCTTCATCAATTAACACTTTTGGGACTTGAAGAATCAGATCGTCCGATTGCGTTCTGTGGGGACAAAATCCAAAGGAAAATCAAGATGTGAAGTTGCACTAGTAATATCAGGGAGCTCACTATCTGCTTGAGTAGCAATTCCATGGGTTGAACCAAATAATTCATTAAATTTTTTCCTTGTTCCTTTGTCTGTGTCAACTTTCGAATTAATCCCATGAATTTGGACCTCATCCAGATCTGCAATAGGAGGGCAAAAGCCAGAATTATCCCCACAATAACCTCCCATCTGTACAAGCCCCACAGGCTGAAGCTGACATGTGGACTCTGAAACTACACAAATAGGAGTTAAACGAGCAGCCTCAATATCTTGCTGTGGTATAGAAAAGTTACTACTCATGTTAGAGCTTTGAATAATAGGAGAAGTCTTGTAGCAAGAAGTGTTCAACAAAGCACCAACTTTATGGGACCCCCGACTAGTTGCATTCTCGGCACTATCATCACCAACTTCAAGGGACCCAAGACTAGAAGCTACACGCACGGGGCCCACAAGGTCTTGGGCAGGATGGTTCAAACAAGTCAAGTTGGTTGAAAGTGAAAGTGGACCCAACTTACTCGTGGCATTTTGATCAAGGCTAATGCTTGCGGCATGATCAGACCTATGACTGGGCTTGGTAGAGCGCTCAGGGCTCACAAAATCTTGGTCAAGACGGCTTCTAAAAGGAAAACAGTGGTGGACTCATTAATTGCAGTCTGTTGTTTTAGCAAAGCACCAACTTTATGGGACCCACGACCACTTGCATTCTCAGCAATATCATCACCAACCTCATGAGACCCAAGATAAGAAGCAGTACGCACGGGGCCCACAAGGTCTTGGGAAGGATGGTGCAAAATAGGCAAGATGGAAGAAAGTGAAGGTGGACCCAACTCACACAGGGCAGTTTGATCAAGGCTAATGTAAGGGGTTGCGGCCTGATCAGACCTGTGAATGGGCTTGGCAGAACACTCGGGGCTCACACTATCTTAGTCAAGACGGCTTCTTAAAGGCAAAACAGTGGAGGACAAAGAAGGCTGACCCATGTCATAGCTATGCTCAGCATCATTAAATGACCCCATGTGAGATAATCTCTCTTTTGCCGGGAAATCCGGCTTTTCAAATGGTGTCACAGACTTCTTATGACCGTTACATGAGCTGGATTCTAAAGGGGTAAGTGTTTGTATAGGCACGTGCAGCTCACATGCAACAAACTCCTTGGGGCAAGAGAATTTTTCTGTTGGATTCAACGTACCATTTTCAACCACAGCTTGCTGAGTTCGATTTCCATCACTAGCGGCTGCCTTATCAACACATTTATCATCCTCCAACGGGATAGCAGAAATAGAAATGGGGACTGAACTCTCTTTCTTAAAAACTGAACTCGAATCTTGGACATTAAAACTTGAGTCAGATTGTAACATATCAAATAGAAATTTTTCAAACTTACTGGGTACACGTGTGGCACTCGAAGAAGGGGAAGTGTCTTGGAACGTTTGAACATCATTAGTCTTTGGGGCTGCTTCCATGCGTTCTTTAAACCCAGCAATCTTAAGTTGGAGCTCATGATTTTTAGCAGAAATGGTAGAAATCTTGATTGGGTCTAAGCTTGGATCATCCTTACTTGGCTCAAAATCACTAATGGACGTTTGGGATTGTGAACCACTATTACTGTGCTTACTGACTGATGCACCTCCTCTTGTCTTCTCGTGATCTAGGTTTGCCTCGGGACAAATGGTTGCAGCAACAACCTCTAAATGTTGAGAATCTGGGTCTTTGGTTCTCCTAGCAAGAGCCAACTCACAAGAATCTTGTAAAGATCTGAAATTACCAATATGGTCATCTTCAGAACTACTCTCTCCATGATCTGCTAAGGGAACACTGGTGATCTGCACAAATTCCTTTAGTTCCTTTAGAGATAACTTGGGTTGAGAGTGGGAAGGTGATCTTTTAATTCTCTCTCTCTTACCCATACTAAGAATCTCTAGAAATCTAGAGAGAAGGTAGAGCTTCTCTCTCTAGAAAACTGATTACTAAGAGTTGCACAGCCATGTCAACAAGTTGTTGTAGATATGTTTGGTAATTTATGAGTGGTGACTAATACTCGAGGAATATAAGATGCATTTATCTATTGGGTAGACTGTATTGTTATTCATACATTCTAATGATAAATATGAATACTGGAAAGGTTGAGGGTTTAACTAGATGGAATTAATAGTTAGTCAGAGCCAGTAATTAAGAACCTAGGAGACTCACTCTTAGCTCGAAGGAATGTTTGGATGCAATGGAGAAAAGGAAAATGGGAACCACTAACCGATTTATGGGACTAACCAGTTAGTGAGTAACCGGTTTGTTGGACTAACCGGTTACTGGGAACCCACTAATCGATTAGTGAGAGAAACCAGTTTCTGGGAAACTGGTTACTACTGACTAGTCGGTTACTGAGGAACCGGTTTGTATGACAAACCGGTTTCTAGTAGGTCAATTTAAGAAGCTTATAAATAGAAGGGCTATGGGCAGAATTAAAAAGCTGTGAATTTTCACATTCTAAATGCCATAGATCTATATCTATGCTTCCCTAAACCTCATAGCTTTCTCCTAGAAGGGTTTCCACCAAACCCTAGTCTCCATGATCATTCAAGAGACATAGGAGTGAAGATTGCTAGCCTTGGACAATGCTCACTAAAAGATCTTCGAACTGCTCAATACTAATCGAAAGTTGA
This sequence comes from Hydrangea macrophylla, assembly GCA_033977485.1. Lineage (NCBI taxonomy): Eukaryota > Viridiplantae > Streptophyta > Magnoliopsida > Cornales > Hydrangeaceae > Hydrangea > Hydrangea macrophylla. The sequence continues at coordinate 56,427,201 of CM066997.1, forward strand.
TGAATTTTGGACACGACAAATCTGACGTTGAGACCATTCTGCTGTCAAAAATTCAAGTCAATCGAAGATTGTTTAGTCCTCGTAAAGTAGTGGTGTCAATCGGGTCTGGTTGGGCCGGCCCGGCCCGAGCTTGGCCCGCTTTTTTCGGGCTAAAAGCCCTGCCCGGCCCGCCACAAGGCCCGACCCGCTAGGCCCGGTTCACATACCCCGGGCCGGGGTGGACACTAGGGGTGTACAATAAAAACCGAGACCGAAACCGACCGACCAAACCGAGGGCTATTGGTCGTTTTCAAACTTATAATCTAAGAAGAAAACCGAACCGACCGACCGAAATACCCCAAAACCCCGACCGAACCAACCGAACCGAGGCTATTGGTCGGTTTTTTTATGTGGAAAAACCGAGAAAAACAGACCGAAAATCGACCGTGAACACCCCTAGTGGACACCCATCCTTCCGTCCATGGCCCGGCCCGAAATGGTGAAAAAGCCCGGCCTGGCCCGAAGCCCGCCACGGCCCACTTTAAAAATAGAAGAAAGCCCGCTAGCCCGTCCGGCTCGGCCCGATGTCTGGCCCGCTAGGCTCGGGCCACCGGTCCGGGGCGGACACACCCCCTCCATTCCCAAGCCCGATCTGGCCCGGTCCGATGTTTGGTGAAGCCCGGTTTGGCCCAGCCCGAAGCCCGCTCGGGGCCCGCTTTGACCGGGCCCGGCCCGGCCCGTTTGACACTTCTATCCTAATGAGTGCATCTTTGTCAGATGAAGGTTATCGGGATTGAATCATCACAGGAATCATAGAAGAGTTCTCAAAATGATTCAACAAATCACTAAGGTCTATCTAACCATTTATATCTATATAAGTGTGTATATATATGTGTGTATGTATATATATTGCATGTAATATAAATGAGAAGTAGATTTAAATTTTTGAACTGTATCTATCCCTTCCGCTGCATACTGGAATCGGTTTTTCCAACATACTAACCTTCACTCTTTACAAATAGATGATTTGGGTACAAAGATAACTCTCTTGAAGAGTTGATAATACAAATGAAAGCTCACTACAATTTGCTCTCTTAAGAATTACAATTGAAATCTACAACAAATTGGCTTTTCACTCAAATTAGGGCTCAAATAGAAATGATGATTGACCAAGTTGTTTGAATGATTTCTCTTAATTCCCTAACCCTTAAAATCACCCCTATATATAGCTTTTCAACATATATGACTGTTGGGGGTGTAAATGCATTTTTTGGAATGTTTAGAAAACTAGCCTATATGTTGTTCTGTGTGATCCATTCGACTGTATAATCAATCCAGTCGACTGGATAATCATACTAGTAGCTACCTACCAAAGACACAAAATAGTAGATTGTTTTTATAATCAATCAACTGAACTTTTAAACTCCTAATTGACTAGAAAAGCGATTCAAACGACTATTTTTCTATTAATGGACTGTTTTGGTATACTAACACATCTTTACTAAAATGGTCATAACTCCCTCTACAAAACTCAGACTTGCGATCCGTTTGAAGATTTGGAAACTAAATTCAAATATCTTTCCAATCATATAAGACACAACATCTAGTTCCTTACCAATTAAACCAATTTTTGCTTTAAAGATGATCCATTTGCAAAGAGTTGTTTATTTTGACTTAGACACTTAAAAACTTTTGTGAAATGAATTTATGTGATTGGTCTAAGTATGTTCAATTCCTAGAAAGTATTTAAAGTATGACAGCAAGGATCCTAAAGTTCAACTAATGTTACTTGAGCCCCTAAGAGTGATTGACCAAAATGCTTTACAAGTAAATCCTAGTCTTCAACCAAGGATGAAAAATCTTCAAGTCTTCAAGCTTGATCCTTGTTGAGCTCCATCACTCTTAGGCTTGACCATATGGTATTTCATGAAGTCAAACAAGGTTAGAACATTTAAGTGCATAATTCAAGAAATTAGCACAATGAAAATTATAATATTTTAGAATATAACAATTAAGAACATGCTATTATCAATAGATTTATCATCATCAAGACAAACATAAATAATGCCTTAAAGAAATTCAAGGCTAACAGCTTCAATCTTTCCTCTTTTACTTTCCAATCTCCTCTAGCTTGTGAGGTTATCAAATTAGAATCCCCAAATACCTCAACTATCCTTGCCCCTAGTCCTCCAATCCAATCGTGCAAGCTTCACATTTACTAATATTATTGGTGATAGCAAAATTTAGCTTGATAGCGAACGGTGCATGGGCACCGTTCGAAGATACTAGCACTATCCTGACTCCATATCCCTTCTAATTAGTAGCTCTGTTAAAATATACCTTCCATCCATCTCGAGTAATAGTCTTAAGATCCTCATCGGGGAATAAGAATCCTATAGCGTCATCCCCATCTACTACCTAGTCAGCTAGGAATTCTGCTATTGCTCTCCCTTTGATGGATTTCGTCATGATATACTTCAAGCTAAATTTAGTGAGAATTAAAGTCCATCAAGCCATTCTTCCTATCAATGCGGGTTTCTTAAACAAGTATTTTAGGGGATCCATTCAAGCTATGATAGACTCCGAAAAAGATAGCATATAGTGCCTAAGTTGGCGGGAAGCCCAAACCAAGGCCCAACTGGTTTTCTCTAGCTATCTGAGTTCATATCCGACCATCCTCTTACTTAGGTAATACATGACTTTTTTCACACAATCCTCATCATCCTCTTGAGCTAGCATACATCCTATGGCATCTTTAGTCACTGATAGGTATAAGAGCTAGGGAGGTTTGGATCTTTCAAAATCTTTCTGGTAGGGTTCACTGTACTCGAATTTCTCCTCCTTCTTTGACAATTTGAACAACGACTCACAGGTGGTGGTTAACTTCGAAATGAAGCGGCTTATGAATTGGAACTTCCCTAAGAAACTCCTTACCTCATTCTCTGACTTAGGCGGCTTCATCTCTAGAATAGCTTTGATCTTAGCTAGGTCTACTTCTATGCTTCTCTTGGCAATCAGGAATCTTGATAATTTCCTTATAGTTACTCTAAATGTGTACTTCTTTAGATTCAACCTCATCCTAAATTACCTCAATTTTTTAAAGAATTTCCTTAGGACTCCTAGGTGATCCCCTCTATCCTTTGCTTTCACTATTATGTCATCCACATACACTTCTAGCTCCTTGTGGATCAAATCATGCAGCCATGTGGTTGCAGTCCTTTAGTGTATAGCCCAGAAATTCTTAAGCCCAAATAGCATCACTGTATAGCTCTATAGCAGAACGTACCGCAGTGTGTAACAAAGGTAGTCTTTTCTTTATCTTCTGATTCCATAAGTATCCGATTATACCCTAAAAATCCATCCATAAATGATAATAGTGCATGCCCAGCAGTATTATCAACTAGAACGTCTATGTGCGGGAGTGGGAAGTCGTCCTTAGGACTAGCCTTATTCAGATCTCAAAAGTCTATGCACACATACACCCTTCCATCTTTCTTAAGCACGTGAACAACATTGGCTACCCAGTCTAAATACTCGGTCACTATCAGGAAACCTACTTGCAATATTTATAAACTTCTTCTTTAATCTTCGGCGCCAGCTCGGGTCTCATTCGCCTCAACTTCTATTTTATGGGTTTGGATTTAGGAAGGAGTAGGATTTTGTGTTGGATTATTTCAAGGTCAATTCCAAGCATGTCCTCATAGAACCAACCAAAAACGTCTTTAAATTCTTTAAGTAAAGAGGACAATTCTTAGCTTTTACATTGATTAAGTGTTGAACCAATTTAGACATTTTGGGGATCCTTCTCAGCACCTAGATTTATCGATTAAGTATCTTCAACCACTTTTTGAGATGGTTAAATTTCATCCTTTTTAATCAAGTGTTTTAAATCATTGGGAATTTTGTCATTTTCTTTAAGATCGATGCATTCAGAATTATACACATTAGAGAAAGCGAAATCTGAGTTCATTTTATTAAAAACTGGGAAATTTTTAACAGACTTGATAACAGACTTGACACCAGGCTCGCCAGACTTACCAGTCTTCTTATCCCTAGTAACTAACTCAAAGACTAAATGAAAAACAATCTCTAGTCCACCAACGGGTGTAGATCCGGTTACAGGCTCAAAAAACTTAGAAAAGTCCCCTTTTGGGTGCGATGCATCCTCATACTTCCAATTCTTAAGCTCTTCTTGGCATTCCCGATGAATTTGGAGATGTCTACCTTCTCGATTTGCAATGCCATTTCCTCTTGGTTCTCGTCTTTCCCTTCACAAGGTTCATTTCCCAATAGTAGCTTCATAGATGCACGATCCACTCCCAATGCATTGATCTTAACGAGCTTGAATCCACTAAGAGTAAGATCTTTCTCAGGCAACTGTATCTGCAATGCAACTCTCTCTTAGGCAGTACGAATCCCAGAATCTCTAAATAAAACAACTCTCCGATCCTCCATAACCATCTTGATTTTTTGGTGAAGGGTCGAGGGCACAGCCCACATGTCATGCAACCAAGGCCTCCCTAATGCTAGGTTAAAAGAGGTAGCTATATCGATCACTTAGAACTCCACATTCTCGCTTGTGGGCCCAACAATAACTTTTAGATTCAATACTCCAACTACCTTCCTCTAAGTATTATAATATGCACGGACAGATTGGCCCAAGGTTTGTAGCTTGTTCATCGGAATACCCAAAGCTTGTAAGGTTTACAACAGACAGACATTAAGTGCAGAACCATTATCAACCAAAATCACCAGAACTCTCATCCCCAAGGTCTGAATAGTGATATGGAGCGGCCTATTGTGGCAAGGTCCCTTGGGACAGAGGTCTTCATCGATGAAGGATATGATTGGGGTCTCCACCATATGCTTAATCAAGGCTACCAATTGCTCAAGAGTGGTATCAATAGGCACATAGCGATGGTTCAAAGCTTCAAGCACTACCTGCCTATGGTTTGTGTAAGCCATGAGCAAGCTCCAAATGGATATGTTAGCCTGAGTCTTCTTAAGCTGCTTGATCACCTCATCTTCTTCTTATGGCACACTCACTGCCTTTTCTTTCCCCTTGACTATCTCTCTCCCCATATAATCTCCTTCTAGTAACAGTGGCTTAAAATGTCTACCTGCCCTATTCAAGTGTTGAACATCTCCTTCTCCCCATACATATTTTGGAATTCCCTCATTGATATCAATGGCATCCCAAATGGAATCATCGGATGTCTGCCCATCCTACTATTTGAGTTCTCTAAGGCCAAGGTCCATCTCTTCTAGGTAAAAGAGGTCATCTATCTTAGGGTCTTCATCAACCCAAAAGTCCTCATCATCATCCAAAAAGAAAATCTCAAATTCTGTTGGGAGGATAACCACGTGTTCGGGTTCGGTTAAGGTGGTGATATATATGGTTGGGTTATAGGAGGGCAGGGTAAGGCTGAGGAGGTTGATATTTGTGGCAAAGGGAAGTCAGGGTGATTCAGTAATGGGTAGCGAGTAATATTTGGTGGTGGAGGAGGTGTAATGACTCTGTTATCAAGGAGGTCTTGGATTTCATGGCGAATTCGGATGCAATAGTTGGTATTGTGGCCATGTGTTGGTGGATAGTACAGTAATTGGAGGGGTTGTGGTTTGGTGAGAGAGGGTCAGGTAGAGGTCTTAGGTTCAAGGGTTTGAGGTGGCCTTTTTGAGTGAGGCGAGTTAGTATAGATGATAACGGCATGCTGAGGATAGTGAATTCTTGGTCCAGAGCGGCAGTTATTTCTTGGGTTGGATAGGGCAGTACATTAATATCACTTAGGACATTGACATTGGGTGTGGTATGGTTATTTGAGTAGTTTCCTCCTGTGGTTCTCCTCGGATTGTTATCCTCTTTCTTGATATTTTCATCCCTCAAGGCGTCCTCTATCTTGGTTCCCACATCGATTAGCTACTCAAAAGTAGTAATTGGCATGAAACACATGTGCTCATTGTAGGTTGGTTACAAATTCTTTATGATCATATGAACCTGCTCTTTCTTGGTGGGCCTATTTGCCATCTCAATAGCCTTCTTCCTCCAACGATTAAAAAATGTGGCAAATGACTCCTGGTTATCTTGCCGAGTAGTCTCAAGGTCCCTAATCATAGTGTCGAGCTCGGTGTTGTAGGCATATTGATACACAAATTCGGTCACAATATCCTCCCACAGATGGGTCTTGGAGGATTCGAGGGCTAGAAATCACTATAGAGCTCCTCTGGATAGGCAACACGAAAATAACTAGGCCAAGTGTTCACTCTCTAACCCCAAAGGCCTGAGGGTGGTGACGTAGATCTTTAAATGGCTTTTAGGATTCCCGGTCCCATCAAACTTCTCAACTCAAGCATCTTAAACTTGTTAGGCATCTTCAGCTTTGAAGGCTCAAAGAAACCCTCAAGGCCCAGCAACAATACAGGACTTCCTTATGACACTTTCTAAGTGGCCCAATTTATCTTTCATGATTTCCCCAGAATTTTTGCATACACTGTCATCAAACCATTCCTCCTCCTTGATAGGATTTGGATCAATGGGGTTCTTTGGTGCAATAGATAGAGGAGGTGGTATGGGTGGATCAACAACATGCACTCCTTGTGGATTGAAGGTAGTTTGCCCCAAACGGTCTATGATTAGCTGTAACTGTTGCCCCTAACGGGCTAGAGCATCCTCTATCTATACTATTCCCTCTTGTTCCTCGGCCATAAGTATCTTAGCACTTACAGCTTGGACTAATCTTCCTGAACCAAGGGGACGGACCCAAGAAGGTATATTTAGGGTCTTCTTTGGAGCTATCTCTAGATAGTCTGCATAGCCATATGTGCCTAATTTTGAAAAAGCATTTTTATCTTTTCATTATCTTTTCTAATTTAGGTTCCCTCAGTGCTATGCATGCTTATGAGAAGGGAAACAGATCATATAACCACCTAATTACATATAGTCATATAAGTCCTAGTCGCATCATCGAGTATTTCTTCTTATTCCATGTCCACCATAATCATCGTCATGCTAGTCATTCCATGCTTAGAACTTCTTATGTGACAAGGTTCATTATAGCATAGGTCAAATCAGGGCTAGCTCTAACGAATAGGATGCAAACAAGGCTATGATTCATCATCCTACGGACTCGTGGCACATTATCCCAGTATAACTCCTAAGCACACCATGCTCATGCCATGTAGCAAGCATTTCATTTGGGCAGAGTGCTTTCAGTGTTAGATAAGGCTATGTATCATGTGTCGTATAGGCTTCCTTATCATGTCACTTAATCCTAACGGGCAAATAAGTCATGTGTGTGTACATTGTCTTAGCAGGTCAAGCCCAAAAGGATTTTGGATCTACGGCTACTATATGCGTCAAGGTGGCTAGAGTCTAAGGGTCCTCGAATGAGATGTCCTATATAAAGGAAAAATAGGTTTAAAAAAACTCTGAAACGCGCAGTGGAAAGTTTAAGTTGCAACACTTATTGGTATGCCCAGATCTACTACTTTTTAACTCTATAGATGTGTATACATAAGGGGAGAAGAGATTATACCTCAGGTCTTGAGCCCAATTCTGATTTTCTTCTTCTTTGATGGTGCAGCAGCCTCCACTAGGTTGTCTTCACAAATATCTCCTATGAGTGCTTCTTGGAGAGGCTAGAGATGGTAGGATCTCTAATGGAGAGGATAAAAAGGTTTAGGAACCCTAAAATAGTTTTTGCAGCTTCTAGTTTAATAAAAATGACGAACTCTGATTTCTGGATGTAGCTGCCCTATTTATAGATTCCCAGAATAGACCTTACGTTCAATCGATCGAAGTGGCTTCGATCGATCGAACCTTCCATTGGTTGAACAACGTTTGATCAATCAAAATTGCCTTGACTTCAATCAATCGAGATTCCTTCGGTCGATCGAACCTGTCTTGACAAGATCCTCATGTGCCATTCAAGCATCCTAGCAGAGATAAGAGTGGGACCTCCTAGGCTCTTTATTGTTGGCTCTGACCAGTCGTCAATTCCCGTGACCAAACTTTTTGATCAACAAATTAACCAACTGGTCAGTTAACGTTTACTCCACTATAAAACGATAACTGAACTCCAACGCAAAAGAACATATCTAAAGCGATAACTAGACTTGTATGGTGTACTAATGTCCCTCTACCGTCAGCATTTGTAATCATATTCAGGTAGTCGGATAACTGTTACTGTCAAATTGAATCATGATTACTTCTTGTATTCCTTGAGTCCCATTCACCATTCATGAATACCAAACATGTTGATAACTATTTATCAACAAGACTGTAGTTCTCAGTAATCAACTTGGTGATATTCTCAAGGGAATGCTTACTCTATATCAGAGGGTAGATTCTATCTCGACAATATATGTTCACAACCATATAAACATGACATACCAAAGATACCCAGGTGTTGATCTTTTATAGACCTCACTGATTGGTAAGTTATAAAGTAACCACATCCACAGTCTGTGTTCATAATTGTCTCAAGTTTAAGAACATGTACCTTATACAAGTTATGAGTTCCTATCAACTATTGACAGTCTTAAGTGTCAATAGGAAAACTCAGGTCCGTCAATGCACTATAAGCACTAGCATATTAGCTACGAGTCATACTCTAGTGATTGAGATTGATCACTCCATCCAATGGTAGTAAATCATGCTACAGTGTAAACCTGATGAGGTATCCAGTCTCATCATACACTGTGACAAGCTCTAAGTATCAAAGAATAGTAATTCATATCTCACTTGGATGTATCTCATACATACACGAATTACTTACCATGATACTTTCTCGGAAAATACTTACCATGATACTTAAGGATTCATAATCATCTCATGAAAGAAACATACATAATGAAATGTAAAATTGATATCTATATATTAAAATGTCAATGTCTCATACATAAAGTAATGGTTTGAGGGCACAAACCCAGCAAACTCCCACTTGCACTCATAACCATTCAGGATTACATCTATCTAGATGATGATCAAAGACCTTCTGAGGCAAGGCCTTTGTAAACGGATCTGCAAGATTGTCAGAGGTGGTAATCTTGCTGACAGTCACATCTCTATGTTGAACTATATCTCAGATTAGATGATATTTCTGCTCTACGTGCTTTTCCTTTCCGTGGTTCCTTGGCTCCCTAGAATGAGCCACTGCCCCACTATTATCACAATATAGCGTAATAGGTGACAGCGACGCTGGTACCACCTCGAGTTCCATGAGGAACTTTTAAGCCAAACAGCTTCCTTTGTGGCTTCACAAGCAACCACATACCAGCTTCTGTAGTTGAGCCTGCAATGCATTTTTGCTTAATGCTCCTCTAGCTAACAGCACCACCTCCCAAGGTAAAGAGATGTCCGAATGTCGACTTCCTCAAATCTTTATCTGACATAAAATCCGAGTCAGTGTATCCCACTGGAATTGACTCATCACCGCCATACATAACCATGTAATCTTTAGTCCTTCTCAAGTACTTAAGAATAAGCTTAACGGTTGTCCAGTGCTCTGGACCTGGATTTGATTGATACCTGCTAACCATGCCAACGGCAAAGCAGATGTCTGGTTTAGTGCATAACATCACATACATGAGACTTTCCACTACCAAAGCATAAGGAACTCCTGCCATGCGATTCCTCTCCTCCAGTGTCTTAGGACACTGGTCCCTAAAGAAAGCTAAACCATGCTTGAAAGGTAACAAACCTTTCTTCAAATTGTCCATGGAAAACCTAGTTAGCACCTTATCAATATAACCAGCTTAAGATAATCCCATTATCTTTCGCTTGTGATCCCGAAAGAGATTTATCTCGAGGATGTAGCTAGCCTCTCTTAGATCCTTCATATCGAAAGTACTAGCTAGCGAAAACTTAACCGTTGACAACACTACTATGTCATTTACAATGAGTAGAATGTCGTCAATGTAAAGCACAAGAAAAGCCACCACTTTTCCATTGCACTTCTTGTATACACAAGGTTATCTAGACTCTGTATGAAGCCAAATGATTTGACCGCTTGGTCAAAACGAATGTTCTAGCTCCTGGATGCCTACTTAAGCCCATAAATGGACTTTTGCAACTTGCATACCAAGCTACCTTTACCTCCAGCTATGAACCCTTCTAGTTGCTACATATAGATGTCCTCAAGATTGCCATTCAAGAATGCAGTCTTGACGCCCATCTGCCAGGTCTCATAATCTAGGCATGTAGCAATGGATAAGAGTATTCTAATGGACTTGAGTATGGCTATCGGCGAGAAGGTTTCCTCATAGTCAATGCCCTCTCTCTGAGTACAGCCTTTAGCTACAACCCTAGCCTTAAAGGTCTCAACCTTTCCATCAGATCCTCTCTTCCTCTTGTAGACCCACTTACAACCAATGGGTTTAATATTGGCTGGAAGCTCTACAAGATCCCAGACCTGATTAGAATCCATAGATTCCAATTCATCCTACATAGCTTTAACCTAATGAGCTGAGTCTATATCATCCATTGCCTCTTCGTATGTGGTAGGATCAGATTTAGTTCTATGGAGACCGCTTTATAAACTTCTCCTAAGAACATATATCTGTTGGGCTGGCTGACCATCCTCCCACTACGACGAGGTACCGGTGCGAGAATGGGTAAAGAAGTTGTATTTTCTTATGTTACATCATTATTAAATGCGAGTAGGACTGAGGATCTCTAAGATCTATCCTTCATTTAGGTTTATGGTTCATGATATAATCATCCTCCAAGAAAACAACATTTGTACTAACAAACACTTTCTATCTCTTGGATCATAAAAATACCATCCATAAGTACCCTTTGGATACCCTATAAAATAACATACTTCTGATCTAGAATCCAACTTGCTCATCTTTCCTTTTAGCACATGTGCCGGACATCCCCATATCCGGAGATGTTGCAAAGAAGGCTTGCGCCCAATCCACATCTCTCGTGGTGTCCTAGGAACAGATTTTCTTGGTACAAGATTTACTATGTATGCAGCGGTTTCTAAGGCATAACCCCAAAGGAATAATGGCAACTCCGAATAACTCATCATAGACCTAGTCATGTCCAAAAGAGTCTGATTCCTTCTCTCTGCTACACCATTCTATAGAGGCATACCAGGTGTAGTCAACTATGACAGAATCCCATTTTGTAGAAGGTGATTAATAAACTCAATAGATAGGTACTCGCCACCTCGATCAGATTGAACGGCCTTGATGTGTGTTCCTAATTGCTTCTCCACTTCAGCCCTAAACTCTTTGAACTTTTCAAAGGCTTTAGACTTGTGCTGCATTAGGTACACATATCCATACCTAGAGTGGTCATCAGTAAATGTGATGAAATGCTCATAACCACCCCTTGCTATAATATTTATTGGTCCACACACATTAGTATGAACTAATTCCAACAATGCATTGGTCCTATTTCCCTTTGATGGAAAGGGCCTTTCGGTCATCTTATCCTCTAAACAAGACTTACAGACTTTCATTGGTTTAAGAACCAAATTGCCTAAGACACCTTCTTTGACTAGTCTATTAATCCTATTTAGATTGATATGGCCAAGCCTCATGTGCTAAAGCCTTGTTGGATTAAGAGAAGGTTCCTTTATTTTAGATGGTACAGTTACCACTGAGTTATTAAGTCCCATACAAGAGTCTTTCAAAATATTTGGAGTGATCACATACAAGCCATTTGATTTAACACCAGAACAAATAAAAGAACCATTTCTTTTAATCACAACTTCAATTCAAAAATGAAAACAATAACCAATATTCGATAAATTAGAAACTGAAATTAAATCACGTCTCATTAAAGGGACGTAAAGTATATCTGATAAAATCAAAACATCATTGTCTAAAAATTCTAAAGCTACTACTCCCACTGCAACCGTAGAAATGGTACGCTAGATACCAGAGTCAGCACGATTTCCCCATCACTGGATTTCATGGTTGATCTGAACCCCTACAACGAATTATTGTCACGCCCCGGAGTAAGCCGAAAATAGGGAAAATAAAAATTTTCCTTTATGGGTCCGTAGACACGTGACTAGTTTGTTAACCGTCTTGTCCTTCTAACTCCGCACCATGCAATCATAAGGGAAATGCTAGAGCATAAACATGACCTAAACTTATCAGAGTATAAAAATAGTAGCGGAAATTAAACAAGAGTTACAATAACTTCATTTGAATACAAGAGGCCTTGGGTTAAAACTTATCTCTTAAAAGACAAAAGTTTTTGGATTGTTAAAGCCCCGTCCCAAAGTTCTTGGTATTGGAGGAAACTACTTAAACTCAGAGACATGGTTAGGCCCTTATTGAAACACAAGATTGGGAATGGGAGTGCTACCTTCTTATGGTATGACAATTGGCATCCCTTCTCTTGGATAAATTTAGTCCCAGAGTTGCTTACGACACAGCAATTCCCTTACATGCGAAAGTTAAAGATATCATAATGGACTGGGAATGGCAATGGCCTCGCACTAACATGCTAGAACTCATGGAAATTCGAAGCCACATGCTTGATCTTCCCCTGCCCTCTGGTAACCTTGATACTACTATATGGGTTCCTTCTCCCAATGGGAACTTTAACCTTGCACATACTTGGGAACACCTTCGAGTCACTGGCCCAAAGGTCCCATGGCATCGGCTCATTTGGTTTCCAGGAAATATACCTAGGCACAGTTTTATTTCTTGGTTGGCAATTCTTAACCATTTATCTACTCATAACAGGATCGTCCACTTCACTCCTGGACCCTTGGGATGTGTTCTCTGTCATCAAGGTATGGAATCGCATGATCACTTGTTTTTTAGTTGCTCATTCTCTTCTTTTATTTGGCAGGCATTACTGCAACGTTTGGATATTAATTCCTATGCTTCCTCTTGGAGCTCTATTGTGGAATGGGCAGCTAGGAAATGGACAAAGAAAACTCCCAACCACATTATTCCTAGAATGTGTCTTGGGTTGATCATTTATAGCATATGGAAGGAAAGAAATGCTCGAACATTCAAATCCGAAGTTAAAACAAAGGAAAGGCTCCTTCAAGAGATCTACCTCCAAATCATTATTCAGATCCAGATCAAGTGGAAAAATGATCCACATCTCTCAAAGTACATTACTAGATGGACTTAGCCTGGAAATATACCTTTTATCTCATTTTTGCTCAGTTTAATTTTCTTTGTTAGTTCAGGTTTTATGAGGGACCCTTGAACTTTGATCTTGTGTTGTTTTTTTTTTTTTATTCTAGGATGGCTTTTTGGTAATTTCTCCATTTTGAGTGATATTTTGCTAAGGTGGGTTTTCTTGGCTACAAGTCTTTGATCTTTCCCCTTAGTTGCATCATCTGGATGCTCTTTTTGTGCTTATTGTATATCCTCGGGTATGCCCCTTGTAGTTTTGTATAGTGCCGTTTGGCTTTGTTTTATTTATTCACCATTTCCTGAAGAAAAAAAATACATAAGCTTAAAAACTTGAGAAACTGTCTATCAGATCTTCGACAAGGCTTATTCTCCTTGGCTCCACGGCACTGCATCCTGAACTCTTCTATCTATCTCCAAACCTGCAACACTCTAGGCATGCGAATGCCCAGGGCGTAATATGCCGTCAGCCTTGGAACAAGGCTGAGTGAGAGTCTCAACTGCATAATAATCAATAAATACAAAACATCTCACGCCATAGTTTAGTATCTTAAGATTTGGTTAATCTCTTATCAAAAGACGCATTCGCACCACGGACATGGCAGAGGTCTCAACAAGACAGGTAGACAGATAAATATAACATCATAGAATACATTCTCCTTATTATGTCCTTGTGCGTACAAATGCATGACCAATGCGACTCACTCCCAACTCTTACTTTTAAAATAGACACTTTTCAAAACCATTTCATTTTAAAACCAAAACTTTCCAAAACCAAATCATTTTGAACCAAACCATTTTACTCATCAATTCAATCTCAGCATTCACTTTCTCTTTCTCATCCACTTGACAACACGTGATATATCAAGGATGATAACATGCTATACCAGCCGATTCATACTTATTCCCTTGATAGGCCGCCGGACGTCTTCACGGCGCACACTATCTGTAAACAATGAAACTGGCACATGGGACGTCTTCAACTATGTGTATACTCTCATCGGTCGTCTACACGGCTGAGAAGTATATTAGAGCACTAGCCGGACGTCTTCAATGATACATGGAACGTCTTCAACCACGTATGCGCATCACCGAACGTCTTCAACGGCGAGAGGCGCGCTAGGAACCCTAACCGTTCACGTCCACCTGGCTCGTCAGCCGTTGATCCATAGGATCTACCAATCCTATCTCTTTCACATTCACATACCTCATCTCATTCACATTCTCATCAAACACTTCTTTTTATCATACAACGCATATTGACATATGTCATGAAATGCACGTGTGTCCACTATCAATACTCACATGTAAATCTACTTTTATTCCTCTTTATTATTAACATGGCATGCGTTATCTATTCCAGTCAACAACATCGTAAAATGTGCATTTAATAGATAGCAGTAAAAATGTAACATATAGAACATAGATTTGATATCAATAATCATATAGATAAAACCCTTAACATGCTCACGTATGCGATAACACTACCATAACATGCTTTGCATAGTCTTACAATTATTGGAATTCATGTGGCATCATAAATCAGCATATTACTTGTACAAAACATCATACAGATAACTTTTAAACATCTTATTTTAATCTTATTAGGATTAGAGTGAGGTTAGGAAACTCACCTCGGGTCACCGATCCTAGAAAAGCAGATAATCGTAAAGTTCTACAACAATAAACGGAATACACAACAATAATGTATGAGTACAACTATAGGGGCAACATGGTAATTTTATCAAATGAGGTTATTAACCTCAAGGTAGTGATCTATGTGTCATTCTAAGTCCAACGCCATTGACTAGACTCAAATCAGAATCCGTCGCGTTTTACGAGGTAATATGCAGGGCTTATTGCACTAATGCAAGCCCTAAAGACATGCTGTATTTTTGACCGAGTCAAAAGGTCACCAAACTTAAGGGAAACGATCTAGACATTATTCTAAGACTCTGGGAACTGGCCACGTAATTTTCAGAATCCTAGATTATTTATTATGAATTATTGAAGATAACATATACCCGAAAAGGGTTTTAAATACATAAATATACATATACTATGAAATCAGTACTTAGAAGTATTTTTATTAAATACTAGATATTAAAATACACTACCAGTATTTATCTCATAATTTTCGGAGCTCGTTTGGTATTTTTAATAATTAATATACTCATAAAATAGCTCCTTAATAATTATTAAAAATCCTAGACTATAATATTATAGCTTTATAATTTACATTATATAATAAAATAGTCCCAGGGTCATTACCCTAATTTTCTAGAATTTATAAATATATATAGGTATTTAAATACCATTTAAATACCCTTAAATCTATTTATTTTATACTTATAAATTACCATATAATTAATAATTATATTATTACCATATTATAATTATACTTAGTATATTAAGAATATTATATAATAATATTCCATAAAGTAAATGTACTAATAATACATTTTAATACATTTATAATGATTAAAATTATTTAAAATCTAATAATATCAATAATAATAATAATAATAAAAAAAACAAAGCTAGAGTCAACAAAGGGGGATTGAGGTTGATAAAAACAAAGCTAGAGTCATCATGTAAGCTAGACCACCAGCTAACAAGAAACAATTGCAGAGGTTGCTTGGCCAAATTAACTTTTTGCGCCGATTCATCTCTAATTATGCAGGCAAAACTAAAGTTTTTTGTCCACTATTGAAATTGAAAAATAAAGAAGAGTTCGTGTAGAGATAGGAACACCAAATGGCTTTTGAGCAAATCAGGGGATATCTTTCCAAGTCGCCTGTCTTAGTCTCTCCAAAGCCAAATAAAACTTTAAGGTTATATGTATCAGCCTCCAATGATTCAATCGGAAGCCTGTTAATTCAGAACAATGATATAAATATAGAATATGCAGTTTATTACTTAAGTTATATGCTGACTGATGCAGTACAAAGATACACATCAATTAAAAAGTTATGTTTGGCTTTGTTCTTCTCTTGCATTAACTTAAGTTATTACATAGTACCTGTAACAGTGGAAGTCATGTGTAAAACTGATGTCATTATATATATGCTGTCAAGACCAATTATCACTGGTAAAGTGGCAAAATGGTCTTTACCTTTTTTAGAATTCAATTTGTAGTATATCCCCCAAAAAGCTACTAAAGAGCAAGTCTTGGATGATTTATTGGCTGACCATCCCTGTTCAGATATAAGTCCTAAAATCCTGAAAGGAGTTAATATTGGATATGTATCTGTTATCCCTTGGGTACTATGGTTTGATGGGTCTAGTACAAAAGAGTCAGCAAGTGTAGGAATCATCCTCACCTCCCCATCTAGAAAAAAGACACAGTTTTCTTTCAAACTTGATTTTAATTGTTCTAATAATCAGGCTGAGTATGACTCTTTGATCATTGGCCTTAAGATTTTTTTTAGAAATGAATGCCATGACTGTAAAATTAATACGGGATTCACAGTTAGTGGTCAATCAATTAGGGAAAGAATACAAGGTGCACAATGACATTTTAGAAAAGTATCATACAGTTGCTATGAGATTGATTGATAACTTCTCTAAGTCTGCAATAAAATATGTGCCTACGGAAGAAAATGAAGAGGCTAATGAATTAGCCCAAATTGCCTCTAGACTTAGACTTTCCATCGATGTTTTTCGGAGGATGATTACAGTTGAAAAGTGTCTAAGTCTTTAGTCTTAGAGGATGATAACACTGTTTATGCAGTGCCTCTCCAGATTGATGAGGATGATTGGAGAAATCCCATCATTAATTTTTTTAAAATCCTAATGCAAATACAGTCAAGGTCAGAAGGAAGGCAATGTACTACTTGCTGGTTGATGGCGAGTTATTTAGAAAGGCAGAAAACGAATCAGTATTATAGTATCCTAGTAAATTAAAAGCCTTAAAATTGATGAAGCAAGTGCATAATGGGTTATCTGGTGCTCATTAGGCTAGGACAAAGATGGTTAATAAGGAGATATAAGTTACTGGCCAACAATCTTAAAAGATTGTATTAATTTTGCCAAAGGATGCCAAGTCTGCCAGAGGCATGGTCCAATCCAACATGTGGTCGCAATCAGTCACCAATCGGTTATTAAAAACCATGGCCATTTCAAGGGTGGGCAATGGATATTATTAGTAAGATTAGCCCACTATAGTCAAAAAAATAATGCATACATTTTAGTAGTCACTGACTATTTTACTAAATGGGTAGAAGTTGTGCCACTTAAATCAGTCAGCCAGACTGAGGTAATCAAATGTGTTAAAGAAAATATTATTCATAGATTTGGATTACCACAAACCATCACGGCTGACCAAGGCACATCCTTTACTGGGGATGATATATTGTTATTTGCCTTTGAGGATGGTTTCACTATCCTAAATTCACCGGCATATTATGCTCAAGCCAATGGGCAAGCAGAATCAACTAAAAAGATTCTCAAATTAAACATTCAGAAGATGGTTGATAATAAACCTAGAGTATGGCATGAATTACTGTCTGAAGTCTTATAGGCATATAGAACCTCAAAGAGGTCAAGCACAAGAACCACGCCGTTCGCGCTGACTTACGGGCATGATGCATTTCTGCCACTGGAATTAACAGTGAGATTGTTAAGGGTCACTAGGCAGAATGATATGACAATTGATGATTAAAATAAAGCTATGCTAATAGAGCTAGAGGACCTAGATGAGATTAGGTTGTTGGCTTTAGACCACCTTAGGTTGCAAAACGTAGGTGTGGATATTGGCAGGCTAACCACATTTTAACTTTTTCAAATTCAAAATATGAGTCGCCACTTAATTTTTTTAAAGAAAAATTAAGAAACCATTGTAAAAGCAAACTGATCTTTTGAAAATCAGAGAAAACTAGGTCCGGGGATATGGAATGAGAAGGGAAGGAGCCAACGGACTAAAACATCCCCTCTCATCCTATCTCATGATAGGTCTCTACTCAACATCCCTTTTAATCGAATTGTTAATCTAAGTATGCCTTCAATAAATACATAGATACAAATATACATTACACAAACATGTTGAAAGGATGCAAGATTTTTAACGATAAAAGGCATACAAAATCAAGTAGATTCATCTAGCAAGCTAATGATATGCAATAGAGAACAAGAGAACTTACCCGGAATCCAGCTGCGAAAGGAAACGTGCTATGCATACTGTCATGCCCCGAAGTACCAAAAATAGGGAAAATAAATTTCCTTTATGGGTTCGTAGACACGTGACTGGTTGTGAGTGTCACCTGATTGTCCAAACATGCTTATAACAATAATGTGATATGGAAAAGTGACTAAGTTCAGCGGAAGCAGAAATTTAAAACATCCAAGTCTTACATCAGTAGTATATTACAGGCCAAAAAAAGATATCCAAAAGATACATATTACAAGACCAGCTAAACTATTACATCACTAACATAATAGTAACAGAACTATAACAAAAGAAAAACTCCAAAGTCTTCAGCTGGAGAAACCGTAGCCTTCCTCGTAGTAATCTTCACCAGCATAGCCTTCAGTAGTATAGTCAGCATCTTGATAGCAGTCGGCTCCGTCTAGACCTGCAAAGGCTGGACGTGGAAGGTCCAGCGGCATGAAAAGCCGTTAGCGGTTAAGCTAAGTGAGGGCCCCCTTAAGGTTACCACCACTTAAGGTAAGTTATTCTTCATCTCTTCTTATTTCCCGAAACCATATCTCGTTCATCATTTCTTATTCTCGATACTATGTCTTGCTCGTCTTTTCTTATTCTCAAAACCATGTCTTATTTAAACCCAATCATTCCATTTGAAACTTAACCCAGAACTGAACTGACCAATGACATTGACTGAAAGAAGACTTAACTCCAAACGCATTTACTGGTCAAGAAAGAACAACACTCAACAATGAATAGATAATTGTCGCCCAACTGGCACTCAAACTGTCGCCCAAATGGCATAAGTGTGCGGGACATTAACAATCTCTTAGTCGAACACGTCATGCCGATCCTCAGGTCGCCCGCACGTTACCGAACACGTCATGCCGATCCTCAGACCAAGGGTACGGGAAATTAATAATCACTTGGACGAACACGTCATGCTGATCCTCAGGTCACCCGTACATAACCGAACACGTCATGCCGATCCTCAGTCCAAGGGTGCGGAAAAATAATCAACCACTTGATCGAACACGTCATGACGATCCTCAGGTCATCCGCACTTGACCGAACACGTCATGCCGATCCTCAGATTAAGGAACAAAACATAACTCACCAATCGACTCCATGGAATAATCGAGAGACCAACTTTGAAAGAATTATCCAAACACGACACAAAAGTTCACGAATCAACTTTGACCAGTAGACACACGACTAGAAACGAGGCCCAATGTCCCTTATTCACATTAAATCTGTTATCGAAGGTTTTATCATTATTTTATGCGTTTGCACGTTTCGTAGTTTAGTTCATTAATATCATCCATTTATAACCGTTAATATTTCGCTTATATGTCCGACATTCCGTTTTCCTCTCAATATACTTACGATGAAAACTTTCCCGATCACTTATCAATGCAATAATCATGCTATACAACATACTCGTAGTTTGGGTATGAACTTTCCAACGATCATTAAACTAAATTCACGTAACTCATGGATTTATAACATGGATTTAATACCAATAAAGATATAGATGAAACCCTTAACATACTCATCTACGCGATAGCACTACCATAGCACAAGATTTTCATAATAACACAGGTACAGGAAACTAGCATCAACAATCAATACCATGTATAAACAAAACATCATACAAAAAGCTACACAATCTGCCAGGATACATTTTCACTGTGTTGACTAAAACAATATAATTTATTTGGGCATGATAAATTGCTTTGTGGATCAAACTCAAAACTAAAACATTGTAGATAATAGGATTATCTTCATGTACACAAAAATCTAGCTTCAATTACATTTTTGAGCTACTCAAAATATTTATTTTACAAGACATTTCTTATATCTCGGACTGTTCTGTCCCAGATTTATAATACTGCATTGTACGTGAAATTCACCTATAAAGGAGGGGTTTTTAGACTGAACTATAGAAGGGTTATTTGTAGATAAATTAGATAGCTTTCTCCAAAAAAAAACCTAGCTTAATTCTCATTTTTGAGCTGCACAAAACATTCATTTTAGTAAACTATGTTCTGCTGAATGTTTCAGTTTCTCAGATTTATAACACTGCGTTGTACATGCATTTCACCCATGAAGGAGTGATATATAGACTGAGATATAGAAGATTTATTTGTAGATAAATGAGTTAGCTTTTACCCCAAAAAAACTAGCTTAATTCCCATTTTTGAGCTCCTCAAAACATCCATTTTACTAAACTACATTCTGCTGGAAGTTTCTGTTTTCCCAGGTTTATAGCACTGCATTGTACATGCATTTCACCCATGAAGGAGTGATTTCTAGACTGAGATATAGAAGAGTTATTTGTAGATATATGAGTTTGCTTTTACCACAAAAAAATCTAGCTTAATTCGGATTTTTGAGCTGGACAAAACATTCATTTTACTAAATTATGTTCTGCTGAGAGTTTCAGTTTCTCAGATTTATGAATTTGTCTTGCATGTCATGAAAACTTCAACACAACAACATCAAACTTCTACTAAACATTAGTACATATTATATGTGTTCTAAATTGAGTTAGATTACTCACAATTTACTCACTATTTACTCACTATTTACTCACCAAAGCTTGAAATTTAAGCTTGATATTGGTTGATGCTTAGTGAAGCTTGAATCTTCAAACTTCAAGGATGAACTTCTTCTTCTTCTATTCTTCCATGGAGCTATAACTCTAGCTCTCTCTCCCTCTCAATTATATGCAGATTGTAGAGACAAAAATGTCTAATTGTGTGTATGTGCATGATATAGAGGAGATTGGCATGGCTAGGTGTCATTTGCATGAGTTCATGCAAAGACACATGTCCAATATGTGGACAAATGTCATGGGAGGAGATGACAAGTGTAAGGAGTGGCACATGGGGCTGCCATGTGGCCGACCATGTGGGGCCCACCTTGGGTTGTGTGTAACTTTCTCGGTTTACGTGCATTAGTTCCTCGGTATACGTGTCGGTCTCGATTTACGTGCAACCAGTGTTATTTCTAATGTCCGGGTCTGGGTATGGGACTAAGTTAAATCTTATTCTGGTAGAGTCGGTATGGTTACTACAGTCTATATGGTAATACTACAACACGTCGATACCGTCACGTAATTAAAATAATAATATAATAATATAGTGGGTCCAATACAGAAATTAGAAAAAAGCTGATATTATAATGACATGAAATTACAGGTGTTACACATACAAAAATAAAAAACCCTAGAAAAAAGAGTCTGTAATTCACATATTACACATAAGGCAAAACCTAGTCTAAGCTGTCACGCATGGAGTCGAAAATCAATAAAATCAAGAAATGAAATAATAGGAGAAAGGTCGAGGAATCGTACCTTAAAAGTGCTACAAAACAAAAGTTAGTCCACATCCTTTGAACAAAATATAATATCAAATTATACCAAACTCCTAACTTAAAATCCAACAAACATGAAAAAAGTTGACAAGATCATGAATTCCTTCCAATTTGTTGAAATCACAACACCTCTACAGATATACTGTTGGAAATATTACAGAAAATACAGCGGAAGGATTTAAAAAAATTCTGCATCCTCACAGTGGTTGATTAATCACACGATTAAGTAAAACAATATTATTTTTATTCATTACCTCAAACTCTGAAGTTGTAGATGATATAGTATGTAGCCTTTGTCACCACCGGACCTTCACCGTTGTTATCCAACCTTTAGATGCACAGGAATATGGTAGGAATCTCCCAAGCTAGTCAAAGCTCTCAGTATGGTATATGTGATTTTTTAGTCACATTAGTTTTTTCCTAACAGATATGCATGTATATGTAAGATATGAATACAAAGATATAGTAGCACTAAAGCTTTTTTAATTTTAAATTGAAAATTAATTTAAATTTAATGTATGTATATACATATTTATCTTTACAAAAAGATAAATTATCCATATACTTATATCTAAATATAATCTGTTATATACAAACACCATACATAACTTTAGTATGCACACTACGGTTAGGAGCCAACGATGGGATCTGATGGCCATCCTTTTTCCTGGCTTCCATTCACATTTTAGCCAATCTGATCAATTCTTGTTCTAACTAAAACTGATTAACTATAGACACACCCTACTACAATGCTGTAATTGCACTCCAAGAAAATGGAAATAATACTAAGGCCCAACTCACTAAATTTATCTGTAAATATACCCCTCAATGTAAATAAGCAACACAAGGTAAAATAATAATTGATTGTCTACCATTTGGTCACCTATAATTTACCACTTTTGGAAACTCTAGTTATCCACAATCGATCACGTGTGGAAAGACCATATTACCCTTTTGCAAATAATTATTATTTAACTATAAAAAATATATAAAGACTGGTTTAGGAAAAATCCAACTCAGTACTCAGATTTCTGTGATCGAATGAAACTTTCCAAAAGTTATCCAACATGGATTCCATATTGAAGATACACGTTCACAGACCTCATATACTAATCACCCAAAATACCGAGGTATTGATCATAAGATCTCACTATGTAGTATATCAAAGTAACTAGCATAAGAGTGCTGAGCCCATTTATCTCCTCAGGATTAAGAGTAATTTACAATTTAATGAACTAGATAAACAAACACTTAAGAAACATCCATTTAGTGCAGCCAAAAGAAAACTTGCTTCAAAATTTGGTGTCACAGGTTAATACCCAGATTAGATCAAAATGGAGACGACATTCCCAAATTGAGTCTATTTTACATCCTTGGATATAAATGGGTCATTTGTGATTTTGGGTTTTGTATTTTATGTTTTGAGGTGACTATGATATAGTCCATTTTTCTTTGTGTGTGGTTTCCACCGGTCCTCCAGCTGTGCTTTTAATGTCTTATCCTTGGGTATGCCCCTTGTACATGTGTACTTTCTTTTTTTGGAATATATTTACCCTTTTTTCGAGAAAAAAAAAAGAAAAAGAAAAAAGAAACAGCCATTTAGTGCAGTAATCTAGTTAGCGATCCTGTACAACGCATCAACCACATTAACATATAAGTTGTGAGTTCAGCCACTTCAATAACAAAGTTATATCACCCCACCATTTAGCAACTGTATGTTACAGTCGTCCACATGAATTGTCCCAAATTCATACTAATTGTGAACCAAGTTTCAAGTTGAAAGGAACTAATGTCACAAACTCCTGTGTGTGAATCCTTTCCATACACTTAGATCATCTACAATTCAACTTGAGGACACATCAATGCACTGCTCATGTATTGAAATGATATAGGTATACCCATAATATATAATAGCAATCAATAATAAATTTAATTTATTAATAATAAAATGTCTTAACGAGTGGCTTTAAGGGCATACAATCCCAACATTCTCCCACTTGCACTCAAAGTCAATCGACATTACTTCGTACTCCTATCCATCTACATGAGACTCAAATTTCTTTGCCGGTAGTGTCTTTGTGAAAGGATCTGCTAGGTTTTCTGCCGATGCAATTTTGGCCATAGTGACATATCCTCTCTGCACGAACTCTTGAATAAGGTGATATTTCCTCTCTATATGCTTTCCACGCTTATGGTTCCTGGGGTCCTTACTATGTGCAACTGCTCCACTATTGTCACAATAAAGAACAATAGGAGAACTCACATAAGGTACTACCCCTAGATCCATGAGGAACTTCCTGACCATACGGCCTCTTTTGCTGCCTCAGAGGCTACTACATATTCGATCTCCATGGTGGAGTCAGCAATACAAGATTGCTTTACACTCCTCCAACTAATGCTCCACCTCCAAGCATAAACACATAACCAGAAGTTGACTTTCTGAAATCATGATCTAATTGAAAATTAGAATCAATGTAGCCAACTAGAACCAAATCCTTTCCACCGTAGATTAATATATAATCCTTAGTCCTCCTTAAATACTTAAGGACATGCTTTACTGCTTGTCAAATGTGCTAGCCCTGGGTTAGATTGATATCTACTGATTATTCCTACATCATAACAGATATCTGGTCTAGTGCATAGCATAACATACATGATACTTCCTACAGTCGAAGCATAAGGAATCCTTCTCATTTACTCCTCTTCCTCGGGTGTCTTAGGAAATTTATCCTTAGATAGAGGGACTCCACGTCTGAAAGGTAGAATGCCTTTCTTGGACTCATGCATTGCAAATCTAACCAAAATCTTATCTATGTACGTTGATTGGGATAGGCCTAACATCCTTTTTTTTTTTGCGATCTCTCATAATCTTGATCCTGAGGACATAACTGGCCTCACCCAAGTCTTTCATATCAAACTGGTTAGAGAGCCATATTTTCACTGTAGATAATACTCCTACATCGTTTTTCCAATAAGGATTATATCATCTACATAGAGAACTAGATATACTATTACACTTCCCTCAGCCCTCTTGTATACACACTGTTCATCCACGTTTTGATCAAAACCAAAAGACTTGATTGCCTGATCAAAATGAATGTTCCAACTATGCGAAGCCTGCTTAAGTCCATAAATAGACTTACGCAATTTGCACGCAAGGTGCTCTTGGCATCTTGCCATGAATCCCTCTAGCTGCACTATGTAGATGTCTTCCTCAAGATGGCCATTCAAGAAGGTCATCTTGACATCCATCTGCTACATCTCATAGTCATGATGTACAACTACGGACAAGAGAATCCTAATAGACTTAAGCATGGAAGCCAGTGAAAAAGTTTCCTCATAATCAATCCCTTGTTTCTGAGTATAACCTTTTGCAACCAGCCTTGGTTTGAAGGTCTCGACCTTTCCATCCATTCCTCCCTTTCTCTTATAGACCCACTTGCACCCAATGGGTTTTATCCCTTCAGGTGGTTCTATAAGCTCCTATACATGATTCGAGTACATAGACTCTATCTCAGATTTCATAGCAATATGCCATTACTCAGCAGCTCGGTCAGAAATAGCCTCATTGTAGTTACAGGTATCTAGGTCGTGTTCATAAGGAACAACCTCGTAAGACTCTCCCAGTAGAGTGCACCTACTAGGTAGTCTTACTTCTCTCCCACTATATCACGTCCCGAAACAGCACTTACAATTCTAGGACACGTAGTATGCCACCAAGGCTCATATTACACACCTAGGTCACCATCATTAATAATAATTCAGAGTTATAAAATACCATTCCCATTTAAAGCACTTTTAAAACAGAGCATTTTATAAACATAGTATCCAGTCGACTGATCGGGGACATGTGGACCGGTGCGCTCGGATGAAGTGGTCCTGGCGTCTTCCCTCGATAGTGTCCCAGGACGGATCCCAAGGAGCACACTTCAGGGAAGATTAAGACTTCCTCACGCGATCCTAGAAACAAAGAGTTGCCACCTAATTTTTATCGGGAATTAGGAAACCCAATTTTAACTCGCCCAAAATTGAATAAGGTTACTCGTCCTTCATTACCAGAAACTAGGTTCGGGGGTCTAGGTACGAGAAGGGAAGGAGCCCAAGCAGGACTAAAGCACCCCCTCCTCGCCCTATCGAATGGTAGGCCTTGATTCAAATATCCTTATTCTTAATTCATAATTGATGTTGTTTCCTCAAACATAATATATTTGTCAAAAGGGAACATCTTATGGAAATCATTTCAAGAGATTAAATCAAGTAGCAATCGGATGCATATGCAATACGAGAGAGAAGTAAACTCACAGTGGCTAGTCCCACCCACGACCGATGCAAATAAAGGAAACATGTCATGATATGCAAAAGGGAACGAGAAGACTTACATTGGTTGACTCTAGCGGAGTCGCAAAAGGCAAAAAGGAAGGAAACGTGTAATGCAATCATGCAACAATCCTAGATAAGATGTCTCTAACAAATAATCATATAAACGGAGACTATCCTAAAGGAATTTGTGTCGTTGAAATAAAGTTGTAAACCTAGAAGAATTCTAAGAGAAAGGATAGAGATAGTACACGATATATGGGTACTAAGCCACATGTAGCCGAGGCAAACTCATGAATCGAAGTCCAGATCCACAACATTCAATTCTCTGCACTAAGACACCAAGGAATACCCAAGCATTGCAAAAACACAAGCTAACAAATAATATGCATGAAAAACAAAGATGACATGTCATCAATCAAATTTCCAGATTCAGCAACCTCTAATGAATCCTATCAAAAGTGGTCTTAAACATAAGCTGGGTTAAAACCCTTTGACATAAAGTTAGATACATGTCTTGGGTAACTTCTCCAAAAAGTAGAACCTCTTTATCATTTTTGAAGTTTGAGAAATAAGAGTTTTG
The DNA here is from genome assembly GCA_033977485.1 of Hydrangea macrophylla. Lineage (NCBI taxonomy): Eukaryota > Viridiplantae > Streptophyta > Magnoliopsida > Cornales > Hydrangeaceae > Hydrangea > Hydrangea macrophylla. The sequence goes on from CM066997.1 coordinate 56,453,714, forward strand.
GGAATAGTGGATCAGGACTGTCCAGTGTTCTTGTAAAAATTATAATTAATTCGACAAATATCATGTGAAGCTCTATTTGGTATCAAAAGAAAACTATTTCACTGTAGTATAAGATAAAAATAATCCCATGGACATGTCATGATCTTAAGGTTTCTGAAAAATTATTTTAAACAGACTCTGTTATTCTGGAAATTTGGTATCATTTGGCAAAGGAATATAAAATACTATAGAAGCATAACAGAAATCATGAATCGTGTTAATCAATTAGATCTAAGCTTTTGACCTCTCATCCATTTATCCTAGATGAATTCTAAACCATGTTTTATTCATCAATTGTTGTTGAGTGATCAAGGTATGACCATTTTGTATACATAATCATAATTATAGTTAAACTTAGAAAATTCCATAATAGTTGTATCAACTTCAAACGCTTAAAAAATGATCGTAACTTGATCGTATGCTCACGATCTTACATCGGCATATAGATACATGAGTTAGGAATCATCCCCAAAAAGCAAAACATTGATAACTATTATACATTTTCTGAAATTCAAGTACAAAGAGACTATGCTCAAATCTGTCAACCGATTTCTCAATAATTTCTAAAAATAGTATATGGATCCTAGAAGTTCTCAAAACGGATCGAATGAACGCTAATTCATCAAAGTTTACCCAAAAAATTTGAAATCCATCAAACTATGGGTTTTGATGGACCAAATCTTATGGACAAAACCAATCTATTTTGTTGAATTTTATCTAATTTATTTTAAAGTGTGAGGAAAACATCTTAGGTGTTGATTGAAGCTTATTAGAGAGATCAAATTCATAGACCTACTTAACTATCATGATTTCCAATCAATTTAGCCCTCAAGTTCTATGAAGAACTTTAGATCATGGATCAAAGGGACTTACAAATATCCTATTGGAGATGAAATTCAATAGGAACTCTAGGTAATAGAAATAATCAAGAGATGGGTATAAACATAGGAATCATCCCTCTCGTAGATCATACTTCTAAACCATCATAGAATTCAAAATAGATACATATATATATAGTCATGTATGCATGGATCTAAGCTAAGTAGAAAGAGGAAATCAAAATTAAAAATCAAAGTAAAAATCAATCTCTAATCATGAATTATCAATGAAAATCAATGAAGACTTGGATCTAGCTATGTGAGTGTGTGAAGAATGAGATAGGAAGAAGATGAGTGTTCTAACAAATAAAACAAAGCTAAACTAGATCCAAGTCTTATATATCTATATGTAAAAAGTAGGAATTAGAGATGAATTAGATGTTTACCTCTTGGAGGATTCTCAATTGTATAATCAAAGTTGATTTGAAGATCTTCTTCTTCAAGTGTTCATCAAGCTCTTCAAGCATTCATCCATAGAAGTTAATGGAGGCAATTGATGTCTAATTCATCTAATCTAATTATCTTGAGATTAGTTTTATAAAACTTTCATTCATAATTCACTTCCTCTCTCTAGAAATCTCTCTAAAATTCTAAGTGTATTCCTCTCTCTCTTGTAAGTATATTCAATTATGTACTTAAAGCTTCTTTAAGATCTTCCAAGATTACTCAAGATGATCTCATATGAGATGCATGAGATCTATATATAGAGTTTTGAAAACTTAACTCTTAAGTTTCAGGGTTAAAACAATGATTTCAGAGAGCAGAAAAGGGCTAAAATGGCCATTTCGGTGCCTAAACGTAATTTCAAGGCAATTTCCTCGTAGTGGGAGCCTTCTAGAAGAGTCTGGAACCAAAAAAATGCAATAGAGAACACATATTGTAGGTGGTGGTTATGGTGGGACCAACCACCCCTTACCCAAAATCGCCACTTGCTATTTTGGTTCCCTTGGTTGCCCACAAGCCCTGTTTCAAAAATTACGTGCACTGCTTTTCCATATTTTTGTAAAAATGATTTTTGGTGTCCGAAATCATTCATTTACGTACCGTTGGAAAGCTGTTGGGTTGAATTTCAGTATAAAAATATTCCAGGAGGTTTTGAAATGAGAATTGAAGTCCAATTGAAGCCCGGAAGTCCTCCGGAACTTTCGTCGTCTTTTTGAAATCAAACGACTTCTTTTCCAAAATTGATTTTCAATGCGCGTCAATTTCGATCTTTTCTTTAAAATAAAATCTCTGGATATCTAGAATACTGCGTTTAGAACACTTAATGTTAATGTTCATATAATCCTAAGTGAATATGAATTCTGAGAGACGATTTTGACAAAACCGGGATTTATGCATGGAAAAGGGCTTTTCTGAGCTTGAAGTCACTTTTCGAAGTTCGATCTTCGATTGTGTGGAATCCAGTACCTTCCACGGGGTACTTTTCATCATCGAATCCTCCAAGATGTTGTCCACCCTAAATCCTATCAGTTTGGTCAAAATTGGGTGTCTATAGGACCCGATCGACTGGACATGCAAATTGCAGAGAGTATAATACTGAAAATCCCCTGGTTCAGTCACTGATAGATTCGGTTGACTGAAAAATTGTAGGCCCAGTCAACTGAACATTGGGTCCAGTCGACTAAACACCCTCAACTCCAGAATTTAGCATTCTACTACATGACTCAGTCAACTAGGTCGGGCGTCCGGTTGACTGATTTGCAGCAGCAGAACCTAATTCTGCGGCAACCCTGTTACAAACCAAAACTCAATTTTAAATGCACAACACTTTGTAAAGCAACCCAAAAGTAATACCGACAACTCCCAAAACATTTCCCAACTATATTACATTAAGCACAGTTATTTACCCCAAAGTTATTACAAGATTTTAAACTCGAATTGGAAACCGGTGTAACATAAGACAAGTACCATTTACCAAACCAAAATATTACAAAGCTTAAAACCCAACTTACAACTTAACTTGTCAAAACATGGGTTAAAAGTGAACATTCACAAGTTTTCTCCAAAAACCAACTAGAGCTAACATATTACAAGTTTGAAGACAAACATGAAACTAACTACACTTATCACAACCACCCCGAACATCCCCCGTTGCCTTGCCGATTCCATTTTCTCATTCTTTCGCCATCTTGCCTTTATCACCTACAATGGTTATTTAATAACCACTATAATATATCAGCTATATGCTGGTGAATGCCAATAATTATAAACATAAATAATAAACATGCTCAATCTCATCTTTTCTACACATCACTATGGTCTCCGAGAATGCAAGTACAGGCCACCCTTTCACGTTAGCCCGCGACTACTCCATTAGTCCGCGCGACTAACCGAGATCCACACCTCTTTCTTTCAAGCATGCAATCCCATGGCCAATTTTGGCACCTGGTCTCATCACTTCAATGGCAGGTACAAGTTTCCCTTTTTTTCGGAAAAAGGGTAAATATCAAGTTTTCCTTTGACCCAAATATACAACTCAACATACTCATATAGTCATTACACTGTGTAATTCACAAATTATACAAGAACCACCAAATTACTCAAAACAAATGGGTCTTATCAACCACATGGTTTGCCTGCTAATAACTAAACATGCTAAATTATACAAATAGATATGCTAATCATCACAAAGATCATCTCACACAAGTAATTATCCAGATTCTATAATTACTATCACTCACCTCATAGATTTCGCTCCTAACTCAAGATTATAGTTCCACTAAACCCTAAGTACAAATCCTGTACAAATATTATGGATTGTGAGCTAAACTCCCAAATTGGGGCACAGAGAAACTGTCTTAAAATGCAATAAGATTAGTACCCACGCGTTAGGCTCACTTCCAGGAGTCTAAATATGTAGCTTGTTTTGAAATTGCACGTCGTTAAGCTCATCAATCGGCGCAGTGAACGTCGGCATCGATTTCGTCGAATTTCTCACCGTCTCTCTGAAGCTCCTAATAGAAATGAAAAAGAAGTAGTGTTTGAAGGCATGTGTCTCACATAACACATGTCATTCAACATGTCCTCCACCTCAAGCATGTAATTATTATTACCTCTCCCAAGTTTTATTAGTTTTGCAATTATACCCCTGCTAGTTATGAAACTTATTAAAACTATCCCAAACTTAAATGAGTGTTTGTCTATGTCAAGTGTGGGTCTCATAAGTGGTCCCACATAATTTTATGAAGTTGCTAATTAACCTACTAATTATGCAACGTGTCCAATTCATCCTCACAAAGGTATCCCTAACGGATCACAGAAGTGATCTCTAATAATTAATATGTCATTAAACAACATAATAAAATAGTTACATATGCCTTAATAAACAAGTAAGCACATAAGAATTATTTTTCCATAACTGACCCATCACACGGGGACTTATCATCTCTGTCCCAAGCTGGGACTGCCACATTGGCCTATCGCTAGGTTCCAAACTGGACACCCTATTACCTTAGCGAGTTGAAACTCAGTTAACACATATAATCACATCATTAATTAATGCTAATGATGCATGCTAAATGCAATTAAATACTACCTGCGGGAGCGGGTGTTACATCTCTCCCCTCCTTAAAAAAAAGTTTGTCCCCAAACTCATTGTACCTCAAATCTCGAACAGGTAATGATATTGGTCTCGCATTTCCTTCTCTGTTTCCCATGTAGCTTCCTCAACTGAGTGATTCTGCTACAAGACCATGACTAGTGGAATAGTTTTTTGTCCTTAACACTTGTTCTTTACGGTCAAGAATCTAAACTGGATATTCAATATATGACAAATCTTCTCTGATTTCCATTGGTTCTAGTTCAATCACTTGGCTCAAATCCGATACACACTTCTGCATCATTGATACATGAAACACGTTGTGCACATTAGCTAACTCTTGTGGCAGATCTAATCAATACGCCACCGGTCTAACTCTTCCAACAACCTTAAATGGTCCAACATATCTCGGATTTAACTTTCCTCGCTTCCCAAATCGTACCACCCCCTTTGAAGGTGATACCTTCAATAATACATAACCGCCTACTTCAAATTCTACTGATCTTCCCTTTAAATCTGTGTAACTCTTGTAACGACTTTGAGCTATTTTCAAACGTTGTATCATCTTTATCTTTTCCGTAGTTTGTTGAACTATTTTAGGCCCTATCAATTTCATTTTCCCTACTTCTGTCCAGCAAACTGGTGAACGACTTCTTCGCCCGTATAAAGCCTTAAAAGGCGCTATTCCAATACTAGCTTGGAAACTATTATTGTAAGTGAACTCTGCTAGTGGCAAATGTTTCTCCCAATCACCTTTGAAGTCTAGTACCCATAGCTCACTATAATCCTTGCCAAAATCGTGATGTGAACTTACTATCTCTGTAAAAAACAATTGATACTGGAGCTCCGTGTAGTCGTACTATCTCTTGAACATATAACTCTGCCAGTTTCATCGGATCATTAGTCTTGATTGGCAGAAAGTGCGCTGACTTGGTCAACTGATCAATAATTACCCAGACAGTATTCATTTGACTCTCTTGATCTCGATAAACCTAATACAAAGTCCATTGTAATATTCTCCCATTTCCATTCCGGTATAGGCAATGTCATTAACTGTCCCGTTGGTCTCTGATGTTCTACTTTGACTTGCTGACATACCACGCATTTAACTACATGCTTTGCTACATCCCGCTTTATTCGAGACCACCAATAAATTTCCCGTAAGTCGTGGTACATTTTCATGCTTCCCAGATGAGTTGAATACTTAGTATTATATGCCTCTTCTAGAACTAGTTCCTTGATTCGATCTGTATTGGGTTCACAAACCCGATTCCTGAACTTCAAAGGTGAACTCTGGCTGCTTACCCACTGGTATACCATCACAAATCTTCTTCAGCTTTGGATCTTAAAGTTGCTTGCTTTGAATCTCATCCACCAAGGATGGTTGTGCAATGATGGCTGACATGAAGGCATCTCTAGTCTCTGGAATTACTTCCAATTTTAGTTTTTCCATTTCCCGTATCAATTTCTCCAGAGTAGTTAAGGCATAAATCAAGTTATTTGTCGATTTCTGGCTTAGTGCATTGGCCACCACATTGGCCTTTCCCGGATGGTAGTGAATGGTTAAGTCATAGTCTTTCATCAATTCCAACCAATGCCTCTGTCTCATGTTAAGGTCCCTCTGAGTGAAAAGGCACTTCAAACTCTTGTGATCAGTGTACATACATTTGGGATCATTTTAGAGATGTTGCTCATGTGGCATTTTGGTATGAAGTTGTTTGGTTTTCAGGTTGCACTCCAAGACAGAACTTAATTCTTTGGATTGCAGTTCAGAGTAGACTTGCCACACATGACAGGATTTGTGCCTTTACGCCTGGTCCTCTTGCTTGTGTTTTTTGTCATAGCCAGATGGAATCACACAACCACTTATTTTTTCAGTGTACTTATGCAACCTTTATTTGGCAAGGTTTGATGCAAAGGTGTGGGCTAACATGGAATAGGACAGACTGGAATGCTACTGTTCAGTGGATGGCGCAACATTGGAAGGGGAAGAAAATTCAACAAGCCATCCCAATTATTTGCCTTGGGGTTGCTGTTTATGGAATATGGAAGGAGAGAAACATTAGGACTTTTAAAGGTCCTGCCACTCCTAAAGCACAGTTACTACAAACTTTAACATCTCAAATCAATTTGCAGATTATATCTCATTGGAAACAACACCCCCAAGTTGATCTCTATGCTAGATATTGGATTTAAGAGCTGATGTTTAGATGTGAACTTGTTTGGAATGCCGCTCCATGGGTTAGCACTGTCGATTGGTTGATCCAAATTGAAGTCTTGCTCGTTCATTGGCTATACTTTTCCTCTTTGTACTATTTTGTCATGTGTTTGCTGTTGGGCTTTTGATGGGTTTTTTTTTTCTTTGGTTTGCCTTATGAGGTAAAGTCGTCCTTATGTGGCTTTTTCAGTGGTTTGATTGGCCACTTGTCCTTTTGCTTGCGCTGATTGTTTTATCCTGGGGTATGCCCCTTGTACATGTGTACATCCTTTTTGGAATATATTTACCATTTTCCGGAAAAAAAAACCCCTAATGCAAAGCAGCACTATAAATATTAAACCCCTCAGTACCTGAAGGGATGGTCAGGATCAGTGCTGATATAAGTCGAGTCTTCAACTCCATAAAGCTTTCTTCACATTCAGAACTCCACATAAATGGCACATCTTTCCTCATTAGTCGGGTCATAGGTGTTGTAATTCTTGAGAAATTCTCCATGAATCTTTGGTAATAATCGGCTAATCCCAAGAAACTTCTTACTTTCGACACATTTATTGGCGGATTCCTATTTTCTGTGGATCCACTGATACACCTTCCTTTGATATTACATGGCCCAAAAATGCAATCTCAGTTAGCAAGAACTCACATTTCTTCAACTTTTGAAACAGCTTATTCTCTCAAAGTCATTGCAAAATTAGTCGCAGATGCCTTTCATGGTCTTCTATACTCTTGGAATATATGAAAATGTCATCAATGAAGACAATTACAAACGTATCCAAGTAATCTTTAAATACTCGGTTCATTAAATCCATGAATGCTGCCGGTGCATTAGTAACTCCAAAAGGCATGACAAGGAACTCGTAGTGACCATAGCGGGTCCTAAATGCAGTCTTCTGTACATCCTCCTCTTTCACCTTCAATTGATGGTAGCCCGATCGCAAGTTAATTTTAGAGAATACCTTAGCTCCTTGAAGTTGGTCAAATAGATCATCAATTCTGGGCAACAGATACTTGTTCTTGATAGTTAACTAGTTTAATTCACGGTAGTCAATGCACATCCTTATGGTTCCATCTTTCTTCTTAACAAATAAGACTGGTGCACCCCACGGCGATACATTAGGTCAGATGACTTGTCCAGTACCTCCTGTAGTTGAATTTTTAGTTCTTTAAGTTCCACCAGTGCCATTCTGTACGACGTCTTTGATACAGGCTGTGCTCTCGAAGCTACTTCAATAGTGAATTCAATTTCTCGTTCAATCAATTCATCGAGTAAATCCTTAGGAAATACATATGGAAACTCTCGTACCACTGATATTTCTCCTACCTTAGTGCCCGTAACTCGTGTATCAATAATAGAGCATAGGAATCCTTGACATCCTTGTTTCAACAATTTACCCGCCTGAATTACCGACACTAGGAATAGTGGAGCTACGACACCAATTCCCTGAAAGATAAATTCTCCCTGCCTCGGTGGTCAGAAAAAAACTCTTTTTTGTTCACAATCAACAAAGGCTTGATTCGCGGATAACCAATCCATACCCAAAATTGTATCAAAGTAATTAACAGCCAATAGTATCAAGTTAACATTCAATTCTTGATCGTTTACCTAAATGTCACATGCCTTGAAAATCAAAGAAGTCGTCATTGGTTTGCTAAGAGGTAGAGATACAAATAAATCATATCCTAAGGGTTCGGACATGCCATGTAAATGTTTAACAAACTCATATGCAACAAAAGAGTGTGTGGACCCCGAATCTATCAAAACATGAGCTAGATGTGAGTGAATTGGTAATATACCTGATATGATGGAGTCGAAAGCTGAAACATCTCCCAAGGCCAATTGATAAAACGTCCCATGCCTTGGCTCAACGAACTTTCCCTTATCCACATTAGTTTCAGACCTTGCCCCGGTTGTAGCCATTGAACGTGTGCTTTGTTGCTTCTTCGTTGGGCAGTCCTTAGCTTGATGTCCCGGTACTCCACAAGTATAGCATATTCCTCTCATTTCTGGATTAAAGCTTCTAGTACTCAAAAAATGCGTTCCATATCCATTAACCAACGATCGACTAATGATGTGTCAGGACCTCCCTCAAACTGAAGTGGCTTCCGTTTGTAGAATTGCTCAATGATTCCCTGTTCATGTCGTGGATTCGCAGGACTAATATCACCCGCTGGTATTCTATCACTAGCAGCTCTGATAAAATTACTCACAGTGTCCTCTAAGTGATCCAACCTCGAATGTGGTGAATGTTCTCTGTTTGGGTCTGCCATTTCTTACTTGTCAATTACTCACATAAATACCATGCATGCTATGCTAATATATCATGCAACATTCATATCTCTTATCCATATGTAGTCATGCTATGCAACTAATTACTCTTCTTTATCAAGTTATCTCAAGTCGTCGTCTCTCGTACCCAAAGTTCTAAGCCTTTTGCTTTGATACCACTAAATGTCACATCCCGAAAATACGATTCTAGGACACGTGGCATGCCACCAAGGCTCCTATTACAATCCTAGGTCACCATCATTAATAATAAATCAGAGTTATAAAACGCCATTCCCATTTAAAGCATTTTATAAACATAGTATCTAGTCGACTGATCGTGGACCTGGTCGACTGGACATGCAAATTGCAGAGAGTACAATTTTGAAAATCCTCTGGTCCGATCGACTAATAGATCCGGTCGACTAAAAAATTAGAGGCCCGGTCGACTGAACATCGGGCCAGTCGATTGAACATCCTCTACTCTAGAATTTAGCATTCTACTACATGACTCAGTCGACTAGGTCGGGCATCCGGTCGGCTGATTTGCAGTAGCAGAACCTAATTCTGCAACAACCCTGTTATAAACCAAAACTCAATTTTAAATGCACAACACTTTATAAGGCAACCCAAAAGTAATACCGACAACTCCCGAAACATTACCCAACTATATTACATCAACCACGAGTTATTCACCCCAAAGTTATTATAATATTTAAATTTGGATTGGAAACCGGTGTAACATAAGACAAGTACCATTTGCCAAACCAAAATATTACAAAGCTTAAAAACCAACTTACAACTTAACTTGTCAAAACATGGGTTAAAAGTGAACATGCACAAGTTTTCTCCAAAAACCAACTAGAGCTAACATATTACAAGTTTGAAGACAAACATGAAACTAACTACACTTATCACAACCACCCAGAACATCACCCTTGCCTTGTCGATTTCATTTTCTCATTCTTTCGCCGTCTTACCTTTATCACCTACAATGGTTATTTAATAACCACTACAATATATCAGTTATATGCTGGTGAATGCCAATAATTATAAACATGAATAATAAACATGCTCAATCTCTTCTTTTCTACACATCACTATGGTCTCCGGGAACGTAAGTACTGGCCACCCTTTCACGTTAGCCTGTGACTACTCCATTAGTCTGCCAGACTAACCAAGATTCATACCACTTTCTGTCTGGCATGCAATCCTATGGCCAATTTTTGCACCTGGTGATCGGGAGAGAACAAATCCTATTTATACTCTTTAACTTGCGTTTGTTAGTACCTTTTTATCCTGTTTTTGTATATTTTTACTTAGTTTTCTATTTTCTGACATGATTTGGAAGAAATCAAGTATACCAGGCTAAACATGGTGAAAAAGCAGAGTAAAAGAAGCAAGAAAAAGCACCTCGCGCGCGCGGAAGCCCAGGAAATCGCTTGCGCGATCCGCTCGCGCGAGGTCCCCATATCGCGCTCGCGCGGCCCGCGCGGACGACCTGTGTAAAAATGGAACTTGCATATTTTCAGTATACTAATGATTCCTACGTAAACGAAACTGCCTAATTGCGTCCAGATTGTAAAATATAGCAGTTTTAGTGCATTTCGGGTTAGGAAAGCTTCCAAAACTTGCCTAAAATCTATATATACCCTATTTTACTTCAATTTAGGGGTTGGCAAATAATATATACACAATATACAACCATACTTTCAGCCATTGAAGAGAGGGAAGCAAGGAGAAGAAGAAGAAGACCAAGGATTTCCATGGCCTCCTCCATCAACTACTTGCCATCTACCACTTCTATGGACAACTAGACTCTAGATCTAGGGTTTCAATGAAACCCTAGCCGAGTAATAGGGAGTATTTTATGTTTTATTTTAGTTTTATTATGTATGGATGACAGTTACATGTTTAGAGGATTTTGATAAATAAATCGTGCTTCTATTGATTAAAATCATTACTTTCAAAGTTTATTCTTGTCTTAGATCTATTTTGACTGTGATGTGCTCAATGATCTATGCTTGATGTGCTTGTTTAGATTATTTAAATGTAATGGTGCTTAAATTGAATTGTGCTATCAAGTATCCGAATAGTCCATGCCTAGATTAGACGGATTATGCCACAACCCTAGTTTAGTGTGGGATAATTCGTGCTAACCGAAGATGGATTATGTTGGTGCTTGAACCATAGTTATTTTCTTGATGGAGGAATTGGGCTTGTAGCTACAATTCCTCATTATCTTTTTTTTTTCGGAAAATGGTAAATAGATTCCAAAAAAGGATGTACAAAAGTACAAGGGGCATACCCCAGGATATACAAATAGACGTAGGGCTCTGAAAAGGAACATATAGCAAAGAAAGCTACCAATCAAGGAAGATTAACCCCAAAACAGCCAAAAATAAATCAATACAAAGCAAATACCATCAACAAAAGAATGACATTAAAGCCAATTACAAAGAATGGAATTAAGATTACTACGGTGCTTCCAGTTAACCCTTATGAGGTCATGGATTTGAGATATTAAGCTCTTGAGGATAATTTCTTTGGGACAAAAAGTGTGTTTGAAGGATCTATTGTTCCGCTCTTTCCATAATCCATAAACAGTAACTCCCAAGCAAAGTTTGGGGATTTGATGAAGTGTCGTCTTTCCTTTGAGGTGTTGAGCCATCCAAATCAAAGTGTCATTCCAACCTTGACCATTCCAAGTCAAGCCACACCTATGCATAATATCCTGCCAAATACCACAAGAGTAAGAGCAAGAAAAAAACAAGTGATTATGTGTTTCCATCTGAGAGTGGCAGAAAACACAAGCCAGGGGGCCACAGGTGAAAGAAGAAATCCTATCATGGGTAGACAATCTGTTATGAGCTGCTAACCAAAGAATTATACTCAACCTAGTAGTACCTCCTTTAAACCACACACTGTCATACCAAGGAACCTTGGGGTGATGGTACCTTAAATGATCCCAAATAAGGGAAAATTTAAATTTACCAGATGGAGTGACCTGCCAACTAACTTTGTCCTGAAGAAAAGAGGGTTTATAGAGGTTGGTGAACATAGTTCTAACTTCATCCAGATCAATGGAGTGAGAGCTAGGCCAATCCCATTCCAAACCCCTAATAATGGTACTAACTTTAGCATTAATGTTAATGGCAGCATCATAAACAATCCTGACTGTATATTTATCCAACAAAGGCCCAACAGGGAGCCAATTATCAAACCAGAGAGAAGTGTTCTCACCATTCCCAATTCTATGAATAAGCAAAGGTTTAGCAATATAATTTTCGCCAATACCAAGAGCATTGGGAAGGAGTTTTAACCTGCCAGAAACTTTTGTTTTTAAGCATATGCAGGTGGATCCAATTTTTCCATAGAGAGGTATTGGAAGGATCAAGAATACTTCCAATATGTTTAAGGTTCAAAATGGTGTTAGTTAAATTGATATCCTTGAACCCCAAACCTCCTTCTTTCTTGGATCTACAAACTGTATCCCAAGCTATTTTTGCACTATGTTTAATTTCAATGTTACCAGCCCATAAGAATCTAGCCATAAATTGAGTCACTTGTTTGAGAACTCCTTTGGGAAGAATAAACATGCCAGACCAAAAAAGTTGAATACCTGTCAAAACAGAATTAATCAATTGAGCTCTTCCAGCATAAGACAGAAATTTAGACTTCCAAGAATTAATTCTAGCACAAATTTTGCTAACCAACACTTCACAGTCTTGTTTTTTGAGCTTAGAAGTAATAAGGGGCGCACCCCAAGGTACCTGACAGGTAAATTACCTTTCTCAAAGTTGAGGGTGGAAAGAATATTTTCAGTTATTTCCTCTTCAACATTACAAAAGAAAAGGCAACTTTTAGCATTATTAGCTTGGAGCCCAGTGAAATGATAAAATTGGTTAAGGGCTTCCTGAATCACTGTAGCAGTTTCCACATCTCCATTAAACAAAATAAGAAGGTCATCAGCAAAACAGAGATGAGATATTTGAAGCTTATCACATTTCCAATGATAGGTAAAGGGTCTCATATTAATAAAATGATGGAGCAATTGACTAAGGGTATCCATAACAAGGACAAAAAGATAAGGAGAGATAGGGTCACCTTGTCTAAGCCCCTTTGCCCCTTCAAAAAAACCCACTGATTCCCCATTATCATCCAACTTAATAAGCTAAAGTAATTCATAAATACCCTTATTATGAAGCTAGTGGTGGATTTGCAATCCTAGGTTCCTTAAACATATTTATAAAAATAATTTTAAATCATTTTCGTAATTTAGATTTATTTTCACTGTTATTAGTTTAATTAAAATTCAAATCCAATTACGTTTTCTTAATTAATTAAATTTAGGTTTTAAAATTAAAGTGTTTTAGTATTTCAATCTCTGTGGGTTCGACTTTTACTTCCACACTGCAAATCTTTAGAAAAGTAAAGTATATTTTTCATATCTTGATTTTGACAACATCACCTGGTCTCATCACTTCGATTGCAGGTACAAGTTCCCCTTTGACCCAAATATATAACTCAACATGCTCATATAGTCATTACCCCGTGCAATTCACAAATTATACAAGAACCACCAAATTACTCAAAAACAAATGGGTCTTATTAACCACATGGGTTTGCCTATTGATAACTAAACATGCTAAATTTTACAAATAGACATGCTAATCATCACAAAGATCATCTCACATAAGTAATTATCCAGATTCTATAATTACTATCAGTCACCTCAAAGATTTCGCTCCTAACTCAAGATTATAGCTCCACTAAACCCTTGGTACAAATCCTATACAAAAATTATGGCTTGTGAGCTAAACTCCCAAATTGGGGCGCAGAAAAACTATCTCAAAATGCAATAAGATTAGTATCCACGCGTTAGACTCACCTCCAGGTGTCTAAATATGTAGCTTATTCTGAAATTGCATGTCGTTAAGCGTGTCAATTGGCATCGTGAACATCGGTGTCGATTTCGTCGAATTTCTCGTCGTCTCTCTGAAGCTCCTAACCGAAATAAAAAAGATGGAGCGTTTGAAGACACGTGTCTCCCATAACACATGTCATTCAACATGTCCTCCACCTCAAGCATGCAATTAGTATTACCTCCCCTAAGTTTTATTAGTTTTGCAATTATACCCCTACTAGTTATGAAACTTATTAAAACTATCCCAAATTTAAATGAATGTTTGTCTATGTCACGTATGGGTCTCATAAGTGGTCCCACATAATTTTATGAAGTTGCTAATTAACCTACTAATTATGCAACGTGTTCAATTCGTCCTCACAAAGGTATCCCTAATGGATCACAGAAGTGATCTCTAACAATTAATATGTCATTAAAACTGATGTTGTCAGAATCAAGATATAAAAGTATTCTTTACTTTTCAAAGGATTTGCAGTGTGGAAGTAAAGGTCGAACCCACAGAGATTGATTACTACAGCTTTTAATTTTAAAACCTAAGTCTAATTAATTATGAAAAACGGATTTGATTTGATTTGAATTAAACTAAATAACAATAAAAATAAATCTAAACTATGAAAGCAATTAAAGTTGTTTTAAATAATGTTTAAGGGAACCTAGGATTGCAAATCCACCACTAGCTTCATAATAGGAATATTTATGAATTACTTTAGCTTATTACGTTGGATGAATATGGGGAATTGTAGCTACAAGCCCAATTCCTCCGACAAGAAGATAATCATGGTTCAAGCACCAACATAATCCATCTGCGGATAGCACGAATTATCTCACACTAAACTAGGGTTGTGATCTAATCCGTCTAACCTAGGCATGGACTATTCGGATACTTGATAGCACGAATCAATAAAGCACCATCACATGTAAACAATCTAAACAAGCACAGCAAGAATAGATCGTTGAGCACATCACAGTCAAAATAGATCTAAGACAAGAATAAATTCTGAAAGCAACGATTTAATCAATAGTAGTACGATTTATTTATAAAAATCCTCTAAACATGTGACTGTCATCCTTACATAATACAACTAAAATAAAAGCATAAATAAAACCCTATTACTCATCTAGGGCTTCATTGAAACCCTAGATCGATGATCTAAGCTGCCATAGGAGTAGAGATCGGCAAGTAGTTGATGGAGGAGGCCATGGAAATCCTTGGTCTTCTTCTTCTTCTCCTTGCTTCTCCCTCTTCAAGGGCTGGAAGTGTGTGTATATGGCTGTATATGAATGTGTATAATAGTTGCCAACCCTCTAATTGAAGTAAAATAGAGTATATATAGAGTTACAACAAGTTTTGGAAGCCTTTACAACTCGAAACAGACTGAAACTGATGTAATTTACAATATGGACGTCATTCTGCAATTTCGTTTGCACAGGAGTCTTCAGTACACTGAAATACGCAACTATGATTTTTCCACATATCGCGCGAGCGCGACAATTGGGCCTTCGCGCGCGCGGATCGCGCGAGCGATTCTGGGGATCTCGCGCGAGCGGATCGCGCGAGCGGTTTCTGGATTTCGCGGGCGCGGATCGCGCGCGCGACTTGGATTTTTCAGCTTCTTTTCTTCTGCTTTTTCACCCTGTTTAGCCTGGTTTAGTTGATTTCTTCCAAAACCTGTCAGAAACTAGAAAACAGAGTAAAAATATACAAAAACAGGATAAAATGTACTAACAAATGCGCGTTAAAGGCATATAATTAGGATTAGTTCTCTCCCGATCAAAAACACATAATAAAATATTCGCATATGCCTCAATAAACAAGTAAGCACATAAGAATTATTTTTCCATAAATGTCCCATCACACGGGGACTTATCATCTCTGTCCCAAGCTGGGACTGCCACATTGGCCTATTACTGGGTTCCAAACTGGACACCCCTATCACCTTAGCGAGTTAAAACTCACTTAACACATATAATCACATCATTAATTATTGCTAATGATGCATGCTTAATGCAATTAAATACTGCCCGTGAGAGCGGGTGTTACACACTACGATGAGGTACTCGTGTAACATCAGGTTGTGGCTCTACTTATGTAGTCTCAGGTATATCACTCTATATAGTAGGCTCATACAGGCTGGCAACTGCTGGATCATATGACAATTCTTGCAGTATAATTTTACTCTTGGGTATATGGTTCATGATATAATCTTCTTCTAGTAATACAACATTTGCGCTAACAAACACCTTTTGATCTATGGGATCATAAAATAAACCTGCCTTACCTCTTTTTGGATACCCAACAAACAAACATACATACATCTAATCTTGATTCCAACTTATCCATCTTTCCCTTCCTCACATAAGCAGGACACCCCCAAATGTGTAAGTGTTGTAAGCTTGGCTTTTACCTTGCCCACAATGCTCTAGGTGTCTTGGGAACAAACTTAGAAGGAACTATGTTCAGAATGTACATTGTTATCTCTAGGGCATTTCCCCAAAAAGATAATCGTAAAGTTAAGTAACTCATCATCGATCTTACCATGTCAAGTAAAGTTTTGTTCCTCCGTTCAATGACACCATTCTGCTGGGGAGTCCTAGGTACAGCTAACTGGGATATAATCCCATGATGTGTTAAGTAGTCCTTGAACTCTCCTTAGAGGAACTCGCCTCCTCGGTTAGACCAAAGAGACTTAATGTGTTTACTTAATTGCTTCTCAACTTCTGCCTGAAACTCCTTGAATTTCTCAAAAGCTTCAGACTTATGATGTATTAAGTAAACATAGCCATATCTCGAGTGATCATCAGTGAAGGTGATAAATACTCATAGCCTCCTCTAGCTCGAATGCTCAAGGGGCCACACATATCCGTGTGAACTAGCTCCAATGACTCTTTGGCTCTTAACCATTTGGCCGAAAATGACCGTCTAGTCATTTTCCCTTCCAAACAGGATTTGTAGACTGGTAACGATTGGACAGAAAGAGATGTGACAAGTCCATCAGCTACTAGTCTTTGGATCCTATTCAGATTAATGTGACCAAGGCATAAGTGCCAAAGATACGTTGAATTCACTTGAGAAACATTCCTTTTTAATGGTAATATCTTGGATGAATCAACAATCTCAGTTTCATGTATAGTGTAGGTATTAGGATATATCGAGTATAAACCATCTTGCAAAACACAAGAGCATAAAATAAACTGATCCTTCTTTATTAAAACTTTATTACTAAAAAACATTGAATATCCAAATTTGAAAGATATGAAACAGATATCAAATTTCTTCTTATTTCTGGTGCATAAAGACAGTCTTCTAATGCTAATACCCTACCACTACCAAACTCTAATCTCATGAATCTAACTACTTCCACTGCGACTCTTACATCAGATGTAAGAAAAAGGTATATCTCATCTTTACTGAGCTTTTTAGTAACATGGAACCTACAATGAATTGCAAACATGATTAGTGGCACCTAAGTCTACACACTTGGTATTAGTAGAATAAGCCACAAAACATGCCTCAATAACAAAAGACTGAAGTATACCTCCATTAGCCTGCTTCTTTGCCAAATAGACCGGGTAGTTTGCCCTCCAGTGTCGTTTTACCCTACACTCAAAACACTTGCCTTGAGGTGCCTGACTTAGCCCGAACTACCTTCTTTCCTTTTCCCTTATTTTTCTTATTTTACCTTTGGGATGTTGGGTGGGTTTCTTCTTTCTGAATCCTTTACCCTTAGGCTTAGACCCAGAAGAAACCTCAGCAACCATAACACTAACCTTGGATTTTGCAACAGTCTTTGCTGCTTGTAAGGCATTTAACAGTCCAGGTAATGTGTAATCAAGCTTGTTCATATTGTAGTTAAGCCTGAACTGATTGAATGACTCGGGCAGAGACTGCAAAATAAAATCAGATTGGGACTCTGCATCAAGATCTACTCCCAAGACCTCCAGTTCATTTAAGTAAGTAATCATTTTTAAAACATGGTCTCAAACTGGAGTACCCTCAGCCATCTTAGTGTTAACTAGGTTGCAAATGCAATTTGACGTGCATCACATCCATGCTCACCAAACCTCTCCTTAAGGTTTATAATTATATCTTTAGCAATAGGCATAGACTGATGCTGGTGTTGGAGGACATTTGACATGGATGCCAATATATAGCACTTAGCCATCTCATTAGCCTTTGCCCACCGCTCATAATGCTCACGGTCCTCTTTAGGAGAATCTATGGCAGGAAGTTCAGGACAATCAGTTGAGAGCACATATTTGTACCCTTCAGCAGTAAGCACTATATCCATATTACGTTTCCAATCCACATAATTTGGTCCAGTTAATTTATTTTCCTTGAGGATAATTGATAGTGGGTTGAATGAAGACATTTTTTTTTTTTAGAAAATGAAGACATTTTTATCTAAAGGTCAAAACATATATAAACATATAAGAATACATGTACACCAATGGGTATTAGCGTCAAATATGTTTAAGTATCTAGTGAAATCCTATACAAAATCACAACTATATATTTGAGTAAATTAGAATACTAACTCTATGATTACACGGCTCCTTGGGGAGATCATATGTTGCCAGTGTCAGCGGGAATCCCATCACTAACATACCATCTAGACATAAATGTCAAGTATTTAGTGACTTCCAATTTATCCTTAACGTTCTAAAATATGAAGTACGGTCACTCCTTGGGGAGAATACCTATCATATTTTAGTCAAGTGTATACCATGACCTTAAGTTCAAATTAGTTTTGTGAGTTAGTGTTTCCTAGGGGAAAATTTTCACTCCCACTCATCCTGATTTAAGCTTAAAAAAATGTGACTCAACTTGGTAACTTAGTATGTTGAGGGAGCCCTTTATAATTAGAGACGAGGTGACAACATCCCTTACCTTTAGTTGGTCATGGAAAGTCGTGGGGTATTGTATCTATACCCCTCACACGCATGAATTTTTATTGTAGAGGTTAAATGCTAATTCATATTTCACATCACAAATATATATAAATCTATTTGAGGTTGTCTATGCAAATTATTTGGAAAGGTCCTTGTATAATTAAGTATTGTTAAAAAAACATGTGGATAATGTCTCCCACTAAATTTCTAGAAAACACATTTGTCACAATTTTATTTTATTAGAAAAATAATTAATATTTTATAAAATAAAATGAATTTGACAAATGAATTCTAGAAAATATAGCTTAAAAGGATTTTATTATTAAAATACTTTATTCTAGATAAACTAGAAAAAAATTAAATCCCTTATCTAACTAGAATTACACTTTGCTTAGGACCCTTTTCAAATTCCAACTTGCATAGATAACAACAATATGCATGATTTAAGTCCATGGATCAAAATCATATGAATATCATGATCCTATCATGTAGCCTTAATCATCATGCAACAAATAGATAAGCATAAATAATAGGATTCCTTCAAGCCATTAATCATAATATAAATTAAATAAATATGCTAAGCTTGATAATATATGCTTCAGCAAATTCCAATGACAAAGTGATAAGGCTGAAGCAAATCAGTTGTGTTGACTGTACCATGCCCATTCCGTACATATCTGCTGTTATACCAATTGATGAACTCCTGCTAATGCTATGATAGCGCATGCCCATGTGCTTATCACATCTGCAAGTGATGTCACGATTTACATGGAGTAATCCAATACACAGTGTGGATACCGACATTGGGGCCCACTTTTAATTTTAAAACAATTTTCAAAACAAATTCAAAGAGTCGCTACTTAATTTTTAAAAGGAAAATTAAGAAACCATTTTTAAAGGAAACCGATCTTTTTTTGAAACCAGAGATTAACTAGGTCTGGGGATTATGGAATGAGAGAGGAAGGAGTCCGACGGACTAAAACACCATCTCTCATCCTATCTCGCGATAGGCCTCTACTCAACATCCTTTTAATCAAACTATTAATCTAAGCATGCCCTCAACTAATACATAGATATAAATATACATTACACAAGCATGTCAAAATGGTGTAAAATTGCTAAAGACAAAATATCATTCAAAACCAAATAGTTCATTTAGCAAGCAATATGATATGCAAAATAGAAAACTAGAGAACTTACTCGGGGTCCAGCTACGAATATTTAAACGTGCACTGCATACAAAAGTTGAAATCTTAATAAAAAGGTCTCTAATAACATATACACATAAGGCAAGTTTTAATTCTAATGTGTCGCACATGAGGTCGAAAAATTGATGAAATTAAGGAATGATTAAATTAAGGGAGAGTCAAGAGATCATACCTCATCGGCGCTACAAAACAAAGGTCAGTCCGCACAATGTACAAGATATAAAGTCAGATGACAATCCTAGGCCTCTAGATCAAATCTATCAAATATAGTTAAATCTAAAGCAACGAATCCTAATTACAAGCATCGAGCCACATGGATGAATGTATATATGAACAAGAATAAATTATGAAATACTCATTGATTTAGATCACCTAAACTTTGATTTTAAGCATTACTAGTCATTATTGAAACATGGTTTAAACCTTAACTCATGAAAATACCATTTGAGCCATTATTTGCAAAGTTTACCAAATCTTTCACAACATTCTAGAAATTCCAGAGAGTAGACCCGGACTTTAAGAATTTGAAAAGCATACTTCCAATTGATCTTAATAGTTTTTGGTCACTAGGTACTTTTATGAGTCTAGTTTCCAACCCAAAAAGAAAATCAAGGTTCCAACGGTTAGATCTCTGGGAATCAAACAAACACTATACATCACTCAGGAGTCTCCAACTCTTTGTCTAGAAGTTTTGTATGATTTTCTAAAAATAGTAAAAAAAAATCAGAATTGATCTAATTTCTTTAGCTCTTGTTAACACATTAAACTATATGGAAAAATTATTTGAAGTAAAAAATGCTTAGTTAAGGCTCTAATTTACTAATTTCAAAAGGTATTACTGTTCTGGAATTCTGGACAGATTATTGTTGTTTCACAAAACTCATGACCAAACCACTCTAAACACGAAATCTCATTAAAGCAAAAATAAAATTGGTAAAACTTTGTATTATTGCCACTTTCCAGTTGGTTTCATTTAATTCCAACTGTCCATTATTTAACTAAAAATCCTTGATCAAAGGTGGTCATTGAATTCACTGCACTATTTGTCAAGTTCAACTTTGTTTGTTTACCCCAACTACTAAGCCATGAAGTTGGACTTAAACCAAACTACTTCTCCTACCATTTGATGGTCATGGAGACTAAGGACCTTATACTTGTGGATTTTGATGAAGTATGAAGAAACTTTATAAAATCCCAAGATAAAGAATCTAAACTATGGAGATGGGCTTAGACTCAAATTACTTCTCCTACCATTTGATGGTCATTGGAGACTAAGGACTCTTATACTTATGGATTTTGATGAATTATGAGGAAACTTCATAAAATCTCAAAATAATGAATTCAATCTATGGGTAAAAGTTTAGACTCATTGACTCAATATACTAATATCAACCTTAATCCTCTCATAAATCATGAGTTTATAAGAGTACTAAGGGTTTGAAGTACAAAGATTCAAGTAAGACATTGGAAGTCTTTTGAATCTTAAGAAATAATCATAATCAAAAGAAAAGAAACCAAAGTTCTTTTTTCCGAAAAAAAGAAACCAAAGTTCTACCTCAAGATTTATTTAAGCTTTTCACCCAAATCTATTTTGATCCAAACCAATGAAATGCAAGTTCAATCACAATATTAGTGGTGTGTGATGAAATGTGGTGGGAAGAGAGTGTTTGAAAATGTGTAAAGATCTTAAGAGATTCTAAATATTGTGATTGGACTACTAATAAACTAATTATCCTAGAGTTTACCTCTAATTATCCTCAACTCCTTAGTTGCTTTAAGACCTTCCAAGTGATGATCAAGCTCTTCTTCTAGCTCTTTCTTCTAACATTACTACTCTCTTAATTTAGAAAGTTTTTTGAGGAGGAATCAATATAGTGATCCTAACATTCCAAATTTCAAGTCCTTTTGTAATGGGATATACACTTTCCTTATATAGGCAGATTTTGGAGGGGTATTCTAGTCATTTTAAGGGCAAAACCCTAGTTTCAGGTGTCGTTTGTGAAGGTACAGAATGTGTTGTTTTATAGCTGGCGATTACAAAAATGCGGCATTCGATAACTGCCATTGCGGCACTCAATGTCTGTCGTGAGGCATTCTCTGAGTGTCGGAATGACATTTAATGATTGCCGTAGAACACTCCACAGACTGCCATCTTTTTGTGAAATTTCAATTTTTACGGCATTTGGTGAAATTTGCGGCATTCACAGAATGCCGTACAGCACTCCAAAGATTACCGTACGGCAACCGGTGACTGCCGCAACCATCACCATGTACCGTTTTCCTCTATTTTCCTTTTTTTTTCTTCTCTTTTCCCTTTTTTCTTGAATTAAAAAAAGCCATTGGGAGAGCTTGAATCACCTTTGGAAGTCCTAGATTAGTCGGGTGTTTGTCATCATCGGATCTTAGAGGTAATACTCCCCTTAACCCAACATTTGGTCAAAATTGGAGTGTCTACAGTTTGCCCCTCTTCGACAGAGCTTGTGGAGCAACGCGTGTCATAAGTGAATGTCGAAGCCTGTGTGAAGACAAGCCTTTGATCAAACTGTCAAATTTAGGTAAAAATAAAATGCGTTGCGAAAGAAAACAGGTGCGTAGCAAGGTTCAAGTTGGTCATGCTCGACGGTGAGCTGCCTACGTTTTCCCTCAAGAATCAGACCAATACGTAGTTTGGGTAGGGACAAACACATACACAGGCACAAGTAATCATACGTATGATCGCACTTATCTTATCGTGATGCACATCCTCATGCAAATGAAAACTGTCCACGCAATTTTATGTTCTATGAATGATGTGACTTGAGATTATGTCATCTTGACGTTTTAGATGTAATCCATGCCCTATACTACTCAATGCCCATGTTAATTCTCTTCGAGGTATGCGGCCGTTCTGGCCAATGGATGAATGCAATTGATTGAGCGGCGCTTCACGACTTAAACCCTAGTGTCAATGCGAGTTTACTTTGAAGAACCGCAGCCGTTTAGCCCCGTCGGATATGTTTGCTCTATCTCATGCTCTCTCTATGTGATGCATGCTACATGATGCAATAAATGAAGAAGATTATCGAACATTGGTCGATGCAAACCTGTTGCAGGGACCAAGAAGATAGGCTTTTGGTTGACGAAAATCTGTTGCGAGGACCGAGAAAGTAAATCTATTACACTCTTAAAAGCGGGATTATCGCAAATCTGTTACGAGAATTGAAATTATAAATCCATTATATTCTCAAGTTGAGGTCAACGCAAATCTACTGCAAGGACTGAGAAAGTAAATCCGTTACACTCTCAAAAGTGTGATTATCGCAAATCTATTATGAGAATCGAGAATATAAATCCGTTATATTCTCAAGGTAAGGTCAACGCAAATCTGTTGCGAGGACCGAGAATGTAAATCTGTTACACTCTCAAAAGTGGGATTATCACAAATCTATTACGAGAATCGAGAATATAAATCCGTTATATTCTCAAGGTGAGGTCAACGCAAATCTGTTGCGAGGACCGAGAATGTAAATTCGTTACACTCTCAAAAGCGGGACTAACGCAAATCTGTTACAAGGACCGAGAATGTAAATCCGTTACACTCTCAAAATTTTGGAATTAATCATAATCAGATCAATCGGGAGTCAATTAGACTCAAATTCTTTTCCATTTTCAAAATCAGGAGTCCATCAGACTCAAATTCTTTTCAATTTTCAAAATCAGGAGTCTATCAGGCTCAAATTCTTTTCAATTTTCAAAATCAGGAGTCCATCAGACTCAAATTCTTTTCAATTTTCAAAATCAAGAGTCCATCAGACTCAAATTCTTTTCAAATTTTCAAAATTAGGAGTTGATCAGACTCAAATTCATTTAAATTTTTAAAATCAGGAGTCAATTGGACTCAAATTCATTCAAATTTTCAAAATTAGGAGTTAATCGAACTCAAATTATTCAAAATTTCAAAATTAGGAGTTGATCGGACTCAAATTCATTCAAAAATTTCAAAATTAGGAGTCGATCGGACTCAAATCATTCAAATTTTCAAAATCAGGAGTCGATTAGACTCAAATTCATTCAAAAATTTGAAATCAGGAGTCGATCAGACTCAAATTCATTCAAATTTTCGAAATCAGGGGTCACACGACTCTGAAAAAATATTTTTTGGGGACAAAAGTGCCAAAAGTGGGCAAAATCAGGGGGGTTTAAGTTCAAATTTTGGGGTTTATTTTGAATTTTGAGGGGAAATCAGCGGCACTTAAACCGCCTCAATTGCAGCACATGCTGAAGTTTGTGACAGTCCATAACTACCACACGATACTCACAGAATATCGGAATGGCACTCAGCAAGTGCCGCACGACACTTCATAACTGCCGCACATATTTTCCCAAGTGCCATTTGGTGTGGCAGAATGCTTATACTCAAGTTTTTGATTTCATTTCATTCACTTCTCAATCTCTCGAAGCCGAAGCTCTCTCTGGAGATTTTTCTCTCCTCTTCTTGCATTGATCTGAAGGATCCATAGGTAAGTTTCTTCTCAATCAGAACTCCATTATTCCCTTTATTTTAGTTGTTTTCTTGATTAACTACAAAGTTTAACCCTCAATTTACTCTCTTTTCCTCGCCAGGTTATGGCTAGCGGCTTGAGGAGTAGGAAGATGGCCAAGTACACGGCCACCCCTCACCCTGATCCTACATTCTTGGTCTGGGACCTGGACGCACACTTGTCTGCCTGTGCGTTTAAGCGCGAGGTACACGCTCCCCTCATTTTTCTTTTCTTGCAATTCTTCTTCCTTATGAACTTTATGAATGCAATGCATAATCAATACAACTTAAAATGCCTCCTTATGAATGCAAAATGCCATGCTTATAGAAATCCCGAGCGTTTCAATTGCGTCTGTGCTTGCTCATTCAATTTCATTTTATTGTCCCTCAATTTGCTTTATTATTTTCCTTTCCATTTTTTTCCCAAGATTTATGAATGCAATGCATTTTAATCGAAACTTTATATATTTCCCATGAACATGACTATTACGCTTATGAATTTTCCCGAGCGCTCCAAATGCCCTTTCATTTATTGATTTGAGTACTTTTGAACCTATATTTCATTTGAACCTTCTCACACAAAGTTCGTGGACGCTAGGCATGTTATCATAACTACATATGTTTTCTCAAGAATTTAAACTTGTGAAATCTCTCAAAGTACTTTAGATGCTTTCCTCTTCCCCCTTTCATTATTCATTCATCCTTTATTATCAACCCTTTTTATTATTATTTATTATTTATTATTATTTTTATTACTCTTTATTTCTTTATTTCATTTCCTTCTTTCCTTCATTCACTTGCTGACATTTGAATCTAGCAAAATTTTTTTGTCGCTTCAGCCCGACGTGCTGAAGGGACATGGTAGCCTAGCTCATGGCTTTTCATGGTATGAGGAGCTGAGCGAGACAGTAAAGGGGTTCATAAATGCTGCAGGTTTTGGGGACTTCGTAAAACTCCTGACAAAGAGCTCCAATTATTTGAGACAGATTCATGCTCTCTCCGAGCGATGGTGGGATGCCACCAACACATTCCATTTCTCATTCAGGGAGATCATGATGACCCCGCTAGATTTCAGTATGATCACAGGGATCCCCTTCGGGAGGGAGTGCCTCCGCTACCTCAATACAGTGACGGAGTGGGATCGGGTGTTACTGCTGCTGGGAGTTGTCCCCGAGGAGACCTCAGTCATGGCCAAGTGGTTCATGGATACATTCAGGGGCCAGCAGGGCTTCACGGATGAGCAGATGGCTTGAGGCTTCATCATGTACCTGTTGGGGTGTTCACTGCTGAGTACTAGAGGCAATAGGATCTCTGTGGCACTGATGGGGTCATTGGAGGTCATGGGAAAGATCTATCAGTATGACTGGGTTGGTGCAGGATTAGCCATCCTATACAAGCATATGGGGGACATTTCCCGAGATCACCCATACTCCACCGATGGCTTTTGGAGGGCTTGGGAGGTACATCTCTCCTTCTGTCAATTCTTACTTTGAAATCAAGCCTTGAATTCTTTAAATTCCTTTATTTATGTACCTGAGACTTATGTTATTCTTTCTTTCTTACAGATCTGGTCTCATGAGTATCTACACATGATGTCGCCTGAGACGCGACCAGTGGATGCCCTCATCATGCCCCATGGATTGAAATGGGCAAAGGAGCGGGTCTGGCGGAAGACCGGGGCTCATGACTTTATCTCGTTCAGGAATTTCCTGACGAATCTAAGAGAGCCGCACATTCGATGGCAGCCTTGGCTCGACGTGCTTCTTGATGCTTCCCTGAGGATTCGGCAGTCAGCTGGGTATGACCCACAGACGATATTGCTTGATGATCCAGATGCTCATGCATGGTATCTGCGGGAGAGGGTGACCAGGCAGTCGCTGGCGGCTCTTGTCTTTCACATACCACCTCCTCTACCCAATTCCAAGAGAGCTATAGATACCCTCCAGGGTTTAGCGCTTACAGTCACCTTAGTTGGGCTCTCTATTCAAGATTTTCTAGAGCCCCCCGAGGGGTACGAGGCCTTCCGTTCCGCCAAGCTGATGAGGAACATCCCTTTGATGGAAGTGACTCAGGTGAGTATCTCTTAACCTTTTAATCTTTCTCTTAGTTCTTGATCATGCATGCATGCTTTCTGACTGAATTCATTTTTTCTTTGCAGCCCGTTCTTACCGCAACTCGGGCTCCAGCCCTACCACATTGGGATTAGAGCCTCCGGATAGTCTCCTATGGTGAGCAGGTCATGACCACGGTCCCCCGATTTCAGGCGGGTGCTCCCACCATTCCACTCCAGTATGACCATGTCCCGTGGGACTACGCAGAGGAGGGCTTGCTCTATGGCCATAGTGTGAGAGAATGGGTCTACGATCGAGAGTGGAGGGCATTTTCTAAAAACTTGACTTTTGATTTAAAGCACCATGTTCTTATTCTGACTTTCTAACCTCTTTCTTATTGATTTTATGATTCAGGCAGATGAGGCACGGGTATCTACTGAGGCTCACACGAGAGCTCTGGTAAGACTTCTACTAACCCCTTTTCACTTATTTTAGCATTTTTTTTATCTTTATATAACACTTGGTCATGCAATCTATTTCTCAGTTCAGGAGGACAGAATAGAGCTTTGGTCTTGCAGGTGAGAGAGCTTCAGTAGCAGCTTTAGCAGTTCAGCACTGAATTTAGTGGAGCTCCTGGAGGCAGTGGTACCAAACAAGGTGGAGGCAGCGGTGGAGGTAGCAGTGGCGGCAGAGGCGGAGCGAGCGGGACAGAGTCAGAGGAGGAGCCCCTCAGACGCGTGACCTGCCAAACTCGAGACAGTGGGCGAAGATGTTGCAAGGAGAATGACATGGGAAGCATTCAAGACGAAATTCCTAGCAAAGTACTTCCCAAGGACGGAAAGAAACAAGAAGAAAAAGGAATTCATAGAACTAGTTCAAGGCAACATGACAGTACAAGAATATACAGCAAAATTTGAGAGACTATCACGATTTGCTCCTTACATGGTAGATACTCAACGAAATAAGACACTGCAATATTACGAAGGACTTAACTCAGACATTCAAAAGATAGCAGCAGTATACCTTGACTAACCATTCAAAGAAATGGTCGAATTAGCCACACAACTGGAGAACATAGCCTTGAACAGCAAGAAACTAGAAAGCCACCAACAAAGAGGAAAAGATAATTGGTTCCAGGCAACCAACCCAGGAGGAAGTTGAAGAGGTAATCAAGTGTCACGGGCAACTACTCGAATGCAGTCTGTAATCACCAGAGGAAACTCTGAACATATCCAGAATTATAACAAGAGACAGCGAAGCAATGACAGAAAAGTTAGTCAGACAGCCGTTCAGACACACGCAAAGCAACATGATATCTGCTACAACTGCGGAACATCTGGACACCACTCCAAAGAATGCACAGCACCAAAACAACTCATAAGGAAACAGGTGCAGTGTTTCAATTATGGAAAGGCTGGACATGTACGCAAAGATTGCCCCGAACAAGAAGTTCAAAACAATGCTCCACCACCACAAAGATCCGGGAAGAGAACTCGTAGATCAGTGAATCAATCCCAGCACTGAACAGAACGGAAGGCCGAAGGTACCATGCCCAATGCCAGAACTCTGAATCTTATATGGTAATGAATCAACTGATGGAAACCTCACAACCTTAGAGTCTGAGATGAGATTAGAACCTTGTACTTTCTGAGACCTAGCAATCTTTAGATTTCGAGGACAAAATCCTCTAATAAGGTGGGTAGAGATGTGGTACCCTGAATTTTCATAGAAATTTCCACGTAGGAATTTAGAATAGTGACGTCACCCCAGGATACGGTTACAGAAGGCCCATTAGGGTGACCCTAGTTAGGATCCTTATAAGATCCTATAGTCAACGTCTTAACGATGACGACGATGATTCTAACCTAGAATCAATTAGAACAGTTGTAACCTCGACGTCCTAGATTTCATCTAGGATTCATAGACAGACTCACACTTAGGCTATACCTAGCCCGTACTCACATATTACTGTATTTGCACTGAACTAGGACTTCGGCACACATCTCAAGGTACACAACCTGAGAGTTGACTCTACTACTATACATGGCAGCCATAAACATGCACACACCACCCTATGTGGACCCCACCCACTCTACCATTGGACACACACAAGCATACATATACCCGTACACATTGTGCACCCATTGCATGAGATAACCCCCCCCATCTTTCTCCCTCTATAAATAAGACACCTATTCCTCACAAACACTCCAGCTCCTCCCTTATATTCAGCAGCACACTCACACACTCAACTTAGTAGAGAGATAGACCCGAGAGCTTGTGAGGAACAAACATACTCACACTTTTCACTCTCGGTTTTGATTCACCACACATACGTACATTGTTCACACTCCCTCTGTACTATCTCTATCTCAGCCCCACTAATACACATACACGTAGAGAAGCTAGAGAAGGAGAGAGAGAAGAAGAAGATCGGAGAAGAAATAAAGAGACAAGAGAATTCGAGACTTCTATAAGGTAAGTCTAACCCCTATTATGATTTTTTTTAGACCTCTGCATGTCACTTAGAAGGCCATGGGATCACATGCACGCCCCAAACAGAGCTTAAGGCTCTCTGTCACTTCCGGCCAACCATTGAAGCTCAAGATTAGAGCTTGAATTTTAAAGTACAACCAAAACCCCCCTCAACTACACCAATCTGACCCTAATGAACCCAGATAGATACCCTATGAGCAGTTTTAGAAGAAGGGTTCATTTGGTGGGTCATGTAGAGCATTATTCTTTTTCTTGGTCGAAACAATAACCCTCTGGTTCGAGTGCTTAATGAATGAACTCAACCTCCAGCCTCTAGTATGTTAAAGAGCAGAGGAATCTGGTCATTTTCCCGTTAGAATCATGGATTTCTATGGAGAGAAGAGAGAGATATGGCCATTAGAAGTTTTCCGGCGAGTTTGCAGTTTTCTGGCGGCGTTGCTTTGCCGGAGAAGAAGGTGAAACCCGTTTGGGTTTCGGCTTATAAGACCTGGGTTCGGGTCAGGACTTGGGTGGGTTTAGTTGTGTGTAGAAGTGGGTAGGGTAGCGGGTTAGGGTCGGGTTTAAAAACCCGTGGGTCTTTTTAAGTAGCACGACGTCGTTTTGACGTCGGGCTGACTTTGGGTTAGGTTCGGGTAAACGGGGCGGTCTGGTCTGTGTCTATGGTTGGGTCCGGGTTTGGGTTAAGTCTGGTTTGGGTTGGGTTAACGAGTAGGTTTAGTTTGTTAGTAAGTTTGGTTTCGGGTTTGGGTTAGATCCAAACCCGAATGGGTTTATGGATTGGGTTAGTTTGTGAGTGAGTGTGGGTCTCGAGTTCGGGTTGGTTCAACCCGAATGGGTTCTTGGGTTGGGTTTGCGTGAGTGTGTATTTGGGTAGTCCGTTTAGGTTTGGGTCGGGTCTGACCCTGCGGGTCGCGTATTTGGGTTTCTCTGGGTGTGTAAATGGATAGTCCATTTAGACCGGATCGGTTCAAGTTGACCTGTCAGGTCTGTCAATTATTATTATTATTATTATTATTATTATTATTATTATTATTATTGATATTATTAGATTTTAAATAATTTTAATCATTATAAATGTATTAAAATGTATTATTAGTACATTTACGTTATGGAATATTATTATATAATATTCTTAATATACTAAGTATAATTATAATATGGTAATAATATAATTATTAATTATATGGTAATTTATAAGTATAAAAAAAATAGTTTTAAGGGTATTTAAATGGTATTTAAATACCTATATATATTTATAAATTCTAGAAAATTAGGGTAATGACCATGGGACTATTTTATTATATAATGTAAATTATAAAGCTATTATATTATAGTCTTGGATTTTTAATAATTATTAAGGAGCTATTGTATGAGTATATTAATTATTAAAAATACCAAACGAGCTCCGAAAATTATGAGATAAATACTGGTAGTGTATTTTAATATCTAGTAATTAATAAAAATACTTCTAAGTACTGATTTCATAGTATAGGTGTATTTATGTATTTAAAACCCTTTTCGGGTATATGTTATATTCAATAATTCATAATAAATAATCTAGGATTCTGAAAATTACGTGGCCAGTTCCCAGAGTCTTAGAATAATGTCTAGATCGTTTCCCTTAAGTTTGGTGACCTTTTGACTCGGTCAAAAATACAACCTGTCTTTAGGGCCCACATTAGTGCAATAAGCCCTGTATATTACCTCGTAAAACGCGACGGACTCTGATTTGAGTCTAGTCAATGGCGTTGGACTTAGAATGACACCCAGATAAACCCAAATACGCGACCCGCAGGGTCAGACCCGACCCAACAAAACCTAAACGGACTACCCAGATACACACTCACGCAAACCCAACCCAAGAACCCATTCGGGTTGAACCCCGAACTCGAGACCCACACTCACTCACAAACTAACCCAATCCATATACCCATTCGGGTTTGGATCTAACCCAAACCCGAAACCAAACTTACTAACAAACTAAACCTACTCGTTAACCCAACCCAAACCAGACTTAACCCAAACCCGGACCCAACCATAGACACAGACCAGACCGCCCCGTTTACCCGAACCTAACCCAAAGTCAGCCCGACGGAAGTTTCCAACTAAAACACTAAATGCACACTTTAATGGATTCATTTTAAACTGATGGCATTTCACCCTTTCAAAGCTTTTTGTTAAAAAATGTAGATGGTCATCAAAGGTTGATTTCACTACCACATCATCAATATAGACTTCCATCCACTTTTCGATCATGTCATGAAATATGGCATTCATAGCATATTGGTAAGATGCCATCACCAACTACTAATCCTTCACTTGTTCAGACTATAGGCAAAAGGAAAAGAGGCCCAGGTATGGATCCTGCCACCAAAGCTGATTATGATTCCATCGTCAAATTTGAAGAATTTTATAAGCTAAAATGGAATCCTCTAAAACCTTTTGAGTCAATTTCTGAGGTGAGCTGCATCAGAATCTGACTAAAAAAGGACCGGGTGGAAAGGAAGGCTCATGAATACCGAAAAAAACATGGCAAGACTCCAAACTGGCAGTTACTTTATGCTTCTGCTGAGAATTGGATCAGAATGACCTGCCCTTTTCCACCCTTAGTCGAATTTGGCACTGCGGAACCTGTGGCTCTGACTGATGTGCCTATAGGAGTCACTGTAGTAGGTTATCAGTCTGAACACTCCATTCCCACTACCTGTGGTGGCATCCCTACAATCAATTGTCAGGTTGCTTGGTCATTTCCCAGATTTTCCAGTCATTCTATCCCCTTGGTTTTTGAATTTCTTTAAAAACTTGATACCAAGAAATGTGACTTTTATTTTGTTTTGATGTTATCTTCCCTTATTGCTTCTTTTCTCTTGGTCAGGTTCTCCAAGCCCCACTGCCACTGTATCTTCCAAGAAGAAAATTATTCCTTTGAAGGCTTCCCCTTCCATTCCAATTTGTTGTAGCTGCTGGGACATCAAGCGCTCAGATTATACAGAAACAATGAAGAAAAGCTCTTTGGAGGACACCACCTTTGATCACCCTATTCATCTAGAAGAGGAGGAGACTGAACCCGTCCTGCAGCAAGAAACCCCAAAGACAGCCAAGAAGGCACAACTTAAGGCTCGGGCCCAAAAAAGGATGCAAGATAAGCCAGCATTGAGCAGCTCCTAACCCTCTCTTGACTCCATTCAGAAATTAGAGACTGTGAAAGCAACAGAACTCTCCCCATCTTCTTTAAAGAATCCTTCTCTTGCCAAGGCTTACCCTCTCACTGGCCAAAGTGACACCGAAGTTTCAAAAGATCTTGTGGATGACCCAAATGTTCTCCCCAAAATCTCTCAATGTTCGAAGACTCTTTTTCCTCCACCTCATTCCTTAACAACAGGACTCGGCTCCTTTACTTCGATGGGGCATGCTTCTTCAGATCTTCAGTTATCTACCAACATTAAGGACCTTCGTCTTCGAACCCAAAACCTCAGACAAACCATTGCTTAAAGGCTTGGTTCAGCCCCCTTGCCTTCAAAGCCTAGCTTGACAAAATCCAGTCCAGCTTGTATAGAGGCTAAACTCCAAGCAAGGAACCTTTTGGCTTCTTTACGCTCTTCAACTTTCAAAGAAGCTATGGGACAACAAGAAGCCATTGAGAATGTTGTCTCTCTGCTTTCCAATGATTTTACTGGCTCTTCTTCTTCCTTGCCGTCATTCTCTTTTTTAGAACAATTCAAGAGAATTGCTAGCACCATGGCTGAGGTAACCCAGAAATTGGCTGACGTGAAAGAGCTTTTTGGAAAAAGAGAGGAATTGATTAACCAATGTATTTAATTGGCTAGCACCGCGGAGGCTGGGATGGAAAGTTCTGCCTTACTTTTGGAAGAGATAACAAAAATGAAGGCTGCCCTTAAGAAGATGGAAGCTGACTATGCTATTCAACATGCTGACTTAAAGAAAGTTCCAGAGCAACTTGATCAGTTGATTGACGAGATTTCAGCCTTGAACATCCAAGAAGGAACATGGTTGGCCACTCAAAAGACCGCGAACACTGCCCTGTCCCAGATTGATGAACAATGGACTCAAGCTTTGGTCCTTCTGGCTCCCTTTTTTCCATGATCTCTTCTCCTTTTCCTCCTAGGCCTTTATAGCTTTTTGAGCTTTTGAAACTTTATGTTCTATTAAGTGGCCACAGGGTTAGAATTACTTATGTTGTTTATATAGCCATGTTTGGCTCTAGTATGGCATGCTTATATTCGTATATCAACTTATTTACTTTCATGCCATGCTTTAACAGCTTTGTTAGTCCTTATTCAGCTTTATTAGTCTAAGTTTGGACATTCCTGTCATCCAAATTTTCAGACTGATCAAGAATAACCCTAACATTCTGGGTATTCTCAGCTTCTTGCTCCAAGTGGCGTAAATATAATTCCCATATATAGGGCCTATATTTCTTTAGATATTTTTCATTTATAAGCCTGTTGTGTATTTTCCCATCTAAATTTCTCAAGTGGTAAGCCCCTCATTTTAGCACTTCGTGAATTTCAAAGGGTCCCTCCCAATTAGGAGACCACTTACCCAACCTGTGGTCATTGAGTCATAGTGGCAGAATAGCCTTCATAACTAGTTCTCTAATGGAAAAAGATTTGGTTCTTACTCTTTTGTTATAGGCCTTTTCAGCTCTACGTTTTTGCAACCTAAGATGATCCAGAGCCAAAAGCCTTACCACATCAAGATCTTCTAGTTCCATTAGCATAGCTTGACTATACTCTTCCATATCCAAATCATTTTGCTTAGCCAATCCTAAAGACTTAACCATTAAGTCCATAGGTAACATGGCATCATGACCATAAGTAAATGCAAATGGTGTAGTACCAATGCTTGATCTTTTTGAAGTTCTGTAAGCCCACAAGACTTCAGAAAGTAACTCATGCCAAATTCTAGGATTAATGTTAACCATTTTTTGAATATTCAGTTTAAGGATCTTGTTGGTTGATTCTGCTTATCCATTAGATTAAACATAATATGGGGTTGAATTTAGAACAGTAAAACCATATTCAAAAGCAAATTCCAACATATCGTCCCCAGTAAAAGGAGTGCCTTGGTCAGTCGTAGTGGTTTGTGGCAATCCAAACCTGGTTGTATGGATGAATCCTGCCTTCAACAATCGTTCTACCTCCTCCTTGACCTTCAGGATGATCTCACTTGCCATTCTTCTTGGGGACTACTTGTAAGGCTTATATACTGGTTTTATTGGGTGTTGATGTTCTACCAGACTCTTGTCCAAACCAGGCATCTCATGGTAATCCCAAGCGAAATAATCTTGGTATTGGACCAACAAATCGAGTAATTTTTTTCTTAAAATCCGTTGGAACGAGTTGGCTTATGAATGTTATTCTCTGAGGACCATCTATCCCCCCTAGGTTAACTTCTTCTAATGGATCTTGGACCTCGGCATCACCATCATCCAACTTAGATGGTGCATGTGGTATATCAGATGCTTGAATGTGGTCTAGCACGTCTTGATCAGTCTCTTCCTTCACATAATCTGTTAAACACACTGGTTCATAGACTTGTGACTGTGTATCATCTTGAATTCAGCGCATAATGTCAAGATACACTTCAATATGGTGTTCTTCCATTAAACAACATTGGCAGCTTCAGTATATTCATGGCTTCCTCCACTTACTGTGGGAATGATCCCCTTAGGATGGCCATTCTTGCCAATTCCCCAAAATTGTAATGGTGCTATGATGGGCACCATAATGGACCGAGTCTTAAAGCTGACCCCTTACAAGTTCCAGATGGGCCAATCATAAGATCAAGAGCTAAGAAGTTCAAGGAAGCAATGCAAGGATTGGTACAATCCACTTGGGCTGAATTTGCAAATGTTTCAAGCAAGACTTCAACATTCAAGGTGGGCTTGGAAGAAGAGAAACCAGCTTTAATCCATGTGATACAAGCCACTTAGGCTATTTTATTTATGTTCGCTGGTTTTGGGCATATGGGCCTATTTTATTCATTAATTGGACATCTATTTAGCTTTAAGTTTAAGTTGTTTTGGGCTTGAGTACCTCCAGCTCATTTCTTTTATTTTTATTGAAGGCCTTTTGGGCCCTAGGGTTATTAGATATAAAAACACTCTTGTAGCAATTTTTAATGGCAGATTATGTGAATGAATATTATTCTTCTCAGAGAATTCAGTTTTCTCTTCTTGTTCTTGATTGAACAATCCGAACTTATCAAAGGCATTCCCTTTGTGGCGTTCACACCAAATCTGGGTTCTTAAAACAGGATTTCAACGGGTCTAGATCATCTTTGTGGTTTGATTATTGGCTTTCCTGGGTGATTTACAATCTGATCGTGGGTTCAAGGAATATCAATTCCACGGGTTCACATCATTTGGTATCAGAGCTTAGGCTCCAAATCAGGTCTGACTTATCCATTTTATTTCGTGTTCTTGTTTCTATTTCATTTTTTTTCTGTTCTGTTATTTTCGTGATCTTGTTTCATCTCGTCTTTCTGTTCAATTCGTGTTCTGTTCTTTTCGTGTTCTTGTTTTAGTTCATGTTCGTGTTCTTGATTACGATATGGAATTTCGTATTTAGGGTTGCGAATCTGATCTGCGATTTTTTTTTCTCTTGCTACTTCGTGTTCGTTCATCCTCATGATTTAGGGTTATTTTGGTGCTTTACGAACGTGAACTGTGAAGTCTCCCTGACTATTCAAAAAAAAAAAAGAGTACCAAAACTCGTCTTAAATTTTTTTGTTCATTTGCATTGTCCATGGTCTAAGGAGTCCGAAACTGACCTTACTCCATAATGTGGAAATTTTTTCAAAAAAATTTTGGTTTTTGTGCTGTTCGAAACCTGTCTTCTGTGATCGCTGTTTCTTGGGATAAACTTTGTTTCCCTCTTCAATTGGCTCATATTCATAAAAGAATAAAAAATAAAAAAAATTCGTGATTTTTTCTTTTATTCCTCTCAAAATCTGATTTCTTGTTTCGTTTGCCCTCGTCATATATTTTCTTGAGATCCGTGTCATTTTTTTCCCTATTACTTTCTTGTTTCTTGAATCTATTTCTGGCTGGGATAAAACAAGATTGTGTCTTGATTTAGTTCAATTAGTTCTTGAAAGAACTTGAAAGGGAAAACAATTGAGGTAAAAGGCAAGAGTGTGAGACTAATTTCGGGAAAAAGCTAATTAGAGTGAAACACGAGTGGAGTGACAATTTTTTAGTGTAAACACGAAAGTTATTAAAACTTAGAGAAGTTGCTAAACCCTTATTAATTCATCAAATTGGTAATGGTAATGACACTTTCCTTTGGTTTGATAACTGGCTCCCCCTGGGCCCCTTGTTGGATCATTTCTCTGATAGAGTTGTGTATGATGCTGCTCTTAATATAGATGCTAAGGTTAGTAGCATTGTAAGAGGAATGGAGTGGAATTGGCCTGGCTCAAACTCTTTAGAGCTTAATGAGATTAGACATGTGTTATCAAATTTCTATTCCCCCAATAACAACATGGATTCTATTAAATGGACTACTTCTCCTAACGGAAAGTTCAACACTTTCCTTACTTGGGACCGATTAAGGGAACACGACACTGAAGTTCCTTGGTACAACTCTGTTTGGTTGTCTGGATGTAGCCCAAGACAAATTTTTGTGCTTTGGCTTGCTGCCCAGAATCGTCTTTCCACACATGATAGAATTTATAGTTTTACTCCTGGACCTTTAGTTTGTTTGCTTTGCCAGAATAATATGGAAACTCGTGATCATTTGTTCTTCGAATGTCCTTACTCCTTTTTTGTGTGGCAGGATCTTATGAAAAGATGTGACATCATATGGCAAAATCGAAATTGGATTGCTACTTTGGATTGGATGGGTCAAAGACTGAAAGGAAAAGCTTTTCAACAAGTGATTCCCAAGATATGCCTTGGAGTGACTGTCTATGGGTTATGGAAAGAGAGAAACACCATAACGTTTAAGAAGATCTTCAATCCCCCGAGCATTCTCCTGAAGCAAATAGTTTCTCAAATCACAGCACAAATCAGGGTGAAGTGGAAAAATCATATTAATATTGATAGATATCTTTGTAACTGGTATTAATGGCCTCTTGTGGCTTTTTCTTGGATTTAGTTGTTGTTTGGTTTGGTGGATTTGAGTTGTTAAGGCTTGATTTGGGTGTTGTTTGTGCCTCTTAGGTTGACGTTTGTGCCCTTTGGCCATGGTTGGTGTGAGGTTGCTTTTGCTTTTTGTTCTCTTGTTTTGTGGTATTTCGTGTTGATTACCACATGTTTCCTGTGCTCATTGTATATCCTGGGGTATGCCCCTTGTACATTTGTACTTTCTTTTTTCGTATAATTTACCAATTTTCCGAAAAAAAAAAAATATAATGAGAAGTAGTATTTACCACAAAAAATGTCGTTAAGGTAGTCCTGCTCCCAATGGACATTGTGACTGGGAGTACGCCTTTTTGTTGGACTGATGCCTCGAAAAACCCCACTATGGCCACATTGGCATCTATTAAATCATCACTGGTTTTCTGTAATTTTTTATGCATATGTGAAGGCAACAAGTTAACGGAGGCTCCATTATCTACCAATACTTTGGACACTAGTACACTGTTAAAATTGGCCTTTACATATAATGGTTTCAAGTGTTTGTCCATTCTAGCATTTGGCTTATCAAACACGATAGCCATTTTGTGTTTTGATTTCGAAATTGGCACATTATGAATAGAGGGCGTTAATGTTTGAGCTTTTTCCGTGATGCACACCATAGGCTCTGAGTCATCATTAACGTCCCCTTCTAAACCAACAGGCTGCCAATTAAGAGACACAAAATCCTGCGACATTGTGTAAACCATGTTGTCATAGAAGGATAATAATGATCGTCCTATCTGGAAGGCAACATCATGTTCTATGTTTACACTTTCTGACTAGCCTGAATTTGGGAAATTGACTGTTTGCTAGGCATCAGTCTGGATCTGATCGCTTATAAGAGTTTTATCATCCTGAGACAATACCCTTAGCTCATATTAGGCGAGGTTGTCGTCATCTTCTGAGTGGTCGGAGCTTAAAAGGTTTGTCGGTTGCTCAGTTTCAATCTTAATTTTCCCACTTGGGGGATCTTCATCATCTCGAATCAAGCTTCTAAACTTAGACTGATCAAAGCTATCGTTGTTTGAGGGCTGGCAATTCATCTTCTTTACTATTGCCTGACCATCATGCTCATCAAATTCTAATAAATCACCACCCATTTCTTTAATGGCATCATTTATCTTGGGATCATCCTGATTCCCTAGACTTTCATCAATTTTACGAACCCATTGATTAGATTTTCCTTCAAATCTTTAGAAAAAATGGTTGTTTTTTCATCAGGGCAGCCTTTTTCCGTAGCATACGCCTTTTTTGGGTTCGAGTTAAAAACGATGGGTCTTGGTATTGAGGGAATTTAGGATGCTAGATATACCTCCAATGTCCATCTTATGGTACAGGTGGCAACACCATTCTTGGCTTGATATTAGGATATGTGGCTGGCTCCGGACCTCTTTTTTGACCTTGACTGACTGAACCAGTGGCTTGAGTCTAGGGATGATGATTCATGTGTTTTTGTGGCTTGTTGTGCTTGGTTGGTTGGGGTATCAACACCTCTTTACCCTTGTCAGACCTATCTTTGTTCATCGTAACCCGAAAACCTCCTGGTCGTTGGACCACCTTACCCTGATTGCCTTCTCGTCTAAGGGTTCTTTCAACATTTTCAAGCACGCCATCTTGTTTTTGGAGTGGTACTGCCAACCTCTCTGCGCAAGTGATACAGAGAATTGGTTGTTCGCTAGCCTCTGCTAATTTATGCAAAGACTATCTTGTCATAATGTACTATTCATAAGGATTAGAAGTATGATAATACACTCCCGCCCTTGTTTCGAATGGTGGTGCTTCTGGGTTGAGGCTGCTAGACTGACCTCTAGGCCCTGAAATCTCACTTTTCACCCTTTCTTTTTTAGAAGCATTCTTAATCTGCCATTGCGTCTTGACTAGCTTTGTCATATTGGTAAAATCAGCTATTACCATATTGACATGCGCTTCAGCCATGAATTGGTTTTTGTCAACTTGTTGCATAGGCCTATCATTAGAGAATTTTATGACTCCATTTTTTATCCACTTTTGTATGGACTCACGAAATGTTGTACAATAATTAGTACTATGAGTCCATTTATTATGCCATTTACAAAAAGTTTTCCCTTTTATTTCATCGCTCGATGGCAAATCATGTGTCAATTTTATTTTCTTTTCTTTTACTAACCAATCAAAGACCATGTCAGCCCTGGTAATATCAAAATCATATTTTTTTTGTTAGGCTTATCAGCTTGACTGGTGGTATTCTTTTCTTGTCCTTGGGTTGGTTTATGTAGGACATCACACACGAATGGCTTTTGAGTGGCCATTTCAGCTACATCGCATTCATATGTGTTTTCTTTTTCCTCATCAGCTTGACTTTCATCCTCGATTTCCACCAAATGCGCAGGCTGATGATGTCCCTTGTAATACACACCCCTTGAATGATTTTTCTTTTGATTTTCCTCATCCATCACTTTTTCATATCGTGCCATGGTATCAACAACATGGCACAAGTCAGTAAACTGTTGACCCACAAATTGCACTCTGAGTGTAGATTTCAAATTATCAATGGCTAATCGCACATATTCTTCCTCTGGTAACCTAGCCTTACACCTATTCCGTGAAGATTTAAATCTAGTGATAAATGTTTCTACATTTTCTCCTGCATTTTGTTTTAGTCTAGCTAAATCTGCAATAGTCACATCTGGGTCAGTCTAATAAAACTGACTATGGAAGATTCTTTCCATATCCTGCCAAGTTTGGACAGAACCTGTAGGGAGGTTCACATACCAAGTGAAGGCAGACCCAGTAAATGAATTTGCAAACAACCTTAATTTTTGTAGGAAAAACCAGTTTAAAAATTATTTTAAACACGCAGCGGAAAAGATTCAGTTATAATAACTGATTGGTATCCCAGGATCTACTACTCACTAATTCTATAGATGCGCACAAGAGGGGACAAGATTATACCTTGGTGTCTTGAACCCAATTCTGATATCTTCAACCTTGGTGATGCAGCAACGTCCACTAGGTTGTCTTCACCCTTATGTCTCCTGTGGATGCCTGCCGGAAAGACTAGAGATGGTGGGATCTCTAATATAGAGGATAGGAAGGTTTAGGAAGACTAAAATAGTTTCTGTAGCATCTGGTTAATAAAAATGACAAACTCCTTTTCCAGAACGCAGCTGCCCTATTTATAGATTTCCAGAACCGACCTAGACTTCAAGCGATCAAAGATCTTCGATCGATCGATCCTTTGATCGATCGAACCATTCTCGATCGATCGAGACTGCCAAGACTTCAATCGATCGAACTTGTCTTGACAACTTCCTCATGTGTCTTTCCAAGTATCCTGGCGGAGCTAAGAGTGGGACCTCCTAGGCTCTTTATTGTTGGCTCAGACCGGTTTGTTAATTACCGTGACCAAACTCTTTGATCAACAAACTAACTAACTAGTCAGTTAACGTTTACTCCACTATAAAACGATAACTGAACTCCAACGCAAAAGAACATATCCGAAGCGATAACTAGACTTGTATGTTGTACTAATGTCCCTCTACCTTCAGCATTCGTAATCATATTCAGGTAGTCGGATAACTGTTACTGTCAACCTGAATCATGATTACTTCTTGTATTCCTTGAGTCCCATTCACCTCTCATGATTACCAAACATGTTGATAACTCTTATCAACAAGACTGCAGTACTCAGTAATCGACTTGGTGACATTCTCAAGGGAATGCTTACTCTGAAACAGAGGGTAGATTCTGTCTTGACAATATATGTTCACAACCCTATGAATATGACATACCCAAGATACCCAGGTGTTGATCTTCTATAGACCTCACTGATTGGTAAGTCAAAGCAGCCATATCCACAGTCTGTGTTCATAATCGTCTCAAGATTAAGAACACGTACCTTATACAAGTTATGAGTTCCTATCGACTGATTGACAGTCTTGAGTGTCAATAGGAAAGCTCAGGTCCGTCAATGCACTATAAGCACTAGCATGTTAACTAAGAGTTATACTCTAGTGATTGAGATTAATCACTCCATCCAATGGTAGTTAATCATGCTACAGTGTAAACCTGATGAGATATCCAGTCTCATCATCCACTGTGACACATTCTAAGTAACAAAGAATAGTAATTCGTATCTCACTTGTATGTATCTCATACATACACGAATTACTTACTATGATACTTAAGGATAAGAATCATCTCATGAAAGAAACATACATAACTAAATGTAAAGCTGATATCCATATAATAAAATGTCAATGTCTCATATATAAAGTAATGGTTTGAGGGCACAAACCCAACAATTTTAACATATCATAATATGAAACCTCACCACATTGTGCCGTGAAATGGGCGATGTGCTCTAAAGTAGTTTATCTATCCCCCACCAGAGAACAAAGTGAACTCATGTATTCTAAAGTATCTAGGGAACTCGAACATCCTATCAATAAAATCTAGATATGGTTTATGATATTGTGGACATGTGGGGGCCCTAAACGCTCCACCAAACTATGTCCTCAACTGGTCATTGACTTGCTCCCTAACTTGCCCATGTACCTGTTCTCTGATTACATTTATCACTTCATCCCTATTTATCCCCACAGGAATATGGCGCTGAATATCAGGGTGATAAGGATTACGTACCTCATTTCCAGCAGGCTGATGGATTAAAAAATCAGGCATGCCGTTGTGTGCTATAGGTGGTTGAAATTAGACTCCAGTTGGTACTATTGGTTGTTGGTACCCTCCAATGTGTCCTAAAAATGGCCTAGGTTGCCCCCCAGTCTGCAATGCTGACTGTTGCTGCCCCCGAGTCTACCCTGTTGGCTGTTGCTGCCCCCTAGTCTGCCATGTTAGTTGATACCACCCCCTAGTCTGATGAGTCTGCACATGAGATGAACTTACCGAGTGGGTCCCTGTTTGGACAGGTAAACTTGTGTTTAGTAGCGGTGGCTGGGTTGAAGACCCTCCCATTGAGAAAATAGCAGTATGTGGGTGAGAACCCTCATAATAACCAGGTCGATGAACTGGATCCATCATTTATCCAACTTGGAATTCAGGGTTAGTGCTGCTACTAAGACCATTCGATGGCCATTGAACACCTACATGCCCCACACTATGTCCCGATTGGTTACTTAAACTTGATGTATGGTCAAACATACTTGATCCAAGATGAGTCGAAAAACTAGGCACTGGAGGCCGGGTTAGGACCTTCACATTCCTATAACTCAGTTTGTGGAGCCTGATTTGTAGGAATCTGCACAGACTCTTTTTGGGCACTACCTTTTAAAGAAGATGCTGGACCAAATTTTTCCATCATGTACGACATCTGCCGGTCAATACTCTTAGTAATTTGATCTACCATTTTCTACATCATGTCCGTAAATGGTTTCACAATTGTGGATGTTTGCTGTGAATTGGCATGAAGCCAATCATACAGCGCACTGTCCAAATTAAAACGCATTGCTGATGCGTATTCTTTCAGAGCCTATTGGTTTGGTCCACTTGTAGTGGTCTCAACATTTCCAGGCTGTTGTTGGAGCAAATCATGACTGCCATTGTGAAACTGATCACTCTCTTCAGCATTTTCTTCCACTATCGGCGCACCCATCTCTGGTAGCACTACGACCCCTTTATCTTTTGACAAGTTCTTCATTGGTGGCATGATGAATTACTCAATTCTTCACAAAAGGTCCCACTGGGCGTGCTAAAATTTGTATGGAGAAAAATTTTGTAATTGCTAAAGTGCTGGCGTGCCAGACAAATGTCCTCTTTGAAATGAACAATTTGACGAATCAGACGAGTTAGAGAAATAGAGGAACGAAATTTCTCCAAAATAGGTTCAAATTGCCTCAACCAAAGATTAAGGACTTGGAATGCGAAGGGAACTGGGATTAGCTTAGAGGAAACAGAGTATGAATTCCATTAAACTATTCATCAAACAAAGTACAATTAG
This sequence comes from Hydrangea macrophylla, assembly GCA_033977485.1. Classification (NCBI taxonomy): domain Eukaryota; kingdom Viridiplantae; phylum Streptophyta; class Magnoliopsida; order Cornales; family Hydrangeaceae; genus Hydrangea; species Hydrangea macrophylla. The sequence goes on from CM066997.1 coordinate 56,496,825, forward strand.
AAGTGAAGATTTCGTCTTCTAACTGAAGTCTAATTACAAGGCTACTCCTAAATAAACAGGTAATCTAAAGATAAAGGAAATAAATGACAAAAAAGTAAAGAAAATGTTAAGTGTTCTTGATCTCTGGGATCTCATCTTCTCCTTTCTTCGTTCCTTTAAATAGACAACAACAGTGGTAACCGCTGCCCCTATGCTAAGAAACTGCCCACTATCTCCATGATTTCAGAATCATGGGCTTTATCCAAACCCACTCTTGTTACTACTTTGTGTCATACGTGTCATTCGTTTACCTCAACATACCCGTCAATAACTTCCTTTACACTAACATGGCTTGATTCCTTTATTATGGTACCGTTATGTTGCATCAGCCTCCTTTCTCATCAGCCTGCCTCTTGTACACACTTCACGCCTTGCTGATTCTCAGATTTGGTGGGCTCTACTTTTAATATTATTTCGTGGTGCAAATAATGCCCCCCACTGAGCATACCAAAATTGTATGGCTGAGAATCTATAAATACGAGTGCGGGCGTGCCAAACAAATATCCTATTACATTGTGAACAATTTGACGAATCAGACGAGTGAAGGGACAGAGGAACGAAGTCTCTTCAAATAGGCTCAAGTTGGTTTAACCAAAGATTAAAGACTTAAGATATGAGAAATATTGAGATTAGTAAAAGAAGTAACATTGATAGATTTCTATTAAATCTCTTACAAACAAGGTTCAATCAGAATTGGTAATCACGTCTCCTAATTGGAACTCGACTATGAATCTACTCCTAGAGCAAGTAAATAAACTAGAATTGAAAGACAAAGGAAACATACAGTGCAAAATACAAAACTGCTAAGTGTTCTTCTCGATCGGGGATCCCTTCTCACTTCCATTATGTTTCCTTATATAGATCGTAGTGACCATAATCGCTGCCTAACAGTTAAGAAACCACCCACTATTTCCATGATTTGGGAATAGTGGGTCTCATCCATAATCGCACATGCTACGAGCTTATGTTTATACGTGTTGTTATTCTGATTCGACATAATTGCGAATAACCGTCATGTCATTGACATGGCAAATGCGTTGGGTCACATCATTTGTTATGTCGCATCAGCCTGCTTTTCCCATCAATTTGCTTTCATGCCCATTCCACATGTAATTCCCAATTGATTTAGTGGGCCCACTTCACTTTTTATTTTATGGTATAAACAGATCTAAAAAGAAAATTATTTGTCTACTCCGGGCCATGACATAGTGGAAGTAGCTGTAGGGGTGGTTTTTACCCGCATTGAGGTTTTCCATGTAAAACTTCCGTGTTCTTGTGCTTAATCTATTTTCCATGTGACTAATTTTCAGATATGTTCTTGAAAAAAATTGAATTAATAATTAATTAGAAAAAGACCTATTCTCCTCCTCGAGGTCAATCGGTATAACAGTGGGCACCTTTTCAAAAGAACCCCCACAAAAGCAAAGCTAAACCTGAAATAAACCCTAATTAGGAGATAAAAATCTTAGAAACTAATGAAGAGGCCCAAAATTCTAGTGATTCCTCAAGATCAACCACTCTAAGCCAACTAAAAAGATCAAATGAAACACTAAATTAATGCCCTTCAACCTTTTGCTTGCATCAAATTCACACACACAGATAGTGAAAATAGGAGATGGGGAGTGACAAGCGGGGGTATTTGTAAAATACAACTGCGCTAAAAGAAGAAAATGTACTGATTTAGTTTACAATTCCTTCATTTATCTGCAATTTGAATTACAATGCCAGTTTGTACACAATTTGATTAATCTATGATAAGTTGTGTGTTTTAGCTGTAATTCGTGCAGACTACAGTTGCTGTGTAAAGAATTAGATGAAAAAGATAAAAGGGAGTGCTGAATTTGAATGAAGACAAGTCAAGGATGAAAAGTGAACCTTGATCGATTGAAGACTATTCGATCGATCGACGGTTCGATCGATCGAGAAAGTTCAAGCGCTCGAAGACTCCAAAAGTTCAATCGATCGATGTCTGTTCGATCGATCGAACATGGATTTTATCAGGTTTTACGCGCACGCAGCAGAAGCGGGTTTTTAACCCTAGCATTAGGTTTTAAGTATATATATTCGTATTGTAAACGTCCAGGAGGACGCCCACTTTTCATTTTCATCAGTTTATAGAGAGTAGAGAGTTTTACTTTGTGATTTTTGTAGGTTTTCATCAAGAATATACATTGGTTGTTTGGATTTCTCATTAGTTCAATACAAGTATTCGTTTCCAGGTTACTTTATTTACTTTTTGCACTTAGTTTATAGAAGTTTACTCTGGTATTCAGTAGTCTTGCATGTTAGATATAGTTATAAAGATAGTTTTCATAGATTTTATGCAAAAATTGCAAACAAACACACCTTTAATGGAACTTTACGTTAAAACTGAATCTGAGACACTTCAGACGATGTTTGAGTAGTCCCCAGGTTGGGAGATCACGATGAAACAGTGATCTCAAGCCTCTGCCAAGCAGCAGAATAATCCCTGTGCTCGATCGATCGAGAAATCTCGATCGATCGAAAAACAAATGCAGTCGAGCGATCAAAGTCAGTTCGATCGATCGATCGAGAGATGAAGATATTCGATCGATCGAAAGCGCATCGATCGATTGAACTCTCTGATTCTTGAGGACATTCTATGCAGTATTTCCAGACTTTCTGTTTTACTGATTTGTTATCAAATTGTCCCGAAACGCTCAGCTTGTCAAAACAGTCTGTAAACTTTAAGCCTTGAGGCATTTTTCTTCAATATATTTTGCAAACCACCCTCAATGCTAATACTATTGTAGGTGAGAGTCTAAACTATTGTTTTAAACCACTTTTGTGTATTTCAAACTCCATTGTGATGATATAGTCCCGGTCATGAAAGGACTATAGATTCTTTATTCTAAAAGAAATACTGAATACTGTAAAGAATGTACTCCATTGAGCTTCAACGTAATTGCATGGTAGATGGCTAGGTCGCGGTGGATTCGTGTAAAGAATCTTTTTAATTAAGAAAAATACATTTTAAATCATTGCTTTAGTTAATTAGTTAGTAATTAGTTAATCTAGTTTAATTGCTTTACTTTTAGTAGTTGTTAAACCGTGGAACTTTGTGTTCTACACTCCTTTAAAATATTGAATTTTATTTTCTGGTTTGAGATTAATCTAAGTAATTAGTTTACCACCTTGCCTGTGGGATCGACCTGGACTTATCCAGTATTACTTGCACGATCACCTACACTTGGGTGTTGCACAAGAGATCACAACTATTTAGTCTTGTCAAGTTTTTGGCGCCGTTGCCGAGGAAGGCGACAAGCAAACGCTTCGATTACCTCAATCTTTCCTTATCTTTTTCCTGTTTTTCTTTTTCTTTCGTTCTTTAGATTAAAATTTTTCTTAGGATCTTTCCCTTTATGTCCGATAATTCCATCGAAGGAATTTACGGATACCCATTCTATTCATCCAGTTCATCTAGTTCTATTAACCCCATAGTTACACCGATCGATTCAATGGCTGATAATCAAAGCAAAAACGGCGATAATGTGGTTGTACCAATTGACGATTCACTGCGTCCTTTGTGTGACCTCATGACATTCGAACACGCGCCTACGACGTCTTGTATTCTCATTCCACCTCATGCAGGCGAATTTCAATTTCGCAATGGAATGATTCAACTCCTTCCTACTTTTCATGGAATGGAGAGCGAGAAGGCGTATCTACATGTCAAGGATTTTGAGGATGTTTGTAAAATTTTCTCACAGAATTGTCCTGTAGACGTAACATGTCTAATGCTATTTCCTTTCACTTTGAAGGATAAAGCAAAAGCGTGGTTACTCTCCTTGAAGCCAAACTCCATCTACACCTGGCATGCGATGAACACTGCTTTCTTGAAGAAATTCTTTCCACCTCGCATGACCACTGAGCTTAAACGACAAATAAATTCTTACAAACAAAAGAGCAATGAAACATTCACCCAAACTTGGGAACGTTTCAAGGATTTGCTACTTTCATGCCCACATCACGGGTACGAGAAATGGCGAACCATTAGCTACTTTTATGAACGATTAAATGGTGAAACTAAGAAATTGGTCGAGACCATGAGTTTAGGGCCGTTTCTTCGCAAAAACACGGAGGAAGCTGAAGCTCATTTTGAGTGGCTAGCTGAACACGCTCATGAGTGGTCAAATTCAGATGATGTCCCACGCTCCCAAATATCCTGTGTGGAAGAAAAAAGTTTATACCAACTTAAAAGTGAGGATCATCAAATAAATAAGTATGAAGAACTAGCAAAGAAAGTGGAAGAATTGGGGATGAAAGGAGAGAGTTCTAGGCAGTTTTTGCCTGAAGAACCGTGCGGCACATGCAACATGCTGGGACACACTAGTCAATACTGTCCCAATGTGCCGTATTTTCAAGAACAACCCCCCATGGAAATGAATGCCATGCAAGGGTATAGGGGGGCGGGGAATTCCTACAATAATTACAATACGCAAAATAATAACAATAGATGGAATCACCCCGGGTTCGATTGGAAAAACAATGCTGGTACCCGAAACCAATTTCAACAACAACAGCCCTACAATAACAATAATCAATACCAAGGGCAATACAACAGGCAGTCCCAGCCATTCCAGTAAAATAGAGCAAATAACTACAACAACGCTCAACCCCCTAATAATCAACAAGCAAATATCTATGTGCCACCTCATAAGAAGGTGCAAGAGGAAGATCCACTCTCTAACGTAAATTTAACACAACAGTAAATTCAAATGATGAGGAAAATGTCCGTGACATTAGAGAGGATGGATGCACGTCAAGAGGGTTCGAGTGGCACATTTCCCGCTCAACCGCTTCCAAACCCTAAGGGATACAACAATGGTGCCCCTAATCATGAACAAGCAAAAGCCGTGACTACACTAAGAAGTGGCAAAGTCATAGGGCAAAACAGGCCTCATTCTACTCCCGAGGAGTATGAAGAGGAGGAAGTGGTGACAAGGAGCAAACCATCTACTCAAGTAGAAGAGTCGTCCACTAATGACAAACCATTATAACTAAATAAGGACACTCCTAAAGAAGTAGAAGAAGTTGAGAGAAGGCCCGGAAAGGAACCTGTCATTGACGAATTACCTAAATGCCCCTTCCCTGCGCCTTACCCTCAAAGGCTTAAGAAACCCCAGAACGAGGCAAAGAATAAGGAGTTTTTGGAGTTATTCAAACAAGTTAAAATTAATCTCCCACTCCTTGATGCAATCAAACAAGTGCCAGCTTACGCTAAGTATTTAAAGGACTTATGCACGGTCAAGAGGAGGCAAAGTGTAAAGAAACATGCTTATGTCGCTTGCCAAGCAAGCGCAATCATTCAAAATGAGTTGCCTCCAAAGCTTAAAGACCCGGGCACCCCAACTGTCTCGTGTAGAGTTGGGAATCAAAGGATAGACAATGCACTCCTCGATCTAGGAGCTAGCGTAAACTTGCTGCCATACTCAGTCTATAAACAACTAGGGTTGGGGTGAACTCAAACCTACCCGAGTTGCATTACAATTGGCAGACAGGTCAGTCAAATATCTTAGAGGAATACTGGAAGACGTTCTGGTACAGATTGATACATTTGTCTTCCCGGTCGATTTTATGATTCTGGACACTGAACCTGTGTCTAACCCATGTTCACAAATCCCGGTGATCTTTGGACGTCCATTCCTCAACACCATTGATGCCACAATCAAAATAAGAAGTGGTATTATGACCATATATAGGGCCTATATTTCTTTAGATATTTTTCATTTATAAGCCTGTTGTGTATTTTCCCATCTAAATTTCTCAAGTGGTAAGCCCCTCATTTTAGCACTTCGTGAATTTCAAAGCCCTCCCAATTAGGAGACCACTTACCCAACCTGTGGTCATTGAGTCATAGTGGCAGAATAGCCTTCATAACTAGTTCTCTAATGGAAAATGATTTGGTTCTTACTCTTCTGTTATAGGCCTTTTCAGCTCTACGTTTTTGCAACCTAAGATGATCCAGAGCCAAAAGCCTTACCACATCAAGATCTTCTAGTTCCATTAGCATAGCTTGACTATACTCTTCCATATCCAAATCATTTTGCTTAGCCAATCCTAAAGACTTAACCATTAAGTCCATAGGTAACATGGCATCATGACCATAAGTAAATGCAAATGGTGTAGTACCAATGCTTGATCTTTTTGAAGTTCTGTAAGCCCACAAGACTTCAGAAAGTAACTCATGCCAAATTCTAGGATTAATGTTAACCATTTTTTGAATATTCAGTTTAAGGATCTTGTTGGTTGATTCTGCTTATCCATTAGATTAAACATAATATGGGGTTGAATTTAGAACAGTAAAACCATATTCAAAAGCAAATTCCAACATATCGTCCCCAGTAAAAGGAGTGCCTTGGTCAGTCGTAGTGGTTTGTGGCAATCCAAACCTGGTTGTATGGATGAATCCTGCCTTCAACAATCGTTCTACCTCCTCCTTGACCTTCAGGATGATCTCACTTGCCATTCTTCTTGGGGACTACTTGTAAGGCTTATATACTGGTTTTATTGGGTGTTGATGTTCTACCAGACTCTTGTCCAAACCAGGCATCTCATGGTAATCCCAAGCGAAATAATCTTGGTATTGGACCAACAAATCGAGTAATTTTTTTCTTAAAATCCGTTGGAACGAGTTGGCTTATGAATGTTATTCTCTGAGGACCATCTATCCCCCCTAGGTTAACTTCTTCTAATGGATCTTGGACCTCGGCATCACCATCATCCAACTTAGATGGTGCATGTGGTATATCAGATGCTTGAATGTGGTCTAGCACGTCTTGATCAGTCTCTTCCTTCACATAATCTGTTAAACACACTGGTTCATAGACTTGTGACTGTGTATCATCTTGAATTCAGCGCATAATGTCAAGATACACTTCAATATGGTGTTCTTCCATTAAACAACATTGGCAGCTTCAGTATATTCATGGCTTCCTCCACTTACTGTGGGAATGATCCCTTTAGGATGGCCATTCTTGCCAATTCCCCAAAATTGTAATGGTGCTATGATGGGCACCATAATGGACCGAGTCTTAAAGCTGACCCCTTACAAGTTCCAGATGGGCCAATCATAAGATCAAGAGCTAAGAAGTTCAAGGAAGCAATGCAAGGATTGGTACAATCCACTTGGGCTGAATTTGCAAATGTTTCAAGCAAGACTTCAACATTCAAGGTGGGCTTGGAAGAAGAGAAACCAGCTTTAATCCATGTGATACAAGCCACTTAGGCTATTTTATTTATGTTCGCTGGTTTTGGGCATATGGGCCTATTTTATTCATTAATTGGACATCTATTTAGCTTTAAGTTTAAGTTGTTTTGGGCTTGAGTACCTCCAGCTCATTTCTTTTATTTTTATTGAAGGCCTTTTGGGCCCTAGGGTTATTAGATATAAAAACACTCTTGTAGCAATTTTTAATGGCAGATTATGTGAATGAATATTATTCTTCTCAGAGAATTCAGTTTTCTCTTCTTGTTCTTGATTGAACAATCCGAACTTATCAAAGGCATTCCCTTTGTGGCGTTCACACCAAATCTGGGTTCTTAAAACAGGATTTCAACGGGTCTAGATCATCTTTGTGGTTTGATTATTGGCTTTCCTGGGTGATTTACAATCTGATCGTGGGTTCAAGGAATATCAATTCCACGGGTTCACATCATTTGGTATCAGAGCTTAGGCTCCAAATCAGGTCTGACTTATCCATTTTATTTCGTGTTCTTGTTTCTATTTCATTTTTTTTCTGTTCTGTTATTTTCGTGATCTTGTTTCATCTCGTCTTTCTGTTCAATTCGTGTTCTGTTCTTTTCGTGTTCTTGTTTTAGTTCATGTTCGTGTTCTTGATTACGATATGGAATTTCGTATTTAGGGTTGCGAATCTGATCTGCGATTTTTTTTTCTCTTGCTACTTCGTGTTCGTTCATCCTCATGATTTAGGGTTATTTTGGTGCTTTACGAACGTGAACTGTGAAGTCTCCCTGACTATTCAAAAAAAAAAAGAGTACCAAAACTTGTCTTAAATTTTTTTGTTCATTTGCATTGTCCATGGTCTAAGGAGTCCGAAACTGACCTTACTCCATAATGTGGAAATTTTTTCAAAAAAATTTTGGTTTTTGTGCTGTTCGAAACCTGTCTTCTGTGATCGCTGTTTCTTGGGATAAACTTTGTTTCCCTCTTCAATTGGCTCATATTCATAAAAGAATAAAAAATAAAAAAAATTCGTGATTTTTTCTTTTATTCCTCTCAAAATCTGATTTCTTGTTTCGTTTGCCCTCGTCATATATTTTCTTGAGATCCGTGTCATTTTTTTCCCTATTACTTCCTTGTTTCTTGAATCTATTTCTGGCTGGGATAAAACAAGATTGTGTCTTGATTTAGTTCAATTAGTTCTTGAAAGAACTTGAAAGGGAAAACAATTGAGGTAAAAGGCAAGAGTGTGAGACTAATTTCGGGAAAAAGCTAATTAGAGTGAAACACGAGTGGAGTGACAATTTTTTAGTGTAAACACGAAAGTTATTAAAACTTAGAGAAGTTGCTAAACCCTTATTAATTCATCAAATTGGTAATGGTAATGACACTTTCCTTTGGTTTGATAACTGGCTCCCCCTGGGCCCCTTGTTGGATCATTTCTCTGATAGAGTTGTGTATGATGCTGCTCTTAATATAGATGCTAAGGTTAGTAGCATTGTAAGAGGAATGGAGTGGAATTGGCCTGGCTCAAACTCTTTTTATTTTTTTCGGAAAACGGTAAATAGATTCCAAAAAAAGGGGATGTACACATGTACAAGGGGCATACCCCAGGATATACAACAAAGCACAACGCATAAGGACAAGTGGCAAATCAAACCACTAAAATAGCCTCAACGGCCAAACGAAAATGGGACAAGACAAAACCCTAAACAAGCAAATAAAACAAACCACAAAATGCCTCAATAGGCCAAAAAACCAACACATGAACCAGAAAGGATCAACTTAAAGAAACAAAACAAGGTGAAAGCCATGCCAACACCAAGAAGAAAAACATCAAAGAACAAAGACCACCAAAATTAATCCCAATTTCTAAGTAAGGCTTCGAGTTGGTTGTGCCTCTTCCATTTGATCCTGATTTGAGCATTGATTTGTGAGGCAAAAATCTTCAATAAATGCTCTTTAGGAGTGGGGGCATTCTGAAAAGTTCTTCTATTTCTCTCTTTCCATAGGCCATAGATGGTAACTCCCAAGCAAATTCTGGGTATCAAATGATGAGAAGTCTTCCCTTTCCAATGTTGGATCATCCAAGTAATCGTGTTATCCCAAGGGGTTCCATTCCACACTAAGTTACACCTCATCATCAAATCCTGCCAAATGAAATTGGAATAATTACAATCAAAGAAAAGATGCTCATGAGAGCCCATATTTTGAAGGCATAAAGCACAAGCTAAAGGACCAGGAGTAAAAGTGCAAATTCTATCCTGGGTGGCAAGTCTCCTCTGAATGGCAAGCCATAAAATAAAGTTCTGTCTAGGGGTACACACAGAATTCCAGACAAAATCATGCCATGGAACATTAGGAGTAGAAGGCCTAAGGTGGTTCCAGACATTGGAGAAGTTAAACTTTCCATTAGGAGAAGTGGTCCAAACAATTTTATCTTGCATGACAGTAGGCTTATAAAAATTGGTCAAAGAAGTCCGAACTTCATTAAGGCCAATAGAAATTGTAGATGGCCAATTCCAATCTAAATGAGAAACAATGGTTGCCACTTTAGCATTGGGAGCTATGGCAGCATCATAGGCAATTCTAGAGGTATAAACCTCAAATAAAGGCCCACAAGGGAGCCAATTGTCATGCCAAAGAGATGTATGTAAGCCATTTCCAATTTTATGTCTAATTAAAGGCCTGGCTATATTCCTGAGTTTTAAGAGCTTACGCCAATACCAAGAGCATTTACCAGGGGCTTTCACCTCCCAAATGCTTTTGGTTTTGAGCATGTACATGTGGACCCATTGCTTCCATATGGAATTATTAGCAGGATCAAGAAGGTTCCCTAAATGTTTAAGATTAAGCACAATATTAGTAATGAAAATATCCTTGAAACCGAGGCCGCCTTCTTTTTTGGGTTTACAAACTTTCGCCCAAGCAATTTTTGCACCATGGGCTTTATCTGTAGTTCCACTCCAAAGAAATCTGCTTAAACATTGTTCCACCTGTTTTAGGACACTTTTAGGTAAGATAAACATGCCAGACCAATACAATTGAATACCAGATAAAACAGAATGGATAAGCTGAGTCCTACCTGCATAAGACAGGAATTTGGACTTCCAAGAGTTAATACGAGAGCAAATCTTAGAAATAAGCTCTTCACAATGAAGTTTCTTTAATTTAGTTGTTATCAGAGGAACACCTAAATACTTTAAAGGAAGACAACCTTTAGAAAATTGGAGTTCATTGAGCAACTCATTTGCCAAATAATCATCCATCCCAGAAAAGAAAAGACAGCTTTTAGAATTGTTGGCTTGCAAGCCAGAGATATCATAAAATTGGTTCAAAGTACGTCTAATAAGCTTAGCAGATTCCAAGTCTCCATTTAAAAGAATAATTAAATCATCTGCAAAGCAAAGGTGTGAGATTTTCATTTTATCGCATTGCCAGTGAAAGGGAAAGAAATTATTCTGGATATTGAAATGGAGAAGTTGGCTAAAGGAGTCCATAATAATCACAAATAAGTAGGGAGAAATAGGATCTCCCTGCCTAAGCCCTTTGGCTCCATCAAAGTATCCCACAGATTCACCATTAAAACTAATGGAGTACCTGGGAGTAGAGATACAAGCTTGGATCCATTTTCTTATCAAAGGTGGAAAGCCCAAAACATTAAGAAGGTCAAAGAGGAAGGTCCAGTTAACATGATCATAAGCTTTCATAAGGTCCACTTTGGCGGCCGCCCTAGGTCTACCACCAATCTTATGGTAATCTCTTAAGAGGTCTTGAGCAAGCAAAACATTATCACTTATTTTTCTCCCTTTAACAAAAGCAGACTGTGCTTGATCGATAAGATTGGGGAGGACCAATTGGATTCTATTAGCAATAATTTTGGAGATGCATTTGTAGATAGTATTACAGCAGGATATAGGCCTAAAGTCGCCCATCTTAGAAGGATTAGGGACTTTAGGGATCAAGGCAATAATAGTAGCATTAGATTCTCTAAGCATTTCTCCCGTAGTAAAAAATTCAGTAATAGCTTTACTGATGTCATGTCCCACAGTAGGCCAAGACTGTTTGAAAAAATAAGCATTAAACCCATCAGGACCTGGAGCTTTATTATTATGTAAAGAGAAAAAAACATCTTGAATCTCTTCCGAGGTAGGAATTCTATCAAGACTCGGTAAAAGGTTCTCAGGGATCCTTTTATGGATAAACGTCCTTAAAAACCCAATGCCAGGATATTGATTCACTGCGGGGGTACCCAGCAAATCATGAAAGTATCTAATAGCTTCAATTTTGGCTTCATCCATGTTACAGGTAAATTGGCCATTCGGTTTTTCCAATTTAAAAATTCTTTTTCTATTTCTTCTATCTTTGACGTAATTAAAGAAATATCTAGAGTTTTTGTCACCTCCCTCCAACCATTGCAATCTGGATTTCTGTTTTAGAGTTTCCTCCTCAATCCAAATTGAATCATAAAAAGTTTTCATGCACAATTTTTGCTTGGCTATAAGAGCATTATCATGAGGCTGTTTAAGGAGCTCAGATTGAACATTTTCCAACTCTTCTCTGGCTTTATCAGCCTGAAGTTTTTCTCTACCAAAGAAAGGCTTGGTGAATCTTTTTAGGTCATGCTTGACATTCCTAAGTTTATGACAAACCTGGTATTGGAGAGTACCTCTCACACTAGAGTTCCAGGCTTGGGAAACAACCTCAGAGTAATTATCCATCTGAGGCCAAAAATTGTAAAATTTAAAAGCTCTACCCTTCCTTCTAGCAATTTTATCGACACAAGTAATAATAGAGGAGTGGTCAGAGATACCTGGCTTGTGAAAGTGAGTATAGGAATCAGAGAAGTTGTCCAGCCAGACTTGATTAACTAAAACTCTATCCAATTTTCTTTCAGTAAAATCAGGCTTACCATATCTTCTATTACACCAAGTAAAGAACTCCCCAGAAAATCTCAGATCAGAAAGACAAAGATGATTAACAAGATTAATAAAATCACGAATATCAGAGTTCAAACAAGCATTAGCATCAGATATCTCAGAGGTATTTAAAACAACATTAAAATCCCCCAAGACAATATGGTTAGGATCGTTAGGCCTCATAGAATTAGAAATAGAAGTTAACGTATCCCATAGATTAAGTCTCTCGGAGCCAGTATTAGCCCCATAAACAAAAGAGGCTTCAAAAGAGATACTAAGATCATAACTTTCAATATGCGTATGAATAACTTGGGGATGAATCCTAAGAATAGAGAGGTTAACTTTGTCTGGGTTCCAACCAACCCATATTCTACCAACTGAAGTGGTAGAACTATTGGTAACGAGGTTCCAATTATTAAAAATGTTATGTTTGATCAAATCTTCATTTAAATTTCTAACTTTAGTTTCAACAATACCAATAACGTCCAGGTTATTTTCAGCAATGAACTTAGCAACCTCGAATTGTTTAGAGGGTTGGTTGAGACCCCTTATATTCCAGCAGCTTATTATCATTAAGAACGTTTATGTGTATTTTTCCTCTTTCCAGAGGAGTTGCTCTTACTCTTATTTCCTTTTCCTTGCGACAACGACTGCTTATTAGTAAAAATGGGAGAAGTAACAGGAGATTTCTGACATGTCTCCATGTTTGGAATATGAGCAGAGTTACTTGAGCTAGGCAGTGAATTTGGGGAGGGGTCGAAATTTGAAGAGTCTTTAACCCCATCTGAAATCTTCGTCTGAGGGCCTGCTGATCCATCAGTAGAGTCTGGCCTTGGGTTAGCAGCACAAGTCTGGGTATTAGAAACACTCATTTCTGTTGAAATTTGAACACCTTCACCATCCATAGAAACATTTTGATCAGTGTAGGACAGAAGAAAATTCATATCTGCCACATTGTCTTCCTCAACTGGAATAGGGATGGTGATTGGACTTTGTATTTCCTCAACACTAGCTTTACTATTGGTGTTGCCTTCTGGAGCTTCTAGGCAGGTTGATACTGGAACAATATTGGAACTTGAAGTACCCCCACCTTCTACAATATTTGGATCTCTATTAGCAATCTCATCAACTGCCTCCGTATCAGCTAATAAGGGAGAGAACTGGTTACAATCCCTTCTCTGACCTAAGTCTTCTAACTTTGGAGAAATAGGAACTAATTCAGGATGGGTTACAATATTATCTCCTACTGAATTGGAAGCATGAACAACTTCAGTGTATGTAGAAGAAGACAGACCCGTAGCAGTATCAACATTATTAAATTTCCCTTTCCCCTTATTCTGCCATGCACCATCATTAGAATCCTGAGAGATATATTGGCCTTTCTGAGAAGGGATATGAGGTTTCACAATCTTTGCACAATCGTGACCGAACCTCTTACATTTAGCACATCGTAAAGGCGTCCATTGGTAATGAACTGGGAGATAAATTGGATCAATTTCACCTGTGAGAGGATCTTCAAAATCAATAATTACTTCTTTGAGTAAGTCTTGCTTGGCATTTAGTTCAATACAAATTCTGGCATAGGAAATTCTTCTGCATTCAGCAGTCATTTTTGCAACATGTAAAGGTTTCCCTATTGCACTAGCAATGTAGCTCAATCCCTGAGGATTCCAAAGTTCAAGTGGGATATTGTGAATATGCACCCACACTGGAATAGTAGTGATAGACTCCTTGGACAGTGTGAGGCCGGATTGCCACTGTCTTAAGATGATTGGCTGTCCACTAATGTGCCATGGACCTCCTTCCAGGATGGCCAAACTCTCTTCTAGGCTATTGAATTTGAAAAAGAAAAATCCAGAATCTGTAGCTACCATATCTTGTAGTCCCAGCTTTCCCCATAATCTGTTAGTGGCATTTTTCACATAAGAAAAAGGGAGTTTCTTCCCAATAAAATAGCCCACTAAAGAGTTGTTCCAGACATGGCTTCCATCAATATAAACCTCCTTAGGAATCTTGATATGCTGCCCTTCAGTACCTTCCCGCGGCTTAATGTAATTGAGCTTGAACCCCAACTTCTCTTTTTTAGTTACAAGGGAAGCCCAAGACTTAGTTTGAGTGGGATCAATTAAACTGCCAGCTTGACCAATAAGCTTGGTTGAGGAGTTAACAGGCAAGGTAGTATTCTCGGTGTCATGCTTACAAGAATTACAATTTTGGACTCCAACAACTGTAGTTTGGTTTGTAGATGAAACTGCTGCGCATTTTGTTGAGCAGGGGGCATAAGTGTAGAAACAAACTTAGTTTTAGACCCTAACCCTGCTTCGGGACCCACCACTTTGACTTTAACTTGTGATAACCCTGCATCATCCGTAGGGCCCCCACCCATTTGTGCTTGGTCAGTGGACAAGGCGCCGGATTCTGCGGGATTGGCAGAGGAGCCCATGTGACCATGAGGGGCTAGGATAAGGTTAGCGTGTAGAGGCTGGTTATGGGACTCCACGCGCCCAAGAAGCTGGTCAGACTTAGGATTATTTGCCGACAGAGTTCCTGAAAATGCGGGTAAAGCTGGCATTCCCACATGCGCACTAACAGCCGTGGGTAATGGGGTTTGAACCCCTCTAATGTTACCGTTTGGTTTAACGGTAATATTATTTGGCTCAAACACTTTGGAAAACGTGCTGCTTTCTACGACTGGATCAACAGAAGGATTTAAAAAATTAATGAGAGTTGAGTGTTGACCACAGACTCCACTAAAACTTCCGGGAACTATGATGTTCTTATCAGGGGAACCAACAGGACCCTCCACCATTCCAGGATTTGGGAAAGGAGCTCCAAGACATAGATCAAAGGGTTCAAACTGAGTTTCCTTCCAATTTTTCCCTCCTGTTTTCCCATTTCCTTGCTTGGATCTGTTGGTTTCTTGCTGAAGCTTAATCCTCTCCATTTCAGCCACCAGAATCTGGATATATATGTGCCTGAGCAGCTTCAAGATCCTTTCTAAGTAGGTCATTAGTGTTTATAGATCTAGAAGTGCCCACATTGTTTTGACAGTTAATATCTTGAATACCATTATCAAGATACGAAGTATTTACCTCAGAGATTCCACTGAAAGTAGCAGACTGCTTCTTCCTTTTAAGAATTTCATTCGAATCTTGGAGAGATTTGAAGTTGATATCACTCTCAAGATCATCTTGGATTTCCCAATCTTCATCAAGTTCAAGGTCCTCATCAGAGAGACCATGAACATGAAGCAAGGCAGGAGATATGGGTTCATTGGTTACAGGAGTTGTTGATTTAGCACCATTTAGATCAGGAACCATTCCTCCATGAGTATCAGCAGAACAAATAGACATAGTAGAATTTGCTTCACTGACTGGTTTTGCAACATTTAGAACTCGAATCTTCCCCTCAGAGATGAAACCTCTAGGTTGAGGTCCATCTTTAAGTTTCACTGAGCCATATCCATTGAGGGAGTATTTACCCTCAAGATCTGGAGCCATAATACCCAAAAAAGATGAACCTCCAGTAGTAGGTAGACCATTTGCCTTTTTTCCTTGATTAACCAAAGGATTTGAAGAAACAGCAGCCTTAGGTTTCAAAAGATCCCTCATTTTCTTATTAGATCCCATCTTAACTTTGAAAAGAAAGAGAGAAGATAAGTTTTAGAGAGAGGGAGGAGCTTCTCTCTCTAACCCATCTTACTAAGTAAGTAAGTACCTGGCTCAAACTCTTTAGAGCTTAATGAGATTAGACATGTGTTATCAAATTTCTATTCCCCCAATAACAACATGGATTCTATTAAATGGACTACTTCTCCTAACGGAAAGTTCAACACTTTCCTTACTTGGGACCGATTAAGGGAACACGACACTGAAGTTCCTTGGTACAACTCTGTTTGGTTGTCTGGATGTAGCCCAAGACAAATTTTTGTGCTTTGGCTTGCTGCCCAGAATCGTCTTTCCACACATGATAGAATTTATAGTTTTACTCCTGGACCTTTAGTTTGTTTGCTTTGCCAGAATAATATGGAAACTCGTGATCATTTGTTCTTCGAATGTCCTTACTCCTTTTTTGTGTGGCAGGATCTTATGAAAAGATGTGACATCATATGGCAAAATCGAAATTGGATTGCTACTTTGGATTGGATGGGTCAAAGACTGAAAGGAAAAGCTTTTCAACAAGTGATTCCCAAGATATGCCTTGGAGTGACTGTCTATGGGTTATGGAAAGAGAGAAACACCATAACGTTTAAGAAGATCTTCAATCCCCCGAGCATTCTCCTGAAGCAAATAGTTTCTCAAATCACAGCACAAATCAGGGTGAAGTGGAAAAATCATATTAATATTGATAGATATCTTTGTAACTGGTATTAATGGCCTCTTGTGGCTTTTTCTTGGATTTAGTTGTTGTTTGGTTTGGTGGATTTGAGTTGTTAAGGCTTGATTTGGGTGTTGTTTGTGCCTCTTAGGTTGACGTTTGTGCCCTTTGGCCATGGTTGGTGTGAGGTTGCTTTTGCTTTTTGTTCTCTTGTTTTGTGGTATTTCGTGTTGATTACCACATGTTTCCTGTGCTCATTGTATATCCTGGGGTATGCCCCTTGTACATTTGTACTTTCTTTTTTCGTATAATTTACCAATTTTCCGAAAA